>OX031006.1:26000000-26526932 GCA_943735925.1 Pollenia amentaria
TTAATACTTGACACGCTCTGAAAATTCTTGTCAATCAAAAATCAGGATCTTCTGGCAAGCCTAGTTCTACTATAGATGAAAAAAATACTTGCACCCTGCCGAAGGCCCAACCATGGTATCTTTCGCGCAATTTTTATAACGTAAATTGTACAATATTTTGGGATATTACAATTTAGGATTTTGAAATTCGGGACTTTATGCTTCGGGCACATGACCCCAATGCAGATGTCAGATATGTCTTTCTCTATGTTGGAGCAATATGCCCGAAACTTAAAATCCAGAATATAAAATCAGTAATTTTGTTTAATATGTACTTTTTCTAAAAAAAAAAACATGTGTTGTTTTAAATCGTTGCTTAAATCGAGGGCAGCTTTCGAAGAAAGAGACAAAAAGCGTTTTTTGGTAGTGAAGTGGCAATGTGTAAAAACAGGCCGCTACAATCAACACAAATTGCGTCATTAAAACAATAATAACAAAACACAAGCCACGTTTAACAAACGCATTAGTTCAACAAACGTTTTATTTTGTGCAAAAAAATGTATTTAGTAATTTTGTTTTGTTTTATAATAGCGGAATTCACCCTTCATAGTAAAGTCCCTTGTAGACCTTGTTAATCTTATAATTTTACTAAAAATACTTACATTTACAACACTGCAACAACAAAATGTATTAGACTAAAATATACTACGCTGTGGTTGAAAAATCCCACAAAAAGCAGTAGTAAACAAAGTGTGTGAATTAACCAGAATAAAACAGTTGAAGAAACTTTATCTGTCTCTTTCTCTCACCAGCCAATACATTAATTTACAATGCATACGAAAAAGACACTCACGCTATGAAGTATAAAATCGTATTAAATATAACAGAGTTGTATACTTAATACAAAGGGTGAAAACCGCTAATGTTATTTATTTACTTAAATATTATTTACTTGTGTTGCGATTAACTTAAAAGTTAATTTTTACAACATTTTTGCAAATAAATATCAACTAAATAAATTTGTGTTCATTGTATTTCGGCATAAAAGATGCTTCAAAGAGAAATGAAAAAAGGGCAGCTTTCTAAGAAAGAGACAAAAAATCTTCTGTCTCGTGACATATCTGTGTGTAATCTGTGCTTTTTATTTATAAAGTTACTTATTATGGTTTTAGCTCAACCCAAAGATATTAGTTATAAAAAATACACAAAGTGAGCTTATTTAATTCTTAAGTACCAAATTAAAATTACAATGAAAACTTATGATACTATAGAAGGAAATTGCATTAGAAATTAATTTTAAGCAATACTGAAATTTTCGGGTTTAAATCGTTTTGCTTTCAAAATCGAGTTTACTACTGTACTTGTTTAAAGAACTTATTTTCTTTTATTTTGGCCTTTTTCCATATATTTTTTTAAAAATTCCCATTACATTCCTTAATATCTCGTGTTTTGTCCCACTGTCTTTTGGGCTGTTAAGTGTTGTGCTGTACTAATTAATTTTAATTGCTTTAAAGCTGTTTATGTCTTATTTACTTTTTTTTGTATTTTGCGAATGCTTTAAGCTGTTTATACTCGTGCGATTGTATACATTTTTTTTTATAAATTTAAAAACAATTTTTTGTTTTCTTAAAAAAAAAAAAAAAAAAAAAAAAAGATTTAAAACTTAACAAATCAAACTAATTATTAACACCACTCAAGTACCATAATTTCCGTTTCAGTTTTCTCGTCTTTTTTATTGGCGTTTGTTGTCAGTCGTCGTCGCCGTCATTTAAAACAAGTGTCAACAAAATCAACTCGTTATGGAGTGAAAAAAGACTAAAAGGCATTTCAAGTAAATAAGCGTTAAAAAACGCTAATATTCATATTATAAAAAAAATAAACTTGCCTGCCGTTAGAAGGGATTATCAATCAAATGACACAATCAATTACGATCAAAATTAATTTCAATATTAATCATCCATCTGAGTATTTATTTTAAATACAGACACATACTTAAATTTGTATTTCAAAAACTTTATTGGCGACCAATACTTAGTAAAAGTATTAAAAATCTATTTATTTTTAAAATATTTTCATTTGCAAAAAATACTACGTAATTTTTTCTTTCAGGCATCTAAAATAAACTAGGCGAAGGAAAAAAAAGAGTCGCTAATGTGAAACGCTTCAATAAATTTTAATCTTTTGTAATATTTGTTGTTGTTTTTGTTAAATGACTGACTGACTGCCCCACTCCCTTATTCCAACGATTAAGCAGATGATGATTGTAATGATTGTTTGATTTTATTGAAACTCTTTTCGAAAATTTGTTTCTTCTGTTTTTTTTGCGAGTTATTGCTTTGTGTACTATTTATCATGTGTTCTAAATGACTCAAAGTATTTACAATTTAATTATAATTTCAAAGGCAGAGGTTCTTAAATGGTTTCTAATGACTATTTGACAATGAAATTAGTTCTAAGTAAGAACGTTTTTCAAGTAAAAATGCTCGTATGCTGCTTTGGTAAAGCGTTATATGAAAAAATACCTCTTTTAAAAAAGTACCTCTATTCCAAAAGTACATCTATTCAAAAAAGTACGTTTTTCAAAAAGGTATCTTTTTTAAAAAATGCCTTATTCTAAAAAAAGCACCTAATTCCAAAAAGGTCCTTTTTCAAAAAAATTACCTATTCTAAAAAAGTACCTTATTCTAAAAAAGTACCTAATTGCAAAAAAGGACCTTTTTCAAAAAAAGTTCCTTTTAAAAAATGTAAATTTTAAATAAGTACATATTAAAAAAGTATCTTTTAAAAAAAAACCTATTAAAAAAGTACCTTTTAAGAAAAGTATAAACTTACGCTATTTGTATGCACATTTAAAATTTTTTACTTACGTTTAATTAGTAAAAATTAGAGCCACTTCCGTTTTTAGCCTCATTAGCCATATGGTCCATTTTGTCTTTAATTTCTGCCGCTAACAGTAAATTTACTGCCTGTTCATCGATTTTAAACGTTAACGTTCGCATAGAAAATTACTCGTACATTTAAAAGAAAATTTTAAAAAATTTGTTTTTTTTCTATGCGAACGGTGAAAAATTTCAAAATTGGTTTTTGTTTTACATGTAATTTTCTGTGCGAACGTTAACGTTCGAAATCGTTGAACAGGCAGTTAATATAAAGTATTTACGTTATAGTCCATTTAGGGATATAAGAACATTTGTCATGTTTTCCATCTATCAGCATCTATCAAAGGCAAAAGTAAAGCAAACTATTCATCTCCAATCGAAAAAAAATTAGTTTTTGTCTTGAATTATCTTATTAGTTTAAATTACTTGAAAATGCGCCCATGAAGTTGAATTCTCGATTGGCAGCTTAAGCCATTTAATGTATATATCTCGGGTGTTTCCAGAATTACCTAAAATTCGTTTCATTCTTGATGTACTTTGAAAATTCAAAGTATTTAACTTAATAATTAAAAAAAAAGAAAATGGGAATTTTTGCTTCTCATTTTACTTTTTAAACATGAAAATAATAAAAGAAGTAATTAATTAAGCTCGAGGTCCAGGTTTTTGTTTTTATAAAATCATATTTATTTTTCCAATATTTCGCTACAAAACATCGAGTAGCATCATCAGGGTTAAAGCTACAAAAGATAAATGAATACAAAACATCAATAACAATCAAACCAATAAGAAAATTACGCACAAAACAAAATATATAAACAACAAAACACTCAATGCAACAAGAACATGCTTACATATAATTTTTAAAATTCAAAAACAAATCGTTAAAAAAGGTAGTTATCACTACTTATTCTGATATTGCACTGATTATAAACTATATATCGCACTGTATGTATATTAATTATTGCACTGTGTTTTTTTTTTGTACTTATTAACTAAATGACGATAGAAATCTGCACAGTTCTCTGTGAGATCAGCCTTAAAGTTAATTATCTCCTTTGTTGGTGTGTTTATAATGTGAAGTACTTCTAACATGTAGCGTCGTTTGTAATTATTCTCAACGTCAATAACCCGTGCTCCATCAAAATCTGGAGAGTGATTTTTAACTGCACAATGGGCCGCTAATGCTGTTTTATGTGTAACTTCATAAGTTCGAGATTTTTGGTCTGATTTATGTCCGGATAATCTTGTTTTGAATTTGTTTTTAGTTGTCCCAATAAAAACCATATTACATTTACTGGTATTGTTGCCATTGCAGGGTATTTTATATACAACATTTGATTTTTCTAGGTTGTCAATTTTGTCTTTTGTCTTACTAAATAAATTTCCTAGTGTATTAAAGGTTTTGTAAGCCATAATGTATTTTTCTCCATTATAAAGTTTTGATTTTTCGAAACGTTCTGATATTTCTGGCACATAAATGATGGATTTGTAAACTTTTTCTTCTTTGTCTTTCTTTCTTTGAGCCTTATCTTTTCCATATTCCCGAATCAGTTTTTCGGTGATATTTCTTGGAAAATCGTTAGAATGTAGAATGTGTCGTATTTTGTTCATATTCGCAAGGTGAAACTCACTATCACTAATATTTAATATTCTCTTAATCAGATTATTCGCGGTGTTGATAATTATTTTCTTAGGATGTTTAGAAAAGTAATTAATAATGCGTCCGGACGCGGTTGGTTTCTGGTACCAATAAATTTTAATGATGTTATCCTCTCTTATTACAAGAGTATCTAAATATGGAAGTTTTGAATTAATCTCTTTTTCCATCGTAAATTGTACACTTCTATGGAAACTATTTAGATGTCTGATTATATCTCCTATTTCATCTTCTAGTACAATACTGAACAGGTCGTCTACATATTTAGTAAGTATTTTTGGTTTGTTAGTAAATTTTTCCATACAATTGTCTAATGGTTTTTCCATCACAATATCTGCGACTATCAGAGATGCTGGAGATCCCATTGACAAGCCCTTTCGTTGCGTGTAAATTTTGTTGTCATACTTAAAGTAGCGATTATCTTAAATGCAAAACTTAAGGATACGGCAAAACAATACTTTACTCATATTTGTGTATCCAGAGATCTAGTCCCATCTGTCGTCAATAATTAATTACTTCTTTTATGTTAGAATAAAAAGGTCAAATAGAAATAAATTTAAATAACATGAAAATAATGTTAATAATACACAAAATGCGGCATAAAATTGATTCACTGTAGTCATAGCGTAAATGACGCATAAAATATAACAAAATGTTATGTACCTTTCTCCTTTTTTTAAACCTAACAAATACATACAAACATGATTTGCCGCTTAAATAGAGAAATGTGCTTAAAACGAATCCCGCCAGCCTCAAAACTTGCAGTGCGAAATAAAACTTGACTATTGGAAGAGCAAATCTGTCAAAGGTTTTTAAAAAGTTAGCTCGGGCTTCCGAAATTTCGGCCCCTTAAGGGCCCTGGAGACTATCAGGGTAAAAAAAAAAATAAATATTTATATTTTTGATGACAACAAACACAAAGCAAATAAAATTTTTTTGTCCATCCCAACAGGAGACTATCAAATAATCAACCATCAAATAAAAAGTCAAAACCAAGGCGAATTCAAAAAGGTAAGTGCGACTCGTCAGTCGTTTATCAGCTGTCTCCACGGCGAGTTTCAAATAAAATTCCCAAAAATATACGTTTGTTTATGTTTTGTGAAAAGTAACCAGCTGTTTTTGACAACAAGCAATTAAATTGCAAAAACAAAATACATGTGGCTTTTTGTAGTTGTTGAGTTGCACTTACCTTCTCAAATTCGCCTCGGTCAAAACTCTTTGATTTTCATCAAGCATTGCCGACAACAAGTATGTGTAGCGAGTTTAAGATTCATTCAGGAGTGCCGTAAGGCTTCGTTCTTTCTCCTACTCTATTTCTTATTTTTCTAAAAGACCTTCTAAGTCAAACTTCCAACCCTATCTACTCTTTAGCATATGACAGCAACCAGTGGCATTCGTATTCATTTGATTATAGACCAAGCGTATCCGATGTTGGTGCTATGAGACAGAACATGAATGATACGCTTGTCCGAGACCTTAATATAGTCTCGGAATGGGGTCACGCGAATAGGGTCGATTTTAATGCCCGAAAACCCCAATGTTGCGTGCTGACGCATAAACGCGCGACAAATCAATGAGCCTCATCTGTATATATCGGTGGTATAATCATTGAGGAATCAGAATCTCTTGATGTTCTGGGCATGAGGATACAATGTGATGTCGGATGGACAGAACACATATTTAAGGTGTCGAAAGTAGCATTCGTGTGCCTCGGCTTTTTGAAGCGGTGTAAGACATACTTCACTCCTTCTGATCTTCTTACTATTAATAATAGAATACAACTCTCATGTACAGGTCGGTGCTTCAAAGTCTATTATGGAGCTTCTCGACCGTGTGCAGGAGAGGGCGAAGATTCTCATTAGTGACAGTAGGATATCCAATTCTATTGACTCCCGTGAGCACCGTCGCAATGTGGGTTGGTTTTATCGTTACTACAATGGGATGTGTTCTGATGAAATTAGGAAAACCCGTGTGTTTGTTCGTAATACACGTTTTTCCTCAAGAGCCCATCCTTTTGTGGTCGATTGGCCGGTAAATCGTACAACGCATTACAGAGAAAATTCGTTTTTTTGGCGGACTGTTCGTATGTGAAACAACCTTCCTGCTGAAGTCTTCCCTCTCACTTTCAACATGAATAAGTTCAAGTCGAATGTTCACAAACGGTACTCCCTCTATCCTCCTTCCCATTACCTTTTTTCCTAGTTCCAACACAGGGGCCATCCCCTGAGTGCTGGTCCTAACAAAAAAAAAAAAAAAAAAAAAAAAAAAATGCCGAAAAAGAACGACTGCACGCACACAACTATGTGATTGATGTGCTTATTTGATAGTCTCCAAGGCGCTTAAAGTTTTTGAATTTTTTTACAAGTCAAAAAAATATACTAAATGTACTTCTGATCTAAAAAAATGATTTCAGATGTTTTCAGTAGAATTGTAAGGCGATTCTTTTCTTAGAATATATTAACCCTCTAACTCTCATTTTAAGGGGTTATTTTTGTACTTTTTCCCAACTTCCACAAAAAGTATACTAAAATGTCACTTAAGACGGTTAAAATGTTGTACGAATTTTTTATGCATCGAATTTCAGTGGGGATCTTCTAAGAGAAAAAGTTCGTTCAACGTATGTAAAACGCTTGATAAAGAGAAATAGTAAGATTGCATATATTTTTAACGTTTTTTTAAAACAAACATTTTGGGAATCTCTTCTATAAATTTTATATAATTTGGATTTATGAAATATATTAAAAATATAATTATATTCATTACCATGCATCTTATTCATTATTACAAATTCCAACATCATTATCATACCCCTCATTATCACTTTCATGATTATCATTCACATGCTCATCATCATTTTCTATTTAAAACAAAAGTCATCGATATGTAAAAAAGTCTATTTCTGTATATTTTATACTAAAATGAGAATATATTTTGTTGTTTGTCTCAATTTGGAATACATGTATGTACATATATATATAACAACAACAAAAATATTAACAATGTATAAAAAAAAATTTTGGTGATCATCATTTTTATTTAAAAATTATTATTGTTTTTATTTATTTTTCGGGTTCTTGTTTTGTGTTGTCTTGATTTTTTATATATTTAATTTTTTTTTTTTTTTTTGTATCTGCCAATGATTAAACGCCAAATTCTGGTTCCTCTCCTAAATGTGGTTCCGTTTTTGTTAAAAACACACACACAAAATTTCTGTTACTCAAATAATGCATCATATTTTGTTTTAGTTTTATTTGAAACGTTCAATTAACAAGTCTTTTTATAAGTAAATACTTGAAAAATTAACAAAAAAAGAACAAAAAATCTAAAAATACACACAGATTTAACAACAAAAAAAATTGTTGAAATTGTTTTTCGATTAAAGAGTTTGTTTTTAATTTTGAATTAGTAACATTGAATATAAGAAACGAAAATTCCCTGAGAATTAAACGAAACGAACATTTTTTTTATCAATAATTAAAGAAATCTTCTTAAAACTATTGCGAAATTGGTGAAATATTTTGCGAAATATTTTGGTAATATAAATTCTATTCGAAAAATAAGTGATCAAAACATTTTAAAAAATCTAGTGAATAAGAACAAAGTACATATCTACAAATTTTGAAGAGATAATAAAAAATTTCAGACCAACATACAGACGGACATCTCTAATTTTGTTTACGGGCATGTTCCGGCAATCGCAAAAACGCTTAACATTGGCGATTCTGACTTGAAATAGCATGAAAGGTGTTTGTTCTGTAAATCGCAATAGCGAGAAGTTTGGCGACTTCAAATTGCAAAAGTATGCTCAAGGGAACTAGAATATTTGTAAACAACTATGGCAGATAGCAAGCTAGACGTACGAGCGTCACCACACCACAAAATAAATCTGACGTTTTGCGATTTAAAATCGTGCGATCGTCTGAACATGACCGTTAATTTAGTTTGCAACTGTAATTAAATCTTTTCAAAAGTGATCACAGTGCTGAAACATAATAGTATACGTAGTCAATGTGTTTGAAAAAAATTCTCTTGTTGATTTCTCTAAATAATTCAAAAGATCAATACAGGGACAGACAAAAATCATTACAATGATATCCGTTAAATGGGTGGCAGTTTTAATAAGTTCTCTGCATCAGAGCTACGAACAGGCGGATTGACGGAAGTTCTTAAATGGATTGCTCTAAGTTCCTAAGTCTCGAAAGTGAAAGAGTTTCAGAAAGTTGTGTATAACAGGCCGACAGAGTGACAGTCGTAAAGTCATTGAGATACGTTTGAAATTAAACCCTACAGACGAATGAAAAGGTGCTAAAATGTCCACTTTCAAACACACAGACAGACGGACATTTTTAAATCAATAAAGCTAAATTTTAAAATTTTTGGACAGCTTTGCTAAGATTTTTACAGTAGATTAACGGGTAGACAGACGAATAGCCTAAATAGACATTCTTAAATGAATTCCCCTTCAATATTTATAGTTCAATGGACAGACAGAAAGATGAACATCATTAAAGGGTTTATACACTATCACACGTACGTCGTACGTATTTTGACGAAGATGCATCTCTGATTTAATATTTAATTATTGTTTGAAATTTAAAAAAAAAAAAAAACAACAACTTTACATGGCAGGGCTGCATTTTCCTGAAAATACATACGAATATTTTGAAATATGTTCCCCTATAGTACAAGCAATTGAAAGTGCAGTAATAGAATAGACGAGGAGCAGTTTAGATGTTTCTAAATTTGAAAATTTGGAAATTCATAAAAAAAATACGGGAATATAACAACTGAGAAAACAAAAGATCAATAGAACGAGAGATGGATGGGACACAACTTCTTAAGTCTGTAAGTCAACACAGAGCTTTAAAAAAATTAACGAAAATGCACTACACAGAAAAAATTATTAAATTTCTCCAATCACCAAATTTATACCAAATTCATAATATCAAGCAAACAATTTGTTGACTTTGCACCTATTACCAAAATGATTATATTGATTACTAGAAATTTTACTGCCAGGCCCACAATATCGACAAGAACATTTCTTTCGCATTTTTATACTGAAAACAATAATAAAAAACTAAAATTTGTTTTTGTTTTCAATATAAATATACGAAAGAAATGTTCTTGTCGACATTGTGGGCCTGGCAGTTAAAATTTTGAAATATTTTTTTCAATAAATGATATTTTTAAATTTAATTAAAAAAAGTGATCAAAAAACTTTGCCATTTCAAACAATGTGTTAATTTATTTAATTAAATATTGACAATTCCCAACAACAATTCTACATGTTTAAATTGTTTTATTTTAAACGAAAAAAGTCAATTAAGATTTTTTGTTATTTAATTTAAAATTTTAATTGAAAATTTATTTGAAAACATCTGAAATGTTAATTAACTGCCAAGCCCACAATGTCGACAAGAACATTTATTTCGCATATTTTCATTGAAAACAATATAAATATACGAAAGAAATGTTCTTAGTGACATTGTGGGCCAGGCAGTAAATCAAAACTTTATTTTAAATTTTCTTTCAACAATATTAGTATTGTGGTTATTTTATTGAACTGTTAATGGTTTATAATCCAAATTTAGATTTTTTTTTTAATTAGGCTTAAGTTCATTGAATTTAATTTTCATTAAATTAATTTTATGAAGACAGGAATTTTACAACATGAAATTAATTAAAATTTTTATTGATAATTTTTCATTCTTGACTGCGCTGAGATTTGAAACCTAGTCTAGTCTGGGCAACCTGTCCTGGGTTCAGCCTGGGTTCAAATCTCAGCGCAGCCAAGAATGAAAAATTAGCAGTAATAGTTGAAAAACCGCCATTTTATCCACTTCTTCATTTATGAATGGCCCAAAAACAAAAAACTGTAGCTTTTAACTCTGATTCATTAAATGTAAAGAGTCGCTGTCAAACCAACTCAAAAAGCAAAAAGGTGTACACAAATTTTCGTTTTTGGTTCGACATTTTTGGTTTCGACTGCAGTTTTTTAAACCCTGAAATTAACGACTTAAAAATTAGAGATCAACAGAATGATAGACAAATAAATTATCTTAAATTAATCCGTAAAACATCTAAAAATCTTGAAAACTTAATCAAAAAAGGTAGTAGGACGGATATTTTTCTATATTGAAAGTTCCGGGCTATAACTGGGTTTAAAAACTTATTTGTGCAATCACGAAAGAACCACTGAAGGAACCAAGTACACTGTCTTTTTGGATAGCTGCCCAAGGAACCGACCTTAGTGTATATGTTTAACATTTAAACTTTGGAAGTTCTAAAAAAAGACCAATGAACAGACGGAATGATATATATTTTTCTATACACGAAGGTCTAAAATACATAAATCTTATTTTAAAAATTTATATTTGTTTATAATTAAAAATAAAAATATAAAAGATCTTAAGTACTCTTTAAAATCTGTAATTAATAATTTTGTATTCTGTCTTTCATTTTCCAGAGTGACAACGCTGCTGAACTGGACAAGGCCATAACAAACAGTTATCATAATAAACCAGCCACCACAGAAAGCACAACACGAGAATATATATCATCGCCTGGCTACGAAACCTCTTCTAGTACAGCACCAGCTAGTTCGCCCGATCCATGTGAATACACCTACGAAGGTGCCATACAAGACTACAAACAAAGAGTATCACGAGCTGTCTCTGGTCTCACCTCAGTGGCTCTCAATAAGCTCACAACCAGCCAACATCAGCAAAACTCTAAAGAGTCCACCCCAGAAAGACCCTTAAGCAAAGAAACCTCATATCCTCCCAGACGCGGTAGTAAAATAGAAGATCGTCTAATGGGTTTTGAAGTGCAATCACCCAGCGAGGAGTGTGTGGAAAAGAATAAAGTCGATGTACCAAAAATAGATATTTCTAAAAGGAAAGAAATCTTTGAATCAAGTGAAATACAAAATAGTGAACCAAAGTCTCAGCTGGCCGGAGCAGGAGGTAGTAATAGCGCTGGCGTACCTCGAGTAACACTAAGAGATCGTTTCAAGGTCCAGGAGACCACCGATATCACTTTGACCGAGCAGCCTAAAAGGGAACTTAGACGTTTATCGGGCGATATAACAAGCATTAAGGATCGATTGCAAAGCTTGGAACAACAGCAGAATTTAGTCAATGGTGCAAATGGTGCAACAAAAGCCACTGCCAATAAATTAGTCGACATACCAGTGCCACCTCTTAAGGAGCGTTTATCTAGTTTACAAAATGCAGTAACCAAAGAAGAAATACGCAAACCACCCGTAGTGCTGGTCGATGCCCGGCAATTGGAGATAATGAAAAGCGAAGAGGAAAAGGTTCAGCAAACCATGAAGGATATAAAGAAAAATTTAGAAATCGTAACAGAAACAGTAAAAGAGGAAGTAAAAGAATCAATAAAGGAGTGTGTCAAGGATGCAGAAAAATTAGCTTCTCCTTTACACTCCTTAGACGTATCCAACCCCGATGAGGTTGAGGAAATCGATAGAGACGATAGCGGCATACACACAGCCGATGATGTAGAACTTGAAGAACGCGCTCAGGCCGATATGATGAAAAAGGAACAGGAGCTAAAACTCAATGCCGCCATTGAAGCCTTAGCCAAGGAAGAAAAGCAATTAAGCGAGGCAGCGAATGCTGTTAATCAAATAGAGGCAGAATTTGAGGAATTAACTTTAGGCTCAGTTTCTTTGCCGCCCTTAGCCTCTAATTCAAACGCCTCCGCTACGCCAATTACTAATGAACATATGGAATATAGTGTAAGTTCTACTAACCCAAAAACATCTAGCAATTGTAGCAATAATAAAAATAATATTAGTAGTAGTAATAATAATATAAGTAGTATTGATAGTAGTGGTAACGGTTGTAGTAGTAGTGGTAGTGATACCAATACGGTGAAGGGTTTAGATTTTAAGGCAGCTTCAAATTTACGCCGCAAACCTACAAATGAAATGGTTCATGCTAAAAATTTATTAAAAATCTTTAAGGAAACCTTTCAAAATGACATTGAATTAGATGAAAATGATGTAAACGAAGAACATGAAACTAAAAATATTCAAGAGAATCTTAAACGAAAACAAGAAACTACTGCTTTAAGCTTAAATATTAAAACGCAGGTTTTTGAAAATTCAAAGAGAAGTGAATCAGCAACGCAAGAGGAGATTAACTCATCTTTCAAAGCGGCCGCAATTTCTTCTGAAACACCCATGACTAAGGAAGTATGTACAGCTACTCCAAACAATCAACAAAGCCCCATGACTAACGAGACGGCTTTAGCTACCCCTAACTCTCCTCAACATCCCTTAACCAAGGAAACTCCCAACTCTCCTATGTCATCCTCCATGATACCACGTTCTATGGTTCCTTTAGGTAAACCACCCATGTCACCACAATTTACTAGACCTATGACCAAATTTGTGGCCAGTACACCACCCGGTAGTCCTTCTTTAGCTCGCAAAAATGACTCTCAATTTAGCATTAATGGTAGAGTAGAGATTTTCAACTCCAAGACCATGACTTCGCCAAATAGTTCAAATTTAAAGAAGCCTGCAACTTCTACTATGACCACAAATAAAACACAAATGCCCTACATTAATGCGACAAAGACTACGCAATCTAACAATCTCATATTACCAAATTCACAACAGCAACAATTGTCACAAGAGGTAACCACAAAACAGCAACAAGCAACTACAGTTATTGAACCGTTGTCAACAACATCAACAGCCATAACCACTAGGCAAATGCAGCAACAGCAACAATATGAAAAAAATATTGAACAATTGAAATCAATGCCATTAAAAAAAATGGTTAATGAACCTCAAACAAAAATAGCTGGAGAAACTTATCAGCAACATCAGCAACCAAATCATAACAATGAGGCAGTCAAGCAGCAACAACCTGAAGTTGTTGTATGTGCTCCGCCAATCACTATAGTTAATCCAGATGAATTACCGAAACCCAATACGGTTAAAAACCTTTCTAGTTGCTTCCAACAGCAGCAGCAACAAAAAGATAACAGCAATATAAAACCCATAGTGCACAAACCTTTACCACGTACACGCATACCTCTCGCCACACCACCTCCATCTCCAGTTTTACACAGGCGTCACATAACCTACACATCTGTGGCCAGCTTGGAAGAATCCAATAAACTTTCTCCTACCACATCTCCCTTGGAAGAGGAAAAAAAATTATCGTTGATTTCTTCATCTTCTACTTCGTCGTCCACTTCCATGGCCTCAACGATAATCGATAATAGTAAAACACTTTCCATATTGTCAAATGATTCAACAATTTCAGGAGATGTTAATCCAACTTTAGTAGAAACAAGTGCTCAAGTTCATAAACAACCAGATAAAAATGAAACAGAGAATAAGAAATTAGATGAACTCAAAGATGAAACCAACAAACCCGCTAAAACGTTGGATAAGGAAACTACTCAAGCTCTAGTACAGGAAATTATTAAGGCTGATAGTCAGACCCGTAACTTGATATTAAATACCAAAGATATGACGCCCAAAAGCTTGACACCTTTGAAATTAAATGTTGATACTCAAGAGGAAAAGAAAACTTCCTCTACCCCTTTGGTTACTTCTTCGAATCCCAAAAATATATTTGTACAAAACTCAACATCTAATTCCCCTGCTGCACACTCTCCTTCCCAACTTCCCTATAAATCTCCTCTACAACCTTTACAATCTCCCAAATCCGAGCTTTTCAAAACCACTACTCCTCTAGTAGTCTCCACTCTTTATGATAAATATCCACACACCCCTTTGTCACCCAATAATCAAAGAACTCCCATGGCTCCTTTCAAACCCAATCAACCTGCAGAAACAACTCCAACCGTAATAATACCAGCCGAACTACCAGTTATACCAGATTGTTCTCCAAACGAATCTACTTTATATAAATTAGCATCTTCAGCTCCCAATTCTCCTGCCAGTCCCACCTTCAACATTGGAAAATGTCTTCCCTTAGATTCAAACTCTTCAGTACCCCATACCCCAACTAGTCCTGGCTCTAATTTAGAAACGGATCTTGTTATAAATGCAGCTCTTTGTAATAGTCTTTTAACGTCTTTGGCTGTGGCTCCAATAGCAATACAACGTCAGCACACCGTCGAAGAAGATCTTTGTCAAAAAGTAGACAAAGAAACATTGCCTTTTCATCAAGGTTCAACCGGTTTTAAGAACATTTCCAAAGCGGATATAAAAAAATGTGATGGCCTTACACCTTCCACAGCACATAAACTCCAAGGATCCACACATAGACAAAAAACTGTTGAAGAGGAGTTGTATCAAAAACTTGACGTAAACTCTCTACCCGATGACAAGAAACAGCATTTTACAGGCTTTAAATGTATTTCTCCCACAGAAATACGCAAATGTGATAATTTCTTTGCAACTGGCTCAGATAAACCCAAAGCAAAGCCCAATTCGAAGCCTAATTCACCTATAACGGAAGCTCGGGCTGCTCACTCCAAAGCTTTAATAGAAACCTGTGAAAAAATCATTGCTGAAGAACGTTTAACCAGTAGCCAACTGAAATCTTCTTTGCCATCCTCTCCAGTGGGGACACCACAAATGCAAAGAAAATCAAAAATACCCAAACCTATGACGTCATGCTGCAAGGCCACTGATTCTTTAAATGAGGCTGATCTGAAAGCACCGAACCTATTACCCACCAAAGAAGACATCAGTGGCGCCATAGCACGCCTGCATGTTGTCGAAACTCAAATCAAAGTAACCACGACCACACCACCAGCCTCGCCTAAAGTATCCTTGAAACCACAAGCTTCTCCTCAATCCACTAAGAAAACCAAAAATATTTTTGATTTCCTTAAGAAAAACTTTGGTGTTGGTGGACATTCCCACAAAGATCAAGAACAACAAGATTCTCAAGTAGTCGATGACAAGCCTAGTAAACCCGCCCAAGAAAATAAGGTCTTAGTTTTATCTGAGGAAGAATTACAGGCTTTAGAAGAGGTAAAATATGATGAAATCCATAAATTTGATAATTCCCAATTTTATGTACCCACTGATGAAGTGGAGGATAATAAGGCATCTGTACCTCCACCTCTACCCAAGACACCAGCACCTGTTAATATAGAAATAACCCGCAAAATTATTACCGATGAAATTGTGGAAAATGGTAAAACTGAAAAGGATTTGACCAGAGAAATTGATGATTTATTAGACGATGAATTAAATAAATTGAATCACGAGATTGAAGAGTTGGAAAATGTGGGCAGAAAATGTTAGTTTGTTTGATAGGTGGTAAAAGGGAAAGAAGAGGGCTAGAGAAAATATTTCGTAATTTTTTTTTAGAAAGAATTATTAAAAAGAAAAGCTTTAAGTTTAAGGTAAATAAATGGTTAGACAGACGGATTTTAATTTTCTTTATCTACAGAAAACGCTTAAAAAGTAATACTTCTCCTAGTTTGAAATCATTTCATATAATTTTATATACACATACAAAATAAAAGCTTTATAAAAGCTTTTTAAAGAATTTATTTTAAGTGGTTCTGAAATTTGTTTGTATTAAGAAGCTTTTAAAAAATGTAATAGTCAAAAATTTTCGTTGAGCTTTAAACAAGCTTGAAGTTTTATTATTAATCCATCGTTAATATCTTTTTTTGTTATTAAAAAGCTTTTAAAACCAGATTAGGATAGAGCATTTGAAGGAGGGGCTTGATTTCTTAACGAGTTTCTATAAAAAGTTTTTTTAAGAAGTAATACTATGAGAAAACTTGATATTTAAAAAGAAAGCAAATACTGAAAGAAGCTTTTATAAAGCTTAGAGAAATAAGCTTTTTTTTACATTAAAAAATCTTTTTAGAACTTTTTTTTTGCTTAAACTATCACTTAAAAGCTTTTTAAAACACATTGAACATTGAGTGAAAAGACTTTTAAGTTCGAGTATTTAAAAAACCAATAAGCGTTTTAATAAAGTAAGCCGAATAGAATGTTTTAAAAAAAGTTGCCAGAGCTTTAAAACCGTGTTGACATCTAGCAAATATTTGACGTCCAACACGTAACCACTAGTTTTGTTAAAAAAATTATTTGCTATGCAAAACCTCTGCTAGATCAAACATCATTTAACAGTTTCTTTATTGTATTATACAATTATCTTCTTACAAATAAAATTAAGTAATCAATAAAAATTGTTAAAATTTAAGCTGAAGCTTGATCAATTTACAGGTCACGCTTTTTTCGGACTTGCTCGTCAAATATTTGTTAGGCCTGAACATAACGTTAAAGCCTTTAAGAGCTTTTAAATAATTTGTTTTTTTTTTTTATAAAAACCCGTTAAATTTTTTTAAAAAGATTTTCGGGGAAGCAGTAAGTTTCATTTTATCATTTGAAAATTAAGCTTTTCATTTAAAAATAATTTTAGCTTCTTTTTTCATAAAAATTTTTTTGAAATAGATTTTTGTCAAAAATAAGTAACTAGTTTCAAAAGCTAATAAAAAAACAAAGTTCGGACATTATTTAGCTAGAAAGGCTTAATAATCATGTACCTTTATAATTGTAAAGCTTAATTTTTGAAAGTTTTTTCGAAATAAGTTATTTTTAAAGCTTTGAGTGAGTACTTTGCACTTTTTAGATAAGAATATATGTATGTTTATTGGAAAAGTTTAAGGAAAGGTTTGAAAGCTTTTAAAAATTTTTTTGTCAGATACTTAAGCTTTTGGATTTGTTTTTCAAAAGATGTCCTTTTATAAAATAATTCATAGAAGTTATAAAACAAAACTATACAAATGTGCTCTCCTACATATGAAAACTTCAAGTATTTAAAAGCTTTGTTTAGTTCAAGAAAGAGGGTAATTTGGAAAAGTTTTAAGAAAGGTAAACGTTTTAAAGCCTTTTTAATTTGTATCTCTTGTACCATAACATTAAAAGCTTCAAGCTTCGTTTTTCGCTCGATGGCCAACTCTTTTTTTTATAATTTATATAAATTATTTAGAATTATATAAAATTTTCATAGACTCCTTTTTTAGTTGTAAATATTTAAGCTTAAAAGCAGCAGAAGACCGACCGACTTTAAAGCTTGCTAAGACGTTTTTCTTTCAATTTTATTTTATTCAATTTTCCTCCTAATACAATTTCAATCTAAACTACTTTTTTCTTTAAACAACCTTGTTAAAGTTTACCGTTCTTAATCTTTTAAATAATTGCATAATAATTAAACTTGAAATGATATTGATTTTATTACAAGCAACTGCAAAAAACTTTGCATACAAGGCAGGAATATTTCTTTATATTTTTAAATTATGGACGGACTAATTATGACAAGCAACTGGTTTTCTTTCTTTATTAAAAAAAAAAAATAACTGTGGAACTCAGTCTGAAATACAAAAAAGTCGAATTAATGACCATTAATTCAAAAATAAAATCCCTTTTATTACAGTGACAAAGAAACGCAACCTACATGCCTTTTTCTGTTATATTAAACATAAATTATTTGTAATTAAAATTTATTATTTGAATAAAAATGTTGTTATTTAATTGAGGAAATAGGAACAAGTCAGAAAAACAAAGATTGATTTTGTTTTAAGGCTCCATGACATGACCACTGATTTGTGTGTTTATTAGTTTGAGGGCACAGGCATGACTTTTTTTTAAGGTGAAGGGAGGTGGTAAAGGTGTAAGATGGACCTTCTACACTCTTTGCCTACAAAAGTTTAAAGTTATACCTGCCACCCCAAAAACACACCACAAACCCACCAGCATTAGAAAAAAGCGTTTTTGTTGAAATTTTTTTTATACTCATACATTTTACCCCAACCACTTTCTACCCACACATTTCTCTCTTTTTTGCAATTGTGTGTTAAAAATAACAGAAAATTTATGCTCAATTTTAATTTTTGATTTATTTATAACAATAAAATTTTTTTTACTTAAATGCCTAACGATTTTATATTAAAAATATATTGTTTTTTCTTAAAATAATTTTAAACAAAACTTAACTCGTCAAACTGTAAAACAGAATAAAACTTAAAAAGAAAAAAAACTTAAGATTAAAAAAACGTATTCAAATGTTGTTTTCTTTCCTAAATAAACAAAAAACAAACCAGCATTTAACCAACATTTTCTTAAAAAACATCAAATCAAACTCAAAAAAAAATTTTTTTTTTGTTTAATCCTAACAACAACATTTTTAACACACTCGCACACCACACACTATAATCTATTTTTAAATAATTTACTAAAAAAAAATTTCATTAATTTAATAAATCCATCTACTAAAATTCAGCAAATTGTGCTATTTATATGAGTTACACTGTTAAACTGTTAGATTTGTTTACATAACTGTTATGTGAAGAACGGTAATGTTATGAATGTGTTTCTAATCGGATTTGCTTAAACGAACAGGGCGTTCTCAATAAAATTAAATGTTAAGACAACATTTCAATAGAAATTCCTGAAAAAGCTCGTTTACAGAGATGGTCAATCAAATATATTAAGACAAAAACTGAAATTTTTTAAAAATAAGAAGAAGATTTCGACAAAGACCATTTGGTCAGAAAAAGTTTATATGAAAATTCCACTTATAAATTTATTGCAATCGAAAACTATTTTTCCAAAATATTATAAAATCCAATCAAATTTTTTTTTTTAAGTTAGACCTTTTTCTGTATTTTGATTAGGAAAAAAAACTTTTAAATTGTAATTTAAACTTATTTTTCTTTCCATTTTCTTACCATTTTTCTTTCGCAATGTTGAAATGGACAGTTCATGCAAAAATTTACTTTGAAATCAATCGTAAAAGATTTTTAAAATTGAAAATAATTAAGATTTTGATGTGATAAATATTTCAACGAACCAGCCGCACAACACAATATTCCTACCCTTCGAAATGTTAAAGATTGTAGGAAGTTAAAATAATAAAATTTCGAATAAAAATTCAACAAATTTGCAAATTTTAAAGAGTTTTTTTTTTGGGGAATTCTAAAAAACAGAGTTGCCGTATAATAATTTGTGGTTGACTAACGAAAATAAGCGGTCCTACCAAGTCAAGCAAGAGAAAATTTGAACAAAACTGTCACTCATGATCAGCTTTTTTAGAGATAGGCAATTATCGAAATCGTTTTTG
Source organism: Pollenia amentaria (assembly GCA_943735925.1). Classification (NCBI taxonomy): domain Eukaryota; kingdom Metazoa; phylum Arthropoda; class Insecta; order Diptera; family Polleniidae; genus Pollenia; species Pollenia amentaria. Next base: position 26,019,620 of record OX031006.1, read on the forward strand.
CATAAACCAGCTCAAAAACCAAATCTTTCACGACCAAGCAAATTTCGTTTTCGTCAAGGACTTCTTATGCTTTTCTTCTTTAAAATTTGTGGAACTCAATTAAATAAAAAATTGCAAACATGTTTTTGAAGCCAGGTCTTTTCTCTCCTGTACATTTTTGAATTTTGAGTTATGACTGTTAATAATTTAGTGTAATAATTTATTTATACATATACCTATATATATATGTATGTATATGTATATATATATTTTTTTAATTAACTATATATCTATACATATGTATATGTATATACAATATGTATGTACATATATACATATTTATAACCTTAATTGTAACCACACATTCATTAAAGGTGAATAGTAAAGCTTTAATAAATAAAATAAACTGTTATTTAAAAGCTATTTGTCTAGCGTCTCTGTAAACATGCATTTTCTTTAGGTAAATCAAAGTTTAATTAAAAAAAAATTGTTTATTAAGTCTCTTTTTAATTACTAAGTTTATGTATGTATGTGTCATGTTTTATTTGATGTATTGTATTTTTTGTTGTAATTTTTCTCTCTCTATTTCTTTACATGCCTGAACATGTTTATTAAACAATATAAAAAAAAAACAATAATAATGCTCTTCTTCTACGCTCATGCTTAAAATATGTATTGAAAAAAATATTCATATGTAAAAATCACAACAAAAATTTAAACTGTTATAACCATAAAATAATTGAATTTTGTTTGGTTAAAAAAAAAAAAAAAAAAAAAAAAAAAAAAAAAGCAGTTTAAATTTTCAAATTTTTGTCCACAATTGCTTTTACGCCATGCTAATCAAGGTAAGCCTGATGTTAAGTATAAAAAAATTAAGTAAGAAAATTTATTATTTTGTTTAAAATTTATTTTGGATTTAAATCATGTGGTGTTTTATTTAAAATTGGGATGATTAAATTTTGTGCATGCTTTTTTAAAGGGCTTAAAGTTAAAAATTTTTAATTAAAGCTCTTAGAAATATAGTAAATTATTTTGTTGTAGCTACAATTCTTTTTAATATTTTTAATAATTTGTTTGCAGTACTTTCCTGATAGACAGTTTTACAGGCCTGTTCTGAAAATCTCTTTGATTTTGAAAACAGGCCCGTTAGAAAATGATTTTATTTAGATATTCCTTTTTTTGTTAATTTGCTTATAGCCCGTAGCAAAATCTAGTTGTCTTTAGCTAGATTTCTTAATCAAAACAAAATCTACTTCGCGACTAGATTTTGACAAAAAAAAAAAAAAAAAAAAAAACTTATCATGTAAAAGTCAAATGTATGGAGTAGGAGAAAGCGGATATAAAATTTTGCAACCGGTCGGTAAATGTTTATTTTCTGAACCATTTTAGAAACTTAAGTATTCTCATTAAGCTTCGTACAGACGGCGGTCAGATCTTGCAATATTGGTAAACAGCGTTGCTTAAATTGCTTTAAAATTGACTAAAAATGTCTTGCTGCTGTGTGAACATTGTAAGTCCCAATTTACATTATACGATTATTGTCGTTGCCATTCTAACCTTATAGGCGAGAGAGGAATTAAAAGGGGTAAACAAGCGAATGCACTCTGAGATTCGTTTTGTTCATTCATTCGTTGTGTCAAAACATATGTATACACAAGAAGTTGTAACGGCAATGTAGACCGACTTCAAAGAAGAAAAAAATCGTATAATGTAAATTGGAACTAAGGTCATTTGTATTTGGCGGACGTGTTAAATCAATGCATCTGGCAATGGCACTATTGTCAGAAAAATATTTCTATTTGAAACGCCTGCTTACAATTTTGTATGATCTGACTGCCGTCTATACGAAGCTTTACACCAGAGGTGTATTTTAAAGTAACCATTGACACCACTAATGCTATGTTCATACGACGATATAAACCACTTGTTTCGCTATCTGAAACTAGATCGCCAAACATGCTGTTCATACGATTCATTCTTGTTCAGTTCAGATAAACTAAAGATAATTGTTATTAAAATTGGAGATGATAGAAAATATTTCCTGTTTCGCAGTAATAAAATAAAAATTTGGATTAAAAACCATAAACAGTTCAATCAAATAACCATAATTCTAATTACACGAAGATAATTTCATAATAGGTACTTTGTATTACCATGTAAACATGACTTTAATCGCACTTTACACTATCACACAAGTTTTACGTATTCCATCATACTTTATAAGATAGAAATCTAATGAGTTTTGTTGCGACAGCTTTTGTTAAAATGCAACCCTGATCAAATGAAAAGCATTATTGTTTAGAAAAATTTCAAAAAATGATGAAGTCGTATGCAGCGTTACCGTTGGATATTTTCAAAAAGTACCAAAAAAAAGGGGATTTTTACAAAAAAAGTGGCACCAAAAATTAGATTTAAGAAAAAAAAAGGCGGCACGTGTTTTAAAATAGGAAGATGTACACAAAATAATGTTTTTGCACGTGTTTTGTTTAATTTATTTTAAAATTTCCCATAACATTTTTAAATGGTAAAAAAAATCCAGAAAAGATTATATCAGATGTAAGCAAACACTTTTATATGTGATTTTAATTGACCCTAGCTTGCTGAATTCAAATCTGTTCAAAGATTGGTTCCATCAGGTCTAGTTTTTTAAAAGCCTTTGAGTCATCCATATACTTTTTTTTTATATTTTCAACTGTTTTGAAGTTATTCAGAAATTAGTGGCAATATTTTTTGCAAAATTAGTACTATTTTTGCTTTAAAAATTCATACAAAAGTAATAAGGACAAAAATTTGGCATTTTAATCATTAATCTAAAAATCACGAGTATGAATAAAATACGGCATATTTCATGAAGATCGTAGGACAAATGTTAATTTTATGTATTATTCATTGTTGGGGACATGATGCTAATATGTATATTTCATCATGAATTGGGAGCGGTATGTCCGAATTGGATGATATTACAAGCGAATGATATGGAATTTAATTCCCTTTTAGACATCTTACCAATGGTTTTTTTTTATTTTTAACAGTTTCGGAGATATTAAAAAAATAATTGGTAAATTTTTCAAAAATATTCAAAACAAATAAACGTTTTCAAAAATTTACAAAAAAAAAATTATAATAGCAAAACTTCTACATTTGTATAAATTATCGAAGCTAGGTATATAACGAATAAAAAAAGCCATAAGCCATGAAAATCTTAAGAAAATTAACGACGAAGGTGAAAAAAATCTGACAACCCTGATTTATACAGGCATACGTATACGCCATGGTATAAGTATTTATTTCATCATTATATACCGCATACGCACAAAAACAAGCGGTACTTCCCAAGAGCACTTGCCTGCGAATAATTAATATGTACACATGTAACATAATATATTTGCAATAAATGCATAAGCTTATTACGATAGGCACGAGCTTTAATTTCAGGCATCAAAAAATCGGTTATGTCGCTTGGGAAGGTCGAGCGGCTTCAGTTGTTGCACAAGCTGTATTTTGTACTCTTTCAATTTAAGATCTCGACGTAAAATGCGCCAAGCCGTACCATACGTCAGTCCGAGTGCTGTGAACGGCGCCGAATCGACTCTCCACGGTCTTCGTGTACACTCTCAGCTACGGCCGCTATATTTCCTTCACAGCGTGCTGGACGTGGTCTATTCGGTCGAATATTTTCCAATAATGAATGCTGGTTCTCAAAATGGATGATGATGTTGCGAATAGTACGCTCAGTAGGCCGATTATGTTGACCATTAGTTGAGCGAAGTGCACGAAACACATTCCTCACAGAACGTGAATTTTCGTTATAAAGTTCAACGATTTGTTAACGTTGTTCCTGCTTAAGTCTTTCCATTATGAAATGCCAAACAATACTTAACAAAAATAACATGACAGCATGATACGACTCACACGTGATCTTTAAAAAAAAGGCTACTGAATAAAGTATCTCTACTTGAATCACCCATTAGTTCTATATTTAGTAAATCTGCGAAATTTGAAGATCATAATTGGAATTATTTATCAATATTTAACATATTTTGTTTCTACTGTAAAATGTCAAATACGTGGTTTCTCATTTCAGCTAACGATATGTTAGTATGTGTTAAATAAAAAAACTTTCAGTCAGCCGTTATGCTAACAAAATCTTGCTAATTTCAAAAAAGTACAATGTAAACGCACTAGATTATGAGGAAGATTTTAAATTAAATCTACTAGTAAATGTTTATATTTATTCAAATATAAACATTTATTAAATTAAATAAGGTCAAATAAAAAACTGAATTTAAATCTACTAGATTTCGTTGTAATGTAAAGGGCCTATTAAAAGAAAGCAACAACAAAATTACAAAATATTTATGACATTGTGCTTTTAATGTAATTCTTTCGCGTTGCGTTGCGTTTTACATGATTTCAGCCTTGTCTTTTGAATCACTTCCCTAAGTTTTTCTTCTCTGTTAAAAATTGTACTTTCCGTTTGACCTCTCCGCCATTTTAAATTTAAATCCAACGTTATTTACTCAAGTATTACCAACCGTGAACGTGTTTGTGTGTATTGTTTTTGTATTCCATTGCTCTTGCTTTTTAGTATAATAATTTTACTTTGTAAAGTCAGCGTTGCCATTATGACGCTTTTCGGATATTTTATGACGCTTTTCGGATATTTTATGACGCGTTTTTGGTATCGTTACCCTTTACCTTTTTTCCAAATTATTTATTATTTTTTCGATTTTTTCCATTTTTTTTGTGACGCTTTTAGTGCTTTTTGTTACAACCATGTGATTTTGGGGTTTTGCAACAAAATTTCTCGTATTCGAGGTGTGTGATCAAAAAGTAAGATGGTGTGGCTTTTAGGGAGATCGAACGTTTTTTATTCGACCGGTTTTTTTGTTTTGCACCTGCCGGTTATTTAGAAATGTTCACTATTCGAATATAGGATGAACCGGTTATTTAAGTAAATGAAACCGATTATTTTAATAATTGTAATTTATATACGTTTTTCTTACTTTTCTTGTAAATGTGCCTGTAGTTGATGTATTTTTATAATTGTAATATTAAGAAATCTTATGGGCCGATTACGGATGTCAGCTTAACTGAAATGTGCTGCCAGCAGCGAAATTAGACAATGCCGCTGATATTAGAATTTAAAATAAAAAAATTTATATTGCCTGATTTCACTGCTGGCAACACATTTCAGTTAAGCTGACATCCGTAATCGACCCATTAAACTTTAATGAAGAATGTCAAAACAAAATTTAGCATAATGAACGATGTAAATTCAAATCGCTTCTAAACTCAAAACAATTCAAAATACTATAAATAAATGGGTTCTGTAAAAAGGGCAAATAGTAGTTTGTGTGAGAGTATTCTAAATATGAAATAAATTTTTTCCTTAAGTTATATTTTTATTCGACCTTTAAAATTAAATATTAAAGACCTCAAGCTTGAGTATTTTCATTTAATATGAAATACATTTTTATACAGATATCATTTCTGGAGGTATTTCAAACGGAATTAAAAAGACAAAGTAAGATGTCGGAAGTGTCCTAAAATGATAAGTTGAAACGTTCTACGCCGTCTCGACTTATTAATCACCTTAAATTAATTCAAAAACTTGACATACATACATAAATGTGCGCCAAATAAAACTTGATTCCTTCCAAGTTCGAAAGAGACGGCAAATCATAGTTTACAAAAATACGATGCCATAAATTAATCATTGGGGAAATATTATGCCGTTGTGTTGCCGAGGAGGGAATGCCTGTTAAGGCACTAAAAAATCTTAAGTAGTTTTAGCATATCTTCGTGCCAAAAACTACAAAACTTCGGCGGAATCAACGATATGGGGGAAATTTACCAGTGTTATTTATTAACAGACCAAAAATTAAAAGAAAAATATAAGAAATCAAACAAAGTCATGGAAGATTTTTAATTGTGGTCTACGAATGGACAGATATTTCAGGCAAAAATATGATCTTACTACTATTTAGAGATGAGCGATCCTGTGATTTTTAAAGAACATCGTGATTAGTGAACGCGATTTAACAATCACTGCTCCTTAAAACTGTGATTGTGATCACGGTTTGTCAGTTTTTAGTTCTTTTATAGCAAGTGCGCCCAAGCTACATATATGTACAATGCGCGAGCTTTCGCATGAGCTTTTGTAAGTACTTTGCAAAGAAGCAACAACTTTGGCTTAAAAAAAAATACTAATAAGATAGAAGAGAGAATGAAAGGAACAGCAACATTATTCGCCATTGCATTCAAAAAACGCTATTACCCGCCCAAACAGAGAAATATCATAAATTTTTGTATGTAGCAAAAAACAAAAAGAACGAGTTAGCAAATACCTGTTAATTGACAAATTTGGTCACAACTGTGATTCATGATTTTTCAGTAACAGTGATTAAATCACAGGTACAGAAATATCGCTCGTGTCTACTCCTATTCTTTTCTATAATGCTGGAACAAAATCATTTGAAATATATAATTAAGGCTTAGAGATTTTGCTTGTAAGTTTTTAAAAATATAGATAAAGTCTACACGAACAAATTAAAATTTATTTATTCAAATTATAAATTTGTTTAACTTTTTAAAACCGAAGTTCTTTAAAAATTTTAAAGGGCAAAATAAACCACACAAATTGCTTGACAAACATTTTAATATCTTACGTTTTTATAGATACGTTGTGTTGTTAATTGTGGTGTTTGATGCTTGAGCAAAGATTTGAAGCCTGTTTGTGGAAATATTAAAAATTTTTAATATTTGGCAGACATGTTGGATATTTGCCCAAAATTTTGTTGTGTCTATTGCTAAATGTAATCATTTTATAGAAAACTTTGTAGAGTTAAGCCTCTGAAGAAAAAGCATTAAAATAACCTCTAGTCGTAAATTTAAATTTTTGAAGCAGCACTGTTTGCTACAAGGTAGCTCTTTGCTTAAACCACTCTTTACCCAATAGTGAGCCCTATCGTCGTCAGCATTCATTGAAAACAAAACAAATATGACAAATAAATGTTTGTACGAAATATGTTTGTGTTGTTTATTGGCGAACATAAAACGGAAACCAAGTGTGTATTTGCCAAGCCATTTGTGTGGTTTATTTTGCCCTTAAGATATTGACCATAGCTAAATAAAAATTGGCTAAAAATTTATTTATTGCATCACGTTCAGCGGCAGGGTTTGATTTTTGTTTACGTATGCGGAGACAAATTTCCAAGTTTTTGTTAACTCTTAAATAAAATGAACTGATAATAAAATAAATCAAATTTTTTAAAATTTTAATATCCTTTTTTATGTTAAAAGTTTTTTTGCATCAATTCTTCCCTTTTTAATGTGTTATTTTTGGCAAAACAAAACCACGCATTTTTAAAGATTTTCTTCAAATTCTCATATTTTTCTCTTGGCGCTTTTTACCCTGTTTTCATAATTTGTTGCCTTTTTAACCCGTTTCTACAATTAGCTTGACGCTTTTCTTCACTTCTAGAATGGCAACACTGTGGTAAACGAGACTATTTAACCAGTTAAGTTCAGAGAGCACCAAATACCTCAGCATGCTTTTAGGCTGCAATTAACAAAAGTAAGTAGCAGGGATGGCAAAATTGGTACAACTTTACATTTTTTTTGGTACTATTTAAACTTGAACAGCCAGTCCATCGATTTCGAACGTTCGCATAGAAAATTATACATTTAAAACAGCAACGAAATTTTAAAATTTGTTTTTGCTTTACGTTATTTTCTATGCGAACGTTAACGTTCGAAATCGTTGAGCAGGCAGGAAAAGTACAATGATACACCAATGGCCAATTAAGTACAATTAAGGAATTTTCATGATTTTAGTAATTTCATAAGGCAACTCATAATTTCAGCCATATTTTCGAAGTTTTAAAAACAAAATTCTACAGTTTATCTTTAAAATGGCTTAGTAAATGTGTCCCAGAAAATGTATAGTATAGTACCAATTTTAGTAAAAAATTTTCCAAAATAATACCAACATTTTGATAACAAAAATTCGCAATTTAGAGATCTTGCTGACATTGAAATATGTATTAAAATTTGACAAAGATTAAAGTATCAGTGATTTCTGGGCAACAGTTTCGAAATACAGTTTCCAGTATTTCGAAAATTATGAGATGAATATTATCAATTTCACATTAATCTGCAAATGTGGAAAGAATTTTTTCTTATCAAAATATTATCAAAACCAAAAAATTAAACAAACTAAAACCCGCAAATCTTTGCGGCTTACACTAAACAAAGGACTTATTGAACTCACAAAATTGTTATTGTTATGATGTAAATATACCAAAAAAAAAAAAATATATATATATATTATCAAAATTGTAATTCTGCTATCGAAATATAATTGAAACCCAGTATGTACATAAATTTTTTATCTTAATAACTCCTACTAACATTATAAATGTGAAAGTTTGTATGTTTGGATATTTGGATGTTAGATGATTGTTAGTTCTTGGCTCAATCAACGAAACCCGCTTAATGGATTTGGATGCAATGTGGTAGACGGATATCATATGACCCAGATTCAAATATAGGGTACTTTTAAAAAGTTGAGTCAGGGGGAAAAACTGGTAATTTGGTACTTTTACACTTTTTGATAAATTTGGTATGCAGATTGGATATGGTCTAGATTAATATATATGGTACTTTTAAAGGCATACAACTTGTTAAGGGGTAAAAACGGGATAAAAGGTACTTTTCCTTTTGCAATTAATTTGATATACATATGTACATATATTAAAGCCTATACAGAAAACGATACTCTACTACCTTTTTCTCCTTTCGAAAAATTTGGTATATGTAAAGCATATGGCCCAGATTAAAAAATTATGTACTTTTTATGATGTAAAAACGAAAAGAATTTGTACTTTTGGAACTGTTTCTCTTTTTGATAAATCTTGTATATATGGTCCAGTGACCAGACTATACCTATTTAGAGAACCCCCTTGCTTTACTTTTGTATGAATGTATTGGTGAAAAATATTGGTTTCTAGTTGTTATGTTGTTTATTAAAATACTTTAACATAAAAAAAGTATAGATGTAATAAACTTCATTAAATTTTATAAATCTTGCTCTAATTTTCACGTGAACGAAATCCAAACTGAATTGTTTTGTTGTTAATTATAGTACATACATAAATAAGATTAATAATACATTTTTGTAGTGTTTTTAATAAAAATAAATACAACTAATTTGAAACTAAAATAAATCTCTTAGTAAGATTAAGGTTAAAAAGTACAATTTCTAAGGGTTGTTGGTACAATTATAAATTCTCAATGCCATCCCTGGTACGTACACAAACAGTATCGTTTCGAAAATAAAGTCAGCTAGTGATTTTCAACCCTTTACTCTTTTTTTTTTATAAATTTATATAGTTTTGTTAGCTCTGCATTTTTTTTAAATACTTTTTTTTTATTTAGTTCATTTGCTATTTCATAGCTTTAAGGTAAAAATGCATTTAACAGTAATTAAAAAAAAAACATTTGCAAATCTATAAAAAAGAAAATATTTAACTAAAACTTCGTTAAATGGTTCGTTTTGTTAAGTTTTTTTTGCATTATTTATTTTATTTTTATTGTCGTTGTTTTCCATTTTACATGCATTTTCTTTAGAATAGAATAAATAGCAATATATTTATTTGGTTTTTTTTTTGTTGTTGTTGCTTATTTCTGCGTGTAACAGTTCTCAATTTCGACATTCTTAGATATTTGTCTGTCAACGTTAGTTGGTAAAAAACGTGAAAGCAGTTAAAGTGGTTTTTTCTTAATAAACTGGAATCTTTTAAAATAAAAGAATTTTTTATTACAAAAAAAAAAAAAAAAAAAAAAAAAATGGATGCTGAACCGAAGGTGAGAGTAACAAAACCGGTTAAAAGTTAATTTGTTTCGCCAAGAATAAAAACCGGCACAGTTTTTATTGTAACTAATAAATGTAATATTTTTTTTCTAAAATCTTAAAGGTACCCATACATTTGCAATATTATTGTTCAATAATTAACATTAAAATTGCCTGTCCTTATATAATACCTAGTAGGTGCCACAATATATTGGATAAGTCTTTCGAATTATACCTATTTCTCGAAAAGAAATATTTTGTAATGTGTTGACAACATTGTACAATATGCAATTGTATGCGTTGGTTTTCTTTACTTCTACATATTCGTACATTAAAAAGTGTGATCATTCTTGCAACTAATTTTAGCATTTAAACTTTTGATTTAACAACAAAACTTCCATTTAGCATTTGGCTTTATCTTTAGCATTTTTATAAAATAGTGGAGTTCAGTAGAGGAAGTAAGGTAGAAGTACATAACACGCGTTAGTGCGCGCGCGCTCTGTAGACTTCTGTCAACAAAAAAGTTTAACTAGTGTATTTCCATAGAACAAGTTACACAACAAACTTTTTGACGCGCACGCGGCAGAAAGTTGGTTAACTTTGAAATTTTTAACGCATTGTATATTTTTTACAAGTAATCAGCTGACAACAAGAAATAATAATTTAATAAATTTGTGAATCATGGAGGAAAAACTTATAAAACATAATGTATCGTATAAAAAAAGTTCTTAAGCTTGGAATTCTTTAAAAACAAGTGTTAAACAAATAAAAAAGCTGAAAGAAAAGGCTTTTATAACGCGTGCTGTGTAAATTACCATATTTCACGCGCTAAAGTTTTTAAACGCACGATACTCGCCGACGAATTAACGCCTTTATGTACTTCTACCTTTAGTCTTTTGCAAAAGAGTAAATGTTAACTCCAACTGCAAAATACACAGAGCTTCCGTTAGATTTCATTAAAGCGGTACGATATTTTGAATTTGCTCTGTGGCAAGCCTAATACGGAACACCGCTAATGTTTTTAGTTTTTTTTAAGCTTTATTATAAAAATTTGGAGGAATAGTTTTATTCATTAAACATAAATTGTTTTTATTTATTTTTTTTTTCTAAATTGGGTTAAATTCTGACTAATAAAATTTTAGATGTCAACAATTTTAAGATCTGGTCACACTGATATATTTTCTGCTATATATTTTCTGTATTGCGCAACTTAGTGATAAGTGTGGAGCAAAATCACAATAATAACAGCAAAAAACTACCCAATAATATTGTTTAGTAGATGGGTACCTTAGGTTAATGTGGAATGTGCAGTGTCACTACAAAAATTTCACTTTTCAATATAAAATGTATAGAATTCATACAGGTGACATTTTCGAGTCATCTGCTTATTGTTTATTTATTTGTATGTATACTGAATGTCAAGCTTTGTTTACATTTTATGAAAAATTAGTTAAAATTTAAAAGTAAATATAAAATAGAATCTGGGAATTATTTCTTTTTCAAGTTACTTTATTATATTCAACATGTTTCTTATTTTTTCGAATTTATTTTAATAATAAAAGCTAAGGTAAAATGTAACACGAAGATACAAGGTAATAGTCTGGTAGTGTATAAAGTCATTCCAAAAATTAAAGGAATAGAACTATTACAAAAAGCTTTATAAAATACATAATTGAAATTTAACTCATAGAATAAATTCGAAAAAATAAAAAAAAAAATGTTGAGTGAATATAAAATATAAAAACAAGGAATAAAAAGTGCGTAAGGAATAAGTGGAACCACAATAAATTTTGCAATACAGGAAAAATATTTACCTTCTAAAGCAATTGTGTTTATTTTATAATCAATAAATTCCCTTGTTTATGTTTTCAACCAGTAACTTTTTACAAAAACAAAATACAATTAGTCAATTCACAAGGTATCCTAACATGTCATATTGTCAAAATGTCCTAATATTTCACAATGGTTTAAAAATATTGTTGTTGGTTTGTTAACAAAAAGTGTCTTAAATAAATAGAACGTTGCTTGCTGTGTTTATTGTGCTGTCGTAATTAATCAGAAAAGTCCAGCGCTGAGCGGCTGAGCCGTACAACAATATTTTTAAACCATTGTGAAATATTAGGACATTTTGACAATATGACATGTTAGGATACCTTGTGATTTGACTAAATGTATTTTTTTTTAAAAAAAGGGATAGCTAACATAACTCTATCTCATGATGCGTTTACCTGTATGAATTCGCCTGGGAACAGAGCAACGTTGTCTAGAAAAAAAATTGTCTTAAAAAAATAATTTTTTTAAATTGTTTTACAGAAGTTTTTGTAAATGAGCAACTTGTAGCCCTTAACAGATAAACTTTTTTTTAAGAAAAAGTCCGTGTCTAAAATCTATCTTTTAAGCTGTCCTTACACTTGCAATATACATAAATGTTCAATTTTTCGTATTGTACAAATATATCGGCAATGTGTATGTGATATTCGAAATTGGTACAAAATATTGGCCATAATCAAAATACTTTTGATTTTTATTGCCCAACTGTGAAATGTGTTGGCAACATTGTACAGTGTTGTTTTCTTTTAGGTTATGTGTTTTTTTTAATAAAAGTTGCGTCATATTTAAATTGAGGGGCTAAGTGCACAAGGGGTTTAAGTGCCTTTTTTTTAAAAAAAATTGAGATTAAGTGAAAAGAAAGAAATTTGAATCTTATAAAAATAATACTTTTTGTTATAGTGTATAGTGTGAATACAAACTGTAATCTTTAGTTAGATTTTTTTTTGGCAATTGTAACAAAACTCATTAGATTTCTATCGTACAAAGTATTGTGTGATAGTATAAAGTAGCCTTAGATAATATCTGATTAACTAAATCGATATAGCAAATAGTATGAAAAAACACTATTTTATTAATGTACAAGTATTTTACAATTCGCTAAAAAAAAAAAGAAACCTTATCAATAAGAGAGGCATGCATTCATTTATTTCTACCTCTAAAAAAAAATGTTAGAAAAACAGACATTCCAATCACCCATAAATTTAAATCAATATTTATTTCTGTTAGAGATTAAAAAAAAATCACACAAAATGTTACGATACGCAACGTTATAACTTTTTCGTTCATTTATTTGTCTTTCTCCAGAAAATGTAATAAATTGATAGAAAATGGTTTTAAATTAAAAAATGTTGATGTCCAGAGTGTATGGTGAAATTCGTAACGTAGATCGGCTTAAAGGGGAGATTTGTAAACAACAAACCACCTTAATAATGTTTGACATGAAATACAACAAAAAATTTCAAATAAATTTAATTAGCTAAAAATGTGTTGGTTTTTTTTTATTTTAATTAAGAAAAAGATTTTTCATTTAGTATTTCGAAAGAAATCAAAAGTAGAACACTTTTTTTATCTTCTTTGGGTTACGACTACAAATTAAATTTTAACGGACAAAAAAAATTCAATAAATCAAAATTTTGATGATTGAAAGAGGTACATATTTTATAAAATTAATTAAAAAGATTTTAAACAATTTGGTCTCGCCATAAAATTTCAAGCGTTTTTTTTTTAATATTATTTTTTGTCTTTTAAAATTTTCCTATCCTGTGATAACAAAGAATTAAGTAAATTTGCAGACTATTCTTAATAATTTTCTTTAAAAAAAACTTCATAACTTAATAATAAAAACATTATTGATTCTATCTATGGCATCATTCCATTAATACCATTTAGTTAGGTTGGGTTTGGTCGAAAGGAGGACGAAGCATCAAAGATGCAACCTCATATCTGTGAAGATATACACCTAGGCCACTACCGGGCCTGTTGCGGGCTAACGTCCGGCGTTAAGAAACCAAGTTTACCGGAGGTAATTTCTTAAGGTTATCTAGTCAAATTTCCTCGGGGATCCCAAGTCCACCATTACATCGCTACCGAAGTGTTGGGATCTAAATTCGACGAAGGCCTGACAGTAGCAGGGAAAGTGTTCCAACGTCTCGCTATCCTTGCCACACGCTCTACACTCGTCAGATTCTGCCCGTTCAATTTGGTTAAGTTTTGCCCGTAGTACCGCATGACCGGTCAGGATCATACTAACTTCGGACCTTCTCCCGTTGAGGAGGCATCTTGCCCTCCTCTCGTCTGGGTTACCCCTTAAAATCTTAGTGGTCATACCCACAGTCTCACTATGCCAACTGTTTGTGTGGTTGTCCCTAGCCCATAGAGAGTATATTGACCTTTTCATTACCAATTATCGCCTAGTGGTAAAGTACCCATATGATACGGATCCCACTGCCTGAGGAAAATTCGGTAATGGCTCTCCTACATTCTAATAATTTCCTGGACTTAACCCTATTAACTGATAACGCCCTAATTGTTCTTTGGCTGTCGATAAATATGTTAGTGACCACCTGTCCCATATTTGATTCAATCCATCTCATACATTCATTAAGAAAAATAATTTTTTTAGTGTTTGTCATCACACTTTTAAAAGATTTTGACAATTTCACCAAACAAACCGAACGTTTACAGGCCTAAATTATTCTTGATTTAAGGACAGGACATTGTCGATTTAATAACGTTTGATATTTTATTTTTACCTTCGTAGTCAATTTGTTAAGATTTGATTTTTGATTTGACCACAGCAAGGGGCATATTTCAGGGACCGTAAATAAAAGTTATCCAGATAATTAAAACTCATCGGTATACTGTCATATAGCGATAGATTCGATCTCAACTTCACAGTTAAGAGTTATTTTTCAACGTAAAAATAAAAGGTCGAATAAAACTCTTAAAAATAAAACTCATTTAAGGAGTTTTATTCTTATTTTTTCCGGCTAAAATTAAACTCACTTGAGGAGTTTTATCTTTTCCGTCTTAAATGAAACTCATTTTGCATTCATAAAATTAAACTCTTTTGAAGAGTTTATGCTGATTAAAACATAACATTATTCACAAAAAGAAACAAAAATTCCCAAATATTATTTGTTAATTGTTAAGTAAAATACGTCCAATTTTCAAAGAAATTATGACGAAAAAAATATCGGACCATTCTGCTGGTGGCTGATAATTGAAAATCTATTTCTTTGAAAATATTTTTAAATATCAAAAAGAAATTTAACTAATTTTCACAATTATTTGATGAAAAAAATCTGACAAACTAAATGCAATATGAATTGTTTGAATATAGAAATTTTATTCTGAATTTATTTTATGACGCCGAATTAAAACTCCTCAAAAGTGTTAACAATTAGTTGACAATTTTGAAACGTCTTTCTTCACATTAGTTTTAGTTTGTCTTAATACTTAAAAGTTATTTAACTATGGGCCCGTTGATTTTTTTTTCGCAGAAATGTTGCATGATTTTTTGTTTTTATTTTTTTTTTTATTGCCATTAACTGTTTGTTTTATTTACAATTCCGTTTTTAGTAAAAATTGAAACGTTTGATTAATTTTTGTTGCTGTAAATGTTTGTTTATTTTTGCTTGAATTTTGAAATTCTGTAATCAATTTGCTTTTTTTGTTTGTGCTTTGTAAACATTTTCAGTCTTTTTTTTTTTAATTAAAACTATTTTTAATTTGTTTGTAAATAAGTTACTAAAAAGAACTTTTAACTTCAATATAAAAATGACTAACGAATCTGTGTAAATTAATTAATAAAAGGCTTTTTCTTTTTATGATTTTTTTAATGTGCTGCAAATAAATAATGGTCGTGCTTTTTATTTGAAAAAAATGACTTGCTTTGTTATGAAAATTTATAAAAAAAAAAAAAAAATATGTAATAAACAACAGATCAACGAAGCTCTGGAATTGGCGCTGGCAGCAATTGACAAAGAAACGATACCGCAGCTACAACAACAACAACAACAGCAGCCGCCGCAACAGCCAGAGAATTTGTATCCAATAACTGCCCCATCCAATAATAATACTACTAATACTAACAACAACAATAATCAATCTTTACAACCAATTGAAAAGGAAACGGTAGAAATTGAAAATCATCAGCAGCAACAACAACAACAACAACTCCCATCGGAAGAAGAAATTTTAATTAACAAAACCGATGAAGAAAAATGTGAAGAACTGAAATTGGAAGAAAATTTTACTGCCACCTCAGAATTTAAGGAGAAAAGTGAAGAGGAAATATCAAAAGAACCCATTTATGAGAATATTAACTCAACAACATCTTTAACAGAAGTAGATGTTGATTTAACGAAAACATTAGTAACATCAAACACAAAAACATCTTATCAACAAAAACAACAACAACATCAAATCATTCCAAGTACGATGAGTAAAAAACTTAATGATAATTTTTCAAAACCAACAACAACAACTAATAATAATAATAATGATTCCAAACAAAATTTTAATTTACAAATTAATCTAAATCAAAATTCAAATTTAAATCAATTAAAATCTTTATCAGCATCTAATCAATTAAAAAATAGTCAAATTAACAGTTTTAGCTGTCATAATAGTAATATTAATAATCAAAATAATAAAATTAATCAATGTAATAAAAATGTAGTTGATTTAACCAATGCTTTTGCTAATACAACAATAACAGCAAAAACAACAACAAATTTAAATACAATACCAACAACAACAATCAGTAGTGATTTGTCCACAACAGCCAATAACACTAACACGACAGCATTTAAAGAAATCACCTTCAATCATCTTGAACAGCCCAGCACTAAACCGATAACAACAACGACGACAACAACAGCAGCTATAGAAATTATAGTTGATTCGAAATCCCTAAAACCTTTGGCAAAAGAAGATATTACCCTTAACCCTAATACCATAACAGATCCAAATTTGGAACCCTATTATCAAGTACCCAAATCCAGTGAACCCTATTATGATGCGCCCAAGCACTTAAAACCGGTACCGGTTTATGAAAATATTGAAATATTCTTTAATGGCAATATGAGTGGTAATTTATCCAGCGAATTAACTGGAAATTTACAACCGCCAAAAGAAAAACCACCACCACCCCCCGTAGACAGTCCTCCGCCCTTCGATGATGTGGATAGCAGCAGTCATACCGACACCTGGTCCTCGGATAACACATACGAAACTTTAACACGCCATCAGCTAAATCATCACAATCATCATTTATCCCCAGATCATCCTTCACCACCCATTAAACGTATGAACTCGACGAAACGCATTAAAAAAGAATTGCGCAATAAACGTTCTAGTTTCTTGGGTATTGAGGGTTCTTCTTTGGATGATGATGAATCGTATTTAGAGCTTACCGTCGCCCCACCACCCGATATGGCTCAACTGTTGCAGGAGGAACGACGCTTGGAGAAACAATTATATTTAAAAGCGGGCTTATGTGATAGCTCGGATACTGGTAAGTGCAATAATCTTTTATTGTTCTTTTTCTTTGTTTTTTTTTTATTTTATTTTCTTTTGTGTTCATTTGATTTGCACAGTCCTAAATAATGTAATCCGTTTAGTGCAAGTTCTTAAAAGGTTAAGGGTGATTGATACAAATGCACAATATTTGCGTCTGTGTTCAAAACAAACCTGACGCTTCAGCGAAAAAAAACTTAATAGGAAATATTACAAAAAATCAATGTAATTTCTGTTGTATTGTTATTGGTTTAAAAATAAGCTAGCAAAGCTTTTGTCATTCCGTTATATTAACAGTTGAAAGTGTTATAACACTTAAAGCTTATTTGGCATACAAAAAGTTTTGGGATAATTTCATTTGGGAGAAATAGAAATTGTACAAAAATTTTTTTATATATTAATAAAAAGTTAAAATTTATAAAAAAGAAAAACAAAAAATTTTCCTATAGTTTTTTTTTTTATAAAAAAGTGCAATTTCGTAATTTAAGCGCAAACAAAAATTCCCTTAATTTACCAATTCATAAGCAAAATGTAGCATTATGGCGAAAAAAAACATTCATTTGATTTTCGAAACTGCTATCGAATTATCGAACCCGGTCTTAAATAACTTATTTTCAGTAAAAACTTTAACCCCCATATTCATAAAAAATATTTTTGATTAATAAAAGGTTTATTGAACAAATTTTCATAGAAAATTCGTTTCATAAGCCTGCTATAAACCTAAAATATTTTTTATGAATATGGGGGTAAGTATTTAGGATAATCTGAAAATAAAAAACAAAATATTTTCGAAAACCGTATGAAATGTACAGAAAATACTAAAATCCTCTTTTCTAAAAAAATTTTGTAATTTACCATAGAAATAAAAATTTCGAAGTTTAGGTGAAATTTTCGAAATTATGTTCGAACTTTAGAAAAAAATTTAAATAATGAAGAAAAAACTTAACATTTTGTAATTTAATTAAAAAAATTGACTTTCAAAATTCAGAATCTTTTCGAAAATTTCTGAATCCTTAAACAAATTAAACATTAACGAATCTTTTTAGGTCAAAAATTAAATTTTCGACATTATGCTCGAATTTTCGGAAATGACATGGTATAACTAAATTTTCCATAAAACCCGTTAAAAGATTGAAATTATCTTAAATAAAAAAATAATTTTTACTTCTCAATGTTAAAAGAAAATGTAGCATTTTAACATGAAAATTTCGAGCTTATCGGAAATTGAAATAAATTAAAAAAAAAAACTAAAAAATTTACAATTTTCATACAGAATTTTAATTTTGAAATTACAAAACATGTGGGTTGTTTACGAAAGCGGATTATCCGGTTATTTGGTTATGTTGTTATATTAACAGCAACAAAATATATTAAAAAAAATGAAATAAATTTTTTTTTTGTTGTTGTGAATATAACTTAATAACCATATAACCAGCTTCCTCATTTATAAAAATATGTATTTGAAAGTAAACAAATTCACATATTTACAAAACTTTTTATACTTTTAGCGCAAAAGTAAAAATTTCTATTATCGAAAATGTCAATGCATGAATTAATTAAAAATTTTTTAATACGTTTTTGGAAGTTCGAAAACAAAAGTACAAGTACACAACGGATTCCGAAGGGACCATTAAGACGTGAATTTTTATGGTTCGAAAAATTTTATTTTCGAATAATTTTGCATACAAATTTCTTAAATTATTTTTCTATACCTTTGTTTTTATTATATTTTTTTTTTCTATTCTACGCTCTTTAGGAGAAAGTCGTGATTCGGGTGTCTCTGAAAATCATTCTCGCCAGAGTAGTGAACACTATACCAACTCTTCAGAAGAGAATGAAACACACGATGACACTACATCACCTCTCACACTGCAAACCCAAACCGGTTTGGATGCATTACCAAATGATATGATATACCAAAATGATGGATTACTTGCCGTAGTGCCAACACCACTACTGCAAACTGTTAAAGGAAATTCAACAGAATCATGGACTGAATCGGCAACAGTAGCAGCAGCAGCTACCCAGTCGTTGACAGAGGCCACAGCCACGGCGAATGCTAAAATGATGTCAATAGAAGAGAAAATAAGAGAACAAGAAGAAGTTCTGAGAGTAGAAAGAGAATTGTTACAATTGGAGCAAGAGGAACTAAAGAGACAACGAGAAAATTTAATGTTAAGAGAGAATATGGCACGTCGGGAATTGCAACATGGAGCTAAAATGTTAATGTCAGCCAATAGAAGATCCTTACAAGATTTAAATGCTTTGGGAGCCATGTCAGTGGTTAATATTGGAGGAGAAACGGCTAATAACTTGGACATGTATCATCAACAAATTAATCATAATATGCTTAATACACAAACTCCTACACATATGATGAGTTCAACCCAGTTGGCTCAACATCAGCAACAACAGCAGCAGCCATCTCAACAAATTTATGCGAATATACCAAATTTGCATCAACAATATTATCACATAGAAACCGATTATCGTAAATCAATGTCCGATATTAATGAATTTTCCAAACGTATGATGTCACAACCACTAGCTCCACCAGCTCCACCCTCTAAACCCATGCGTACCATGCATATCAATACCAATAATCCGGCAAATGTTATGACAGTTAACGGCGAGAATTCGGATTTTGCAGCCCGACAAAGACACTCATTGAATTCTCAGAACTTCGGTGGTTCCTTGGTAAAAATAGCAGCTGCTCCTACGGCGGCACCTCGAACAGGTCCACATATTTATTCCAATTATCATCACCAATCGGTGCAGAACTTGACTTCAAATAACACTAATAATACCCAAGCTGGGAACACTAACAATTTAAATCAATCGCTGTACCCCGGCAATATGTCACGTAATACCTTACATGCTTTAAGTGCTACACCAAAACCCAAATACACAGATGGTTGGGTACAAGTCCAACAACGTAAATCTAATGATAGTAATCTGGCAAATGACCCTGCTTGGCTGTCGGCCTATCAACAGAAACGTAAATCTATGCCTGATACTTATTTTGGCTATAATCAGAACAATCATTGGCTGATCCAAGAAGCTGAACAAAGACGTCTTAGTGAACAGCAGCAAAGAAGAACTGCATCCTCAAATACCACTCCCGTGCATACAGCCAACAGCAAATTAACAAATGGCTCCGCTATTATGTCTTCCTCTTCGAATGGCAAACCTTTGCCCGATTCCATTATACAAACTCTAACAGAGAGAGTACAAAGCAAAGGAATTGGTGAGAGAAAAAGGTGTGTTTAAGACTTATAAAATTTAGCATGAAAAAGTAATTCCAAATTTTGTTTCTCTTTCCAGAAATAACTTGGACAAAAGTCCTTTACATGCAGCCTCCTCATACCACCAATATCAGCAGCAATATAACAAAATAAATCAATTACCATCTGTTTCCAATGCCGTTATACACCGTCATAATAATATTATGTCAACTACTTCCACCACCACAGCTTCCAATACGTCTACTTCCTCTAGCTTGTCCCAAGGCCAGTCAAATAGTACTACAACCCAGCAACAACAACAGGACAAAGTACTGAGTGTTAGTGGCAAAAAGAAATGTTCTCACTGTGGCGACGAATTAGGTAACTTTTGCATCTGTGTTGGTTGTGAGTGTTGAAAAGTTTATAGACTAAAAACCAATTGAAAAAAGCGCGTTCATCATTAGTTTAGAAAGCCAAAAATCATTTAGATTTTGAATTTGAAAACAAATTTGATTTTTGCTACAACTTAAGAACGAAGCTAAAGCAGAAGCACGGACATAAACCCTGACTTTGCAAATAATAGAAGTTTGAAGGTTCCATGCTTTTTCTATAACCAAAGAAACCTAAAGGATTTTTGCATTTCGAAGAAATTTCTTAGCAAAAAGTAAAGAAGTCCTAAATTGCGAAATATTAAAAGTCACTTGCTTTTAATGTAAAAAAAATAAAAAATTAAAGAATCTTAAAGTTCAAAGGACCATAATTTTCTTAATTTTACTATAAAAACAAAAAACAAAAATTATGGAACCTTATAGTTCGAAGGACCAAAAGTTTCTTGCTTTGACTGTTACTACATTTCTACTACAACATATCCATCAAAGTTTGAAATCACATTTTAAACTGCAACATTTTTTAAAAATTTTTACACAAAATCTTTTTTTTTTTCATTTTCTTTACATGCCTTTCCTTATAAATTTTATGGATTTTTATAAATGTTTTTTATTTTGGAAAACTTTTAAAAGATTTGGGTTGCACAACCGATAAATGCCGTCATACTCATCGTGAACTTAAATATATTGTTTGGGTGTAGTTTTAAATAACGAATTTAAAAGATTTTTTGAATCAAAAGAAAACGATTTTTTTACTTTTTTTTTATTGAAATTGATTTTGTTTGTGTTAATGATTTTTTGGGTTTTTTTTTTGTTGGTTTCGTTAAATTAAATTAAAATAAAATATTTATAGTTAAAACTTAGTTTTAAAAATGAATTTTTCTTTTAGTTTAACAAAAGAGAAACTGAGAAATTTGATTGAAAACGAAAACAAGCCGAATGTGATATATTCGACTTTACCGAAGATTGCATATATGTATGTATATTAAAGTATTATTAGTAATTACCGAATATTCTTTACATAGACAAACATTTTTACATATAGACTAAATTTGGTCATTTTAGCTCATATGGTATGTGGCCAAAATCATAATTTCGAAAGAACTAGTAGGAAGGTATAATCGTGCAAGCCGATTACACCACAGAATTTATTGGAAAATTTAAGATATAAAACATTTGAATATAAATAGGTTTTCAAAATGTTGAGAATTTTTCATTAAACGATTTTGTTTGTTGTGCTTAATTCCCTATTTTTATTATTGATAAAAATATTGAAATTTATTGTTGGAGGATAAGTTGTTTCTATGCGCATTTCACTGGTTGCTTAGGACAGATCATCAGAAACGTTTTCCCAAAAAAGTTTAGGAAAGCCAAAAATATCACTTAATAAGACTACAGGGGCAATGAAAATTACAAACGCTCAAGAAACCGAAACAGGTTATCCTCCAACAATAAATTTCAGCACAACAAACCAAATCTTTTAATGAAAAATTATGTATTCCCAAAAACAACTTTGGTAATGTGTTGTTGGTATTTTATTTAAGCTTTGATATCGTTGCAAATAAGACTTTTTGAGTGTATGTAATTCTCATTCCCTCTGAAGTCTTGTTTGCTGATAGCTTTGGCTTTTCTAAAATTATTTAGGAGAACGTTTGCTGATGATCTGGCCTAAGCAACCAGTGAAATGCGCATAGGAACAGCTTATCCTCCAACAATAAATTTCAGTATTTTTTTTTTTATCAATTATTAAAAGAAAGGGAATTAAGTACAACAAACAAAATATTTTAATAAATACTTGTATTCCCAAAAACAACTTTGATAATAATGTTGAGAATGTTTAAAAAATTTGTGATCTCTGTCAAGATTTTTTTTTTAACTTTTTCCAAATATTTTGAAATATTTATTTTTTTTATCGTTAGAGTTTTTCCAAAAGCTTTTTCCTTAATATCAAAAAAACTAAAATAAAATTTTAATTCTGATTTTCGAAAATCTTAAAATCTTTTTACAATTTTTAAAAAATAAAAAGTTTATCAAAAAGAAAAAAATCCCACCTCCCCAACGAACTCCCTCCCACCCGGCTTATGAAGCAAACAACGAATTTAATTAAAAAAATAAAAAGGGTTCACTGCTTAAAGCTTAAAAAGTTTTTAATTTATCCAAAGGTTCAATATTTTCATTAATAAATATTGTAGGTAGACCTTAAATTTGAATTGATTATTAGACTAGCTTAACCCAGTGCGCTTCGCTACCCTTATTAAAAAAAAAAAGAAAAACTATAAAATGTTTTTCCAATACCAATCTTCTGCATTGTTTTCGAAGCTATTTGTACCAAGTTTGAATACTCTTAATGTTACCCTTCTCCAGTTATACAGAAGTCTATTTTGTATTTGTATTGAAGGTGCCTCGTATACGTCTACAATAAGGCCCACTATTTGACAGATGTGCATTTACTACCAAGCTATTTGTACCAAATTTGTAAATTGTAGCCGTTACCGTTCTCCTGATATACAGTATTCTATCTTGTGCCACGCCCACTTGTATAATCACATCCACTTTAAGAAAAATGTCACTTGGAAGAAAGAAAACGTGTGATTTTTTAAGAGCTATAGGAAAGTTTAAAAAAAACACATAAAATTCAGAAAAATGCTCAGAAAAATCTTTATTTGAATCGATAGTACGGTCCATATAATTTAATGTTTGAAGATAATTTCATGCAAATGTTGACCGTGACTGCGCCTCAAGTGGTCCATCCGCTTAGTCCAATTTTGGCATACTCTTTCCAACATTTCGGCCGGTATCTCATGAATAAATGCTTCAATGTTGTCTTCCAATGCGTGCATGTGTTTATATACATGAGCTTTAACATAGCCCCACACAAAATGGTCTAAAGGCGTTAAATCGCACGATCTAGGCGGCCAATTGACCGGTCCCGAACATGAAATATAAAGTTCACCGAACTCGCCTCTCAATAAGTCCATTGTTAAGCGTGCTGTGTGGCATGTGGCACCGTCTTGTTGAAACCACATGTCATGCAAGTCAAGCTCTTGCATTTTGGGCAAAAAAAAGTGGGATATCATCTCACGGTAGCGCTCACCATTCACAGTTACGTTTCGATTCGCATGATATTTGAAGAAGTACGGTCCAATGATGCCACCAGTCCATAAACCGCACCAAACTGTGACTTTTTCTGGATGCAGTGGTAGCTCTTGCAATGCTTTTGGCTGATCTTCACTCCAAAATCGACAATTCTGCTTATTATCGTACCCATTCAGCCAAAAATGTGGGTCGATTGAACTGACCATAAAATGGAAGAAGCGCACGATGAACTTTCTTAACAGAGCACGCATTTTGATAATAAAATTCAACAATTTGCAAGCGTTGTTCGTTTGTAAGTCGATTCATGGTTAAATTATAGACCAAACTGAAGATGTTTGACTGTGAAACAAAACACGAAACGTGCGTCAGCTGTTTAAACCAGTGTTGCCAAAAAGATAATAGCTAAAAAATCACACGCTACATATAAAAAAGTTTAAAAAATAGTCAGCGGGGCACCTTTTTAATGAATTCGCCTTGGGCCCAAACAATTGAAATTTTACAGACTAAACTTGTTTGTATGTGTGACACCGGCGATGCTGTATCGAAAATCAAACCACATTCGATATACATAGCAAATCTGACAAAGTATTGTGCCCTTAAAATATTATATAAATGCAACAGACCCAATGTAAATTAATAACAGGTAGGCTCGCCCTATTTGTCATAATCAGTTGTCAAAATCAATGCGAGCAAATGCGATCAAAAACACGAATTAATAGGTAGTCAGCTGATCTGTCGAGTTCACCCGCTTTGAAAACACCTTGCAATATACCAGAAAATATAAATACATAATCAGGTGTGTGATGGAAATCGATTTGGAAAACGAAACGATTTTAAAACGATAATATCGTTTTTAGGATCTTTTAAAATTGATGTCTTATACATATTCCTCTTATTTCCAGTCGCTATTCTTTTAAATTGTGTATTGCATGAGTTTGTTGTACTGTATTTTGAACGAAAATTTAAGATTTTAATTCAGAAATTGATTTTTAAATCGCTCGAAATTCATCACTTTTTAAAAACATTCGTTTTGAAATCGATCGATTTTCATCACATACCCGAATAAAAAGAAAACAATGCAATTACGTTGAACATCAGATTTGAAGGGTTTTCACGATGGGTAGTGCAAAGTGTGCAAACGATGATTATGTGTGCAACACAAAAACAAAATGTACGTATTTGCAATTTGCTTTATTTTACTTCGTTTACTCTTAAAAAAAAGCAATGAGCAAAAATAATAGAGCATATTTGCTCAGATGCAAACAAATGTTAACAATCGTCGGCAACTAGTGAGTCGTTTTTTTAATGTGAGTTGCTGTTTTTTATATTAGATTAACACACAACCTGTGTTCTTTAATCTATTACAAAAACGACCCTCTCGTTAACGACAAGGCCTTACACAATAAGGCCGATTAACATTTAACACATTTAGCGCCATATTGTTTGTTAAGGAAACTTAAAATTTGAAAACTTTCGTGGGTTTTAATATAAAAAAAAGAGAATTAAATTTAAATTATTTAAAAAGAAAAAATTTATTTTAATATGCTTGTGTATAATCGTAACCACAGGTATACACCAAAGATAAATATCTCAGCAATCTGGCGATAACGTCTGCAGAAAAACAGAGCAATATTTCTGATTGCCCAGCTTTTGTTTAAGGCATGGCAAAACATATTTATGGTAACTCTTATCTTGGAAAAAAATCAAGGAAGAAAGTGCCGTGTGAAAAGTGACCTCATCTGGCAAATATATTTTTGTTAATACAGTGTCAGCTCGCTAATCCGAATTAATGATTGCAGACCCTGATTCTGATTAACGAGATATTCGGATTACTGGATGTGCTGTAATTATGTATTATAATTTACTATATTCGAAAATAAAACACAACCCACGGTTCCAAAACATATTTATTTTATTTTTATTAATCAAGAATGACAAAATTAAAGCTTTTTTAAATATAATTTTTTTTTAACATCACTCAGGAACAAAAATGGTTTATTAACGATTGGACGATTTATATCCCCAATTTGACGATTTTTCAAATGACAAATTTTATACAAATTACCAAATGTCTTGTAATATAATTTCACATTTTATTTTAGATTCTTAGATACACTTTCATTTATTTGATTGGCAGTAATTTTCTTGCCTTAGCTGATCATCATATAAAATCAGGCATCAGAAATTAAGAACCGAAAACTTAAAATTTAAGTTTTTCATTTGAAAAATTCAAAACTCATGCGTACAAAATACATATTTTTTTTCTATCAGTTAAAAAAAAAATAGGAAACACAAAAAAAGATATTTATTTTTAAAGTACAATATGTGTTTTGTACAGGAAAAAAAACAAAAAATTTGAAAAATACACAAAAACGTTTTTTTTTTATTATTTTTTTTTTTTTTTTTTTTTTTGAAAAATATTTATAATTGGTGTTCAAAACATGTTTTCAACTGTACAAAAAAAAAATAAAAATTATTTTGTTTTATTTGTTCTTCAAAGTTCAATATAATAAAGTTCTTAAAAAAACGTCTTTAAGAAAAATATTTTTTTTTTTGTTTTTAGAAACTAACAATACAAACTCAATTTGAAGTTAAAATTGTGAATTTTAATTAAAATTGTAATATAAAATTGTGTTTAAAATTGCAATTGCAAAAAATCTTTAGAGATTCTTAATTATCAAAACTAGCTGCTGTTGCATTAGCTGTACCCGCAACACAGGTATCTGTGGAGACAACCTTCAGTGCTTTGCCAATTATTATGACCAAAAATAGAAGGAATTTAAGTTCTGAGCATGTAGAAAATTTATTGTTGCTCAAACTTAACATCAAGGTAATTTATAAGATTACTTTTTAGTTTTAGGATAATCTTTATCATGTTATAACTACTTATTATTAATTAGCTTTATATTTTTTACTATAATTTTGTACGTATGAGTTTAAATTTTGTCAATTAAAAAAATTCAATTTTAAGTTTTCGGTTCTTTTTTTTCATGTACAAAATAATATTGTACTAAAAAAATAAATATCTTTCTTTTTTGTTTGCTTTTATTTTTTTAAACTGATGAAAAAAAAAATTATTTTGTACGCATGATTTTTAAATTTTAAAAAAGAAAAAATTAAATTTTCGGTTCCTAATTTTTTGTACAAAAGTACAAAAAAAAAATATTTTTCTAAAATCTTTTTTTTTTGGGAACTTTATTATTTTGAACTTAAAGAAACAACATCAAACAAAATATTTTTATCTATTTTTGGTTATTGTACAATTTAAAAAATTTTTCGAACACCAATGATAAATATTTTTTAAAAAACATAAAAAAAAACGTTTTCCGGTCCTTGTATAAAATACCAATTTTTTTTTGGCACAAGGAACATTTTTAAGGGGTATATTTGGTCAGTTAGTACTGTTTTATTACATCCATTTTACAACCACTATCTTTAGTCAGGCTTCACACTATGACAGTTTTCTTTCAGAAATTCTGAGTTCATTTCAACAGATGGGCGGACAGACGGACAACCGGATTTGAGCTTCTCTTCTCATAAATAGCCAGAATATATAAACTTTATAGGGTCTAAGATCAATATTGTAGAAATTTAAAATGGAATGACAAAGTTATATATGCCCTTTTACCTTTGGCGAAGGGTATACAAAGCAGGGAAATAAAAATTCGGTTAAGCGAGCCTGCAATCAATGCGGACTATAGAGTATGTAATACGTCATAAATTCAATTCGGATTGCTGGATAATTCGGATTACTCACCTTCGGATTAGCGAGCTGGCCCTGTATAAATTTTTTTCTAATTCGACCTTTACCCCCATATTCATAAACGATTGTTAAATTTAACAAACGTTTATTAAGGAAAATTTTCATACAAAATATTTTTTGTAAACCTTTATTAAATTTAAAATATTTTTTGATTACAAGTTTAATTATTTAAATGTATATAATTTTTTTTTTAATGGAAATATTTTTTTTTTTTTTTTTCTTTTTTTTTGTTAAAATAAAATTTATATTTTTATATAAAAAAAAGACCTCAAGCTTTAAAAAATTAATTTAGGTTTAAATAAATAAAGATCGAATTAAAAAGAGTTTATATTAACAAAAATAATTTTTGCAATTTTATTTTGGTGTTAATTTTTAAAAAATTTTAAGTTCAAAATTTGCACAAGGGCCATCGTGATTACCCTTTTTATTTAATGTTGATCAAACTTCTCTTCCAAAGAAAATGTCTCGGTTTTATTATGATTTTAACGGAACAACCCCACTATAAAAACCAACTTTTTTTTATATATTATTAAAATTTTTAAATATATTAATTTTTTTTTTTTTGTTTGTTTTTTAATATTTTTTTTTTTTTGTTAGTTGTAATAATTCTTATTTATTTTATTCTTTAAAAAAAAAACAACCCTTTAGGACGTGGAGCTGCCATGATTATTGAATCCCTGCTATTATTCTATCACATTAATTGTTTCAAATGCTGCGTGTGTCATGTCCAATTGGGTGATGGTCTAAATGGTACCGATGTTCGAGTGCGCAATCATAAATTACACTGTCAGAATTGTTACTCAAGTGATGATGGCATTAAATTTAGTTGTGTTTAAGAATATAAGAATATATATATATATATATTTTAATAAAATTGTTGTTATTGTTAAAATAAATATAAAGAATATAAAAAAATTAAGTCAAAAAAAAACTACACATTTACTGCCTGTTGAACAGTTTCGAACGTGTAACCGTTCTCATAGAATTTTATATGAAAAATATTTTTAAAACTGAGTGTTTTTTCATACAAATTTAACGTTCGAAATTGTTGAACAGACACTGAGCTACCTAAATAAGAGCGGCAAGCGTTTTTTGTATGTCAAAACTTTTCATTTGCATAAAGTTTATACGAAAAAAAAAACCTTTAGAACGCGAATTCGCCACCACCCGGCTGGAAAATCCTATTTGACAAATCGCTATGTCGATTTGTCTTATTGGAAATGTATCTGAAATAGAATTTTCATGTTTAAAAAAACGCTTTCCGCCCTTGTTTAGGTAGCGCAGGCAGTTACACAGTGCATCTATACGTGCATACATATTTGTTAACAAAGTTAATAATTATTATATGTATTTTTTAATTATTAAAAATAAAAAACATTTTAAATTTTTGAAATATTTATACCATTTAATAAATAATTATATCGATGTTGGATTTTTAACATTTTTTTAAAATGTTTTTAATGGAAAAAATTTTCCTTTTTTATATAAACATAAAAAGACCATTTTTTTTTTTAGAAAATTATGTATATGTCTTAACAAATATCTCCAGATGGTGTATTTTCTCTCTCTCTCTCTCTTGATAACAATAAGATAAATGTGACTTATTCTTAAACTATTTTTAATTCTTCCTCGATCTGTGAGTTTTTTTTTAAATTGTTGCAAAAAAAAAACAAATACATTTTAAATTTTTTAAATAAATTTATTAGAAAAAGCTTGAAAATCTCTGTATAAAATGTTAAAATGTTTATGAAGTTTGTAATATTTAATATAAATTATTTAATCTAAAACTGTTGAATTTAAATTACTAAAAAAAAATTTAAAAAAACTTTTAAAAAAAACTTCCAATTTCAAAAATAGTTAAAAAAAAATCTACAAAAAAAATATTAACTGCCTATTTGCGATGTGCGAAAGAATTCTTTCTTTCGATAAATTGCATTTCAAACAAAAACAAAGTTTTTAGAATCTGTTTTTGTTTTAAATGTAGTTGTTCGAAAGAAAGAATTCTTTCGCACATCGGAAAAGGCCTACATAAATTGTATCATATCATAAATTAATTTATGCCTTTGCTCTTTTTTTTATAAGTTTGAAAAACAATTGTTATCTAACATAATCGCTTAATTAAAACTTTCCTTTTTTTTTTTAGTTGGCTTGAAATTGTGTAAAAATTTATAAAAAAAAAAATTATAAATAAATTGTATTTTATACATTTTTTCTCTTTACTTTATGTTTTATAATTTAAAAATTTTTCTATTAGCCCTATTCTGGAAATAGAATTTAAGTGAAATTGAAACCGAACATATTTTTAAAAACCATCCTCTTGTGTTCAAAGTCCACAAAAATATTCTCTTCAAAATATGTAACTCATTCTTTCACTCACAAATCTTTTACAGAATAACTCTTTAAATCAATTGAATTGAAAATCCCTATCGATTTCAATTTTACTCGATTTCGATTTCCAGAACATGTGGTCGTATATGTTTTAAGTTTTTATAATCGATTGTATTAAAAACCACATTATCTAATATTTAAACAACAAAAAAAAAAAATTTTTTTATGTATTTTATTTAATATTTGTATGTTATATTTATAATTAATCTATTAAACTATTAAACTTTATTAAGTATTAATTAAAAAAAAACTTTATATTTCTGTAAAAACGTATGCTTGAATTATTATACTTTTATTATTAAATATTATTATTATTATTATTTTTTGTATCTTTATCTGTTCGAGAAAAAAAATGTTAGTTGTTTAATCACAAATCAATAAACAAAAAATACACAAAAATCGAAACGCCAATTTTCTAAAAATGTTTGCTTAGAAAGGAACAGCTTTTTTCCACACACTTTTTACATTCAGGAACTGGCTGGCAGAAACTCTTAAGGTTTGTACATTAAAATTTAATATACAATAATTATATATTTTTTTTTATAAATTAGGTCGAATAACTAAAAACTTAATAGAGAATAAACATATATGTATTTGTTAAAATGAATCTATAATATTAAGCAGTGAATTTGTTTCTATTAATAAAACAAATTTTTAATTTTCGAAATACCGGCAAGAAAATCGGTAGAAATAAAACCAATCATTTCTCTAGATTTTACCTAATAAGAAAACAAAAAATAACAAATGCCAGTACAGTGCAACTTCGATACTCCGGACATGCGCCAGTCCGGTCATTCCAATAATTTGGACGCTTCTACTTTTCGGACAATTTAAAATTTTTTACCTCTACAATATGGACAAATTTTTTTTATGCAAGAACAAAAATCAAATTCCTTTGTTGACCCGCTTTTACCTCGCATGTTTTATTATTCACACGTTGATTCACATTTTCCACTGTCATCACTACAGTTTGGGTTATTTCCTTCGCAAGCGTGTTTGTTTAATTTAGTTCCAAGTGCCATGTTTTTAAATAATAAAGGCAAACCTAAAACCCTAACTTTAAAGGAAAAGTGTTATATTTTACAAAGTCTTTATTAGGCAGGTTGTCGAAAAATTTTATATTCCTCAATCAACGATTTGCGACACTACAAAAATAAGGAGAAGATCAACCAATTTATTTCGAATACCTACAATGTCGACCTGGTAACATTTGAACCAAAATAATGTATTTAACCAGTTTCATAATATAATGTTTTTTTTTTTTAGCAAATAGAAATGTTATGAAAAAGCTGAAAAGATGATAGGGAGGGACGATTTTTAGCGAGCACATGCTGGTTAGATAAATTAAAATAAAGATTCACTCACATATTCGTAAAAAATATTTTTGATTAATAAAAGGTTTTTTAAACAAATTTTCATAGAAAATTCGTTTCATAAACCTGCTATAAACCTAAAATATTTTTTATGTATATGGGAGTTATTCACCCCTATAGTGAATAATTTTTCCCTCGTAATTTGTTCCCTTTTCACGTATTTGCGATCAGGAAAAAAATTAATTCATAGGAGAATAATAACGTGAAAAAAATGTTCGCGGGAAAAAATTCCCCTTATAGTGAACAATTTTTTCCCTCGTAATTTGTTCACTTTTCCCTTTGAATTTCTCACTTTATTTTTGCTGGGAAACAAAACAATTATGTAGGTAATTCTTATTATAATTCGAATATTGAAGTTTACAAAATTAATTTTAAGGTCAATTTCCGTTAAAAGGGGCACAAATTTATATGTATATTGTTCAACAAAATGCAAAAAACAGGTCGATGTTATGAAGCTTTTCAAAGACTTGGTGGCAGAATTTTAGAAAATTTTTTACTACATAAAAGCGCAATAAGCTAATGGTGCAATCAAACTATTACTCCAATACAATACATTTTATTTACATTTACAAAAATATACATACGTGTATATTTTTGAACAAAATTTATGTTTAATGTTTTTTAATATTATTAGTATTGTGGTTATTTTATTGAACTATTAATGGTTTTTAATCCAAATTTAGATATTTTTAATTAAGGTACGTTCAGACAAATGAAATATTTGACGAAAATATTTGTTCTGATATTTGCTTCAAACTGTGTGAAACAAAAAAATATTTTGATTGAAGATTGAAACTAAGCTCAAATATTTGACAATTTTTGTTTGTTAAAACAGTTGGCAAATAGTTTCAAATAAAATAAATTAAATCATGTTTGCCATGCGTTCAGACTAAAATAAATATTTGCATCAAATAATTATTTAATGAAAGTGTTAAAAAATAGTAATATATTTCATAAATAGTAAAAAAGAGCGCAAAAGCAATTTATTTGTTTTATTCTGTGGATTAGCATCTCTTATAGTGTTAGAACAGGAGAATGTAAAAAAAAAAAATTGGGTAATGGGATAATGGCAAAAATTCGATAAAAATTGCTAAATTAGCGGAAATTTGCAAAAATTTGCTAATAGCGGTATGATAGCAAAGCCTAATAATTATTAAAAATCGTTAAAGCTCTAAAGATTCACAGTGAAAAATCGATTCTTCGCGAGCATGGCTAAAATTCGCGAAAAATTGCAAACTTAGAAACAACCCTAAAATTTATTTGAAAATTAAAATTGCTAAATCGGTTAAAAAATAAATTGTCGGAAAATAACAAAAAAAAAAAATTTTTTTTTCCAAAAATAGCAAAAATTCGCGAAAACTTTTGATATATCAAACAAGCCATAAAATTAGTTAAAAGTCCCTTAAAAGTATAAAGAATGGAAAAAATTCGGTAAAAATTGCTAAATTAGCGGAAATTCCCAAAAATTTGCTGATAGCGGCATGATACCAAAGTTTAGTACTCATAATTATTAAAAATAGTTAAAGCTGCAAAGAATCACAGAAAGAAATCGCTTATTTTGCGAACATGGCTAAAATTTCAAACTTGGAAACAAACCCTAAAATATATTTGAAATTGCTAAATCGGCTAAAAAACAAAATGTAGGGGAAAAACAAAAAAAAAAATGTTGCAAAAATAGCGATAAATTCGCGAACCATTTAAATATTTCAAACAAGCCATAAAATTGATTAAAAGGAAGGAATGTCAAAAATTCTATAAAAATTGCTAAATTATCGGTAATTCGCAAAATTTTGCTAATAACGGCACGATAGCAAAGTCTAATAATTATAAAAAAATCTTTAAAATTGTAAAGAATCCGAAAACTTACAGGAAAAATTGCTTCTATCCGGAACATGGCTAAAGTTATTTGTCGTTGTTTGCTCTTACATTTTTTTTGTAATATCAAATAAATGTTTGCTCAAAAATGACTAAAATATTTGATTTTTTGTTCACATGGGACAAATATTTGTTTAACGGCAAATACTTTTATTTGCTCAAAATCAGCTGTTATTTTATTTGATAATCAAAAATATTTTGTGTTCAGACTACGTTAATGAAATATTTGATGTTTGCTTTCAAATATTTCATCAGTCTGAACGTACCTTTAGAATAATTAATGGGTTCTCAAATATTCCTGTATATTCGTCACTACTTTAGCTTGCAAATTTTAGCTAGCAAAGTGTTCATTTACTTTTTAGTATTTTTGAGAGCAATTTCTTAAAATTCCTACTTACTCTCTCTTTGCAAGTTTCTGCTAGTAAAGTAAATGAACACACCTATATTAAAAACGGTCTAAAACAAAAAAAGTTTATTGTTGCAATTACAAATTGTCTAAACAACAAGTCAAATCAAAGTTGTAAAAGGTCTGAGTATTTACATTTAAACCGTTTTGCGGCCTGATGATGAAGATTTGCATCAGATATACATATTTGAAAATGAAATTGATTTTCTATAAAACGTTTTCTTTATTTTGTTTTTTGATAATTACAATTAATTGATAATAGGTGCGTTCATTTACTTAACTAGCAGAAACTTGCAAATTTACAAAATGTTTCTCTCAATTACTTAAAAAAAAATAAAAATGTAAATGAACGATTTACAAGCAAAAACTAGCAAGTTAAGAATATCGACCCTTTTCAGCTGTAAGATACAAGATTACTTCTTAATAAATTCATTTGTTTTGAACTATTTGTGCAAGAAAACTTAATTTGAAAATTATGAAAATTATTTTTGTTTTATAAACAAAAACATAAAACAGGTGGTTGAATACATACAGCCGTATTCATAACGAAAATTTGGAATGAAGTTAGCACAAAGTTCATTCATAATACACTAACCAAACTCTGGCTAATGATTTGCTAAACTCTTGTTAACGAGCTGCCAAACGTTTGCCACCTTGTGAAAAACAGGCGTTTAATGTTGAATAATTTTGTTTGTTTTTTCTAATTCATTGAATTTTTTTTAATTAAGTCCTTTTTTAAATTTATTTTAATTTAAAAACATTGAACATATTTATATGGGGAGGCAAAAACAAAAAAATAAAAAAAATTATGAAATTAAATGACAGAACCAGCGATGATTTATGCAAAACGTGTTGCATTTTTGAGCACTATAATGTGCCATCATGATTATTCAGAGTTGATTTATTAAAAGTTAGCAGACGGATAAAATTCGTTATGAATAAACTCTGTGCTAACAAGCTGCTAAGCTTAATCGGCATTCTAGTTAGCAGCTAACTTTTTGTTATGAATATGGCTGATAGTATACAACTAGTATGCCGACTCTTTGACAGGTACCTAACTCAAATGCCAGTGGTACCTAACTTATGTTTGCATTAGTATGATTTTTTTCAAATGTATTGGTGTATTCAACTATTTAAGCTACTAAACATAGTTGCATAAAATCGTATAGAATGTGTCAATAAAAATTTTCTAAAATAAAATTTTCTTAATTCGAAAAACTTTCAATTTATTTAATGCTGTCTGCATTTATAAACGTAAAAAAACAATTTTTGCTTAATTTTTATTCTGCAAACGGAAAATATTTATATAATTTAAGATTTCAAATATTATTTTCATACCACAAAATACTACTCTGCTGGCTTTAATAATATTTACAAAAGAAAAAAAATTGTGTCAAAAAAATTTATTTATGCCCCTATTGCGGTTCTCCACTCAACTCAGTTTGGTCGTGTGAGAGTCAACCCAACTTATGCACAAACAAACTCATTTTAGGTATTGTGATACCCAACGGTTTTAAGTTGAGTTTGCTATAAAGTTGCCAACTTAAAATATCGATTTGCCAACTTTAAATATAACGTTTGACAAGTGAAAATTTTATAAAATTAAATAATTTTTTAAACTAAAAGTATTTTTAATTGTGTGTTGAATAAAAAGTATTTACAATGGATATTAGTGTCGATTTATTTTATGATGATGAAAATGAAAACTCTTGTACAGATGTGCTACGTATAAGAAGAAAAATTCCTGATGAATCCAACCCTCTTGAACTACCTAATGCCAAGTAAGAACTTATAATTATTAACGTAACTAAATAATAATTTTAAATTTGTAGATTTAAAAGTTATTTCCGACAAAACAAGGAAGCGTTTTATTATTTGCTGGATTAAAAAAACACCTGTTCGTGTAGTGGCTATTCCTCCTAAATTAAAGTTATGTGTTAAAGTCCCATTTATCTTTACACTGATTTTTGGTCATACCAAATTTTGGTTTTCCACGTGAAATCTCTGGGTTTTTTCCATTCGATTAACAAGCCTCTCAAATTATGCTTTAGTTGTAATTTTCAAAGATCTACGAATGTATTAAATGCTGTGAAATTCTAATATACAGTATAACAAATCTTTCTACTTACGGTTTTTCCATTGTTATTTTTTTTTTTTTGCTTTTAAAAATGAAAGTCAACTGAAACTGAAAACAACTCAACTACTAACAAACAGTTATGTATTTATAACGTATCTGTCGACCAAACTTTTACCACGAAAAAAACAGATACACAACTGAAAAGCCAACTGCCAGTCGAGTTAAGAATGGCAATGCAAATTCACCAAAGCCAACCAAACTGTTAGACCCCTTTCAGACAAGCAAAGTTTACTTTGCAAAGTCTTGAGTTTATAGAAGAGAAGGGAAAAGAGCATAGCGGGGGAGTACATACTTTGCTGTACTCACAAATTCGTTGTTTTTCGTTCGTAGATTATACCTGAAGTTGGCTGCAACTTTACATTTATATACAGCGTTACTAGAATCTTTGGAATGAAAATTGTCATATGGCGAAAGGAATCATATTTTGAAGAGGAAAATCTTAAATTTTTTTTTCTTAATTTAAATTTTTTAAAACAAGGGCAAAATACATAGTAAGAATTATTAATTTTTTATAAAAACATACTTCTTATTTTTTAAATTGAAATACATAAAATCATAATTCGTCAGTATATGAAACTTTATAAAAATACATTTTTTCTTTTCACATATATTTTTTTTATCAATATTCTAACTGCCTATTTCCGATGTGCGAAAGAATTATTTACTTCGTACAAATACATTTAAAGCAAAAACAAAGTTTTTAGAATTTGTTTTTGTTTTAAATGTAGTTGTTCGAAAGAAGGTATTCTTTCGCACATTGGAAATAGGTTATAATATGCCTTTTTTTAATATTTTTTATGTCCAGAAATAATGATGCAATTTTGTGTATTCTAGATACTGGGTTCAAAAGTGTGCAGCACCAATGCGCATCAAGCTGATGCAAAACTTCATTGTTTTAAAAAGCGACTGCTTAAATAGTCGTGTATTTTGTATAAGCAAAATTAAAGAAAAAATCAAAATTTCTGAAAATAAAAAATCATCATTTGAGAAAAAAATCTTTAATCATATTTTTGTTTAAAAAAATAATCCAAAATATGATAAAATCATCGTTCTGGCAACGCTGTTTATATATTATATTCAAACAAGAGAAAACAAAAATTTGTCAAATTAAACTTTGTGTGTCTGAGCACCAAACAAAGTTTAAAAGAGAATTCAACAGACTTTGTCAAAGTAAACTTTGCCTGTCTAAAAGGGGACTTACAAAAGTGGAGAACCGCAATAGGGGCATTAAAAATTTCTAATTTCCCCTCAACAATATTTTCCGAATCCGCTAACAGTGATCTTTTTGTCTGCCATATTCAAAACCATCCGGATGGCTGCACGTTTTTCTTTTTCCAGGTCAAATAAACGTATTGTTAGCGGTTTTATTTTTTGTCCATATATTGTAGAATATTTCACCACAAATTTATAAGCTAAATTAGTAACACTGACACCTTTTCCTAAATGTTCTAAATCTTCTAAAATTTCTGACTTTTTAAAGTTAAAAACTTATGCTTTTTGTATGGATATTTAAATACTATTAACGTATAAATTATGTTTAAAGATGAATATGGAATTCTAGTTGAATGTGAGCACTAACTAAATCGTGTATGCAAGACATTTTGATTGACATTTGAAGACAATCTTAAAGCAAGCAGCTAGAAAAACTCCCCAATTAATATACAGTTGAATCAAAATTTATCCACCACCCTGTTGATTCAGACTTAAACCTGTATACGTGGACAAAATACGTTAAAAATAATTATAAGTTGTTCATATTTTAAAGCTTTCGCACAAGTTAATATTTTAGAGTAGTCAATGGAAGAATATAAGTGTTCATATTTTGGGGTGTTCATATATTTTGGGGAGTTCATATTATCGCGAGTTCACTGTATTGCGAAAAATTTTTGCATTCGTTGTTTTTATGTGTGTTGAATTCACACAAAACGTATATGTGTGAGGGGTGAACTAGAGAATTGAGAACGCTCTCTCCAGTTAGCATACTAGTTCTCTACTATGGTTGAATAATTCTTGCTACTACACATTTTACTATCAACAATTTTTAAACAATTTTTAGTCTCTCAAATTTGTATGCTCTTTTTTCACATTCTCGTTGCAAGTTTTTCGAGTACGTGAGCACTTACTAGTAACAATTATTGAAAATAAGCAATAGTTTTCCGTAAATGAACACACCTAATAAAATAAATCACTTATTTTAAAATTTCACCCTACATTCACCACTAGGAATGTGGGTGTATTCAGTTTGACATTCCGTGTAAAACTTTTTTATTATTCATCTTAGACCCCATAAAATATATAGTATATCCCGGGTCCTTGAGTATTTCTAAGTGTCTTTCGCTATGTCCGTCCAACTGCTCAATTTATATAGTTTTAATGTTTATAGTTTTTAATGTGGTTTTCAGAACGCTTCTTAATATGAGACCAAAGGCAAATTATGAACCGATCATTACAAAATTGCAGGATTCTATTTCTAGACATAAATAATTTCCCAGAGTGGAAATGGGGAATATGGTAAATTATGAATCAATCTTCACGAAATTTTCCAGTGTGATTTTTCGTCCTTTAAAACTGTGATGTACCAAATTTTATTGCAATGGCATCATTTGTTACGGTTTGAGGCGTACTAAACTGTTTTCCGAGAGCAAGCTTTATATGAAACCTATGGTAAAATTTAGAACGAACTTTGCAAAATTTGACAGTGTGATTTCTAGTCATATAAAACGAATTCGCAAAATCTTATATCAATCCGTGCATAAAACCATAATTTATGTTACGGGCACGTTCTGCAAATCGCAATAGCAAGAAGTTTGGCGACTTTAAATTACAAAACTACGCTCAAGGTAACTAGAATATTTGTAAGAAACTATGGTAGATCGCAAGCTAAACGCACGACTTTCAAAACACCAAAAAATAAATCTGGCGTTTTGCGATTTCAAATCGTGTGATAGTCAGAACATGAATTTTAGTTTTTGTAACAAAATTATCAATTTCTTATGGTAGTGGTTCCATATTTGGATTCATAACTCTTATCCTACTAAGCCGATTTTGCTCGATTTCAATTCCAAGCTGCTTAGGATAACTAGAAGCAATTTGACACAAGGATTCTTCTTTTCTTTTGAGTTTTGTGAAAGTGAGCATGATTTCAACAGACGGAAATGTTAAATCGAGTTAGAATTACTCAAGGAGCCAGAATATATGGGGTCTGAGATGAATAATAAAAAAGTTTTACACGGAATGTCAAACTTATGACGATTTCTTTTCTGAGAAAAAAATGTTACAGGATATACATGTATCATTTTCTAATGTAACCTATAATCGTTCGAAGTGTTACATGTTGTGCAATTTCAATAGAACAAAATTAGCTGCTTTTATTTACAACTATTACACTTTTATCATTAATGTACTGTATTAGCGATTTTTAAAGCTAATGAGAGGTTTTTGCACCCTATAACGGATTGAAAACAAATTTTGACATCACTAGTGGCCTGGAAAAAATTAAAACAATAATAATATACATAGAACTTTTTCACTTTAATACGTTAAAAATTTTATATTTTATTTTTAAACAATCCTTTCACAAAACTATGAGCGGTATGAATTAAGACAAACAAAATAAAACATTGGTTGTACAAACAAAATAGTAAGTACAAAGGTCGTAAAACATGGCAGTATTAACAACTTAAGTTAAAGTCAGGGTAAAATATGCAACATTTTTTGCATGTTTTTCCTCAACATATTCACAAAAGAACTTGAACATTTTTCCCACAGTTGTATATTTTGTACAAACGAAAAATGTAGAACATCTAACATTAATGCATCATATTTCTCAGAAAGGAATCGCCATTAGTACAGCCTCATTCCCCACTAGTGATGGTGGGGGATATAAAAATCGTGAGGTTTTTAAAGAAAATAAAATAAACAAAATATTGGAATTTTAAGGGTTTCTTGTTAATTTATTAATTAGAGAAATTGTTAATTGCTATTAAATATACTTAAATTCTATTAAAATTAATTAAAATAGTCTTTTTAAAAGTTAGTTGACTATATTTTTTTCAGTTTCACAGAAATTTTTATTTAAAAAAAAAATTTATGTATGGTTTTATGTACTACTTCAATTGTGTACATGTTCAAATAAACTTTTTATTTTAAGACTTCGTTCACAATGGCAGCAACATTTTCACTTGGTGTTCACCTAAAAGTTTTTTTAAACCGCACACATTTTTAATTAACCCTGGATGGCCATTATTCGTCGAAACTCATTTACACTTTATCATATCACTTTTTTATGTGTATGCAAATTACGCTCTTTTTTCAACAACGTTAGCTGATGACGAAAGCTTTAAAAAAATAAAAAAAAATTAAAACACAAAAATATGTAAAAATTCGTATAAAATTTTGAAAGAGAAAAAAAACTTTTATTTTTTATGCTTTATCTAATTTTAGTTTTTAATAAAATGCTTAAATAAAAAACTATTTGTGGATTTTTTACATTAAGAATCGCTTCGTTAGAATTTGCTTTTTTTTTAAAGTTCGTCGATGCGACGAAGAGTAACTTCAATGTACTAATATGAAGAGTAACCTTTTAGGGTTAAGAAAATATTTGCGAATTTTCCCCAAAACAATATTACGAATTAATTTTTATGTTTAAAACATTTTTTTTAAATTTTTATTCAACACTAAACACAATTATTATAAACGTCATTAACAATTTCATAAAAATTGTTGCTGTATCTGGCCCAATTAGTAGGTCTGCGCGAAACTACAACAATGCAACAATAGAAAAAAATTATGTTAAAGATGCCAAAACCCAATGCATTTGTTTGTGTTATAAATGGACAAGATGTCAAAAACAATTGCTACAAAAACAATTGCACGATAAAAATACAACTCTACAAAAAATCAGCAGGCGTTTCGAGCAGACCTACTAATTGTTGCTGAAGTAGAAGTAAACTTAACTTTTGAAAAAACTTTAATAACATGTTTGTTCGAAAAAGGAAAGGATTATATCGCACTGGTTCTTCTAAAGAGAATCACCTCAAACTTTACAAATTTTCTGTGGAGGTAAAAGTTTTTTTTTTTTTTTAATAATAACATTGAAAGTTGAAAAAGCTATGGCATTGTAAAGAAATACGTGTAAGAAGTATAAAATGGTAGTGATTTTTTAATTTTTGTAGGGGTTATCAAAAAATAAAAAATTTTTTTCAGTTGTTCCCCTTTGTGTGAAATTTGTTCATTTATATATTGGTGTCATTTCAAGTTGTGCCAGTTTAACTGCAAATAGAACATCATCAAAGTAAACCGTTGTGACATAACCACTAGCACAACTTAAAATATTTCTCTTTGGTTGAAACAAAACTGATATGAGTTCAGCTCATTTTTTGAATTATTATTTCTTTCAATCTCGACGTCATCCGGCTGCAATAGCCGAGTGAGTAAAACGGCAAACCCCGCCGACGAGATTGTGTAGTTACAATCGAAACTAGTCTGGGCAACCTGTCCGTGAAAGCCTGGGTTCCATAAAATTTTAATTAATTTCAGGTTGTAAAATTCCTGTCGTCATAAAAATAATTTAATGAAAATTAAATTCAATGAACTTAAGCCTAATTAAAATATCGTAAACTTTACAAAAATCATATGCCCTTTGCTGAAATTTATTGCGGACAGAAGTGGATTTATATATGTATCTATACAAATTATATCAATATTGATATTGTTAAAGAAATGAAAGCAAATGAAAAACAATTTTATATAAAATTTGGCGAAGTTTTGAGAACCATAGTCAACTTTAATAACGAAGTTTTAATGTGGTTCCATAAATTTACTTCTGAAAATGTTATTTCAGGTAAAACAAGTTGTATTGTACCTCTTCTAGTAAAAATGTTTCCGAATGAAGTTAAAATTTTTGATTCAATCAATAATCTATTTAGAGCTTTAGCTGATGTCGAGCAACCGCAGTCGTTAAAAAATGAAAACATTTGTAGTTTTTGGTCGGCAGTAGCTACCACCTTGTACCTTGTTTTATTCATATGTACATATAATGTATGTTAATGTTAAGTTTTGTTTTTTTTTTGTGTACAATTGAATATTTATGTTCTTTTTTGTTCTTTTAAGAAATTAAAAAAAAATTGGTACCGTGAAGGTCCAAAAAGTACATTTCTTTTTTGGGAGTTGGTACAAAATTTAAAATCCCATTTAACATGTCTGGTTCAGCTTACATTCGGGGACAACTCGAAACATTTCTCTTTAGTTGACTCTGGAGAAGCTACAAGAAGAGGGATACAACTGTATTTTTTTTTTGGCGAAAGAGTAGAGAGAATGATGTAAGAAATTACAGTGGGTAGATATGATTACTGTACATCGACTTTTTGCAAAAAACGAAAATTGAAAAATTTGGAGTTGACTCTCTTTAGAGAAACCAGTGCGATATATGAAATACTTTGAAGTGGAATTAGATAGAAGAACAAATATGTTGCCACAATTGTGCACAAAGCCTAAAACAAGACATTTTGTCTTTCTAGAATATTCCAATAGAAACATTTTACTCGACCCCAACAAGTCCCCGATACTTAAAATTCATTCAAATTTATGTACATATTACTAATAAAATTATTTGGCGCCCACTTTTAACATTTAAATATCATAATTGACCATAGGCATGGCCACCGCATAGTCCCAGTCTCGTGTGTATGGAAACCTGTGCACCACTATCCAGCGATTTTCCTCCATATAATAACGTGCTATAAATTCGCCACAAGTGCAGTATAATTGATTGTCCACAGTGAAAATTTCATAAAATTCTCGTTCTTCACCAAAATCAATTATTTCCCATTTATTTGCACGCACATCATATCGTTCCATACACATGCCCAGGCCCTCACAACAGTAAATGTGAGACCCTATCACAGCACTTGAGCAATAACCTTTAATATCATTCATGGGCCTCAAAGCCTGCCAAGTATTTTCACGGGCATCATAGCGCTCCAAACAATTCCAACTTCGTACCTCTTCCTCGCCGCCCATTACGTAAAATATATTGTCATGAATCACCGCACCCATTGAACTACGTTGCACCAACATGGGTTTACTAAACTCCGTTTTATTGGTCACCAAATTTAAATACTCCATCGTATTGGTGATACCAGAAGAAGAATTGCCCCCGATGGCAAATAAACAATCATTTAAAATTAAGGAACGATGATGGGAACGGCTCATTAGTAAAGGTATCAAATCATACCACTGATTTCTATAGATGTTATAGTAATAGGAGTTTTTTGTACTCCGACCTATACTGCCCCCTTGCATATATAAGATATTCTTATGGGCCGCCAGACTGATGGCAAAAGCTGGGCGTGGTGGTGGCTTTAAAGGTATCATTGTTTTAGAATGTAAATCAAAACGAAATGTTTCCTGATTTCTACCCATTTTGTCTACCAAAAATATGCGCCACTCTGAACTGCCTTCATAATGCTCCACCTCACTTAACCATTGCTCGCAATCCGGTTCTTCGCTTAAAGTTTTAAGAGATCTTGTTACTTCTGCCGTAACACACATCGGATGTATGAATCGTAATAGTTGTGGTAAATGAGCGAGGCGTGTATCAGGTTTAAACTCGGCCCACCGGACAATACCCTTGAGAATGGTGTCGTCAGAGTGCATGAAAAGTTCATTGTTGCTGAGAATGGGGACTAACTGAAATAGAAAAAGAAGAAATTAAAATAAAAGCTGCATATTTATTGTTATGTAAAAAGCTTTTGCTACAAACTTATAAAATAACGATCAAATCAAGATGTAACTTTTATTTGGCCTTTACAAAAAATTGTTAGGGCTAATAAATCAGAGCTTTTTGGTTTAAAATATGTTCCTCACGCCGAACTCTTCTGGAGAAAAATCAGGGCCTGGCGCGACTCTGTGCAGTATACCACAACAACCAGGTGATGCCCGAAAGTATATTTTCAACGAAAAAGTAAAATCCCCGCAAAGACTATTTAACTGAAAGAATTTTTCGCAAGAAGAATCTTTCGGAGGCCTCAGTCAACATCCCTGCAAACAAATGGACGATATCCCCTAAGGCAATAGTTTGGCAATATCCCCAAATTGTCATCTAGAAGAGAATAATCAAAGTAATTTTTTATATAATA
Organism: Pollenia amentaria; assembly: GCA_943735925.1. NCBI lineage: Eukaryota > Metazoa > Arthropoda > Insecta > Diptera > Polleniidae > Pollenia > Pollenia amentaria. The sequence continues at coordinate 26,063,594 of OX031006.1, forward strand.
AATATTCAAGCGCAAGGTCAATTATATAAAAAATTATTTATTTTTTTATCCAATATTTCGCTTTCTCAATGGATAGCTTCTTCAGGGATTCAGATATTTAGTTTTTTTTTCTCTTTTTATAAAATTTTTAAACAAATTCTTAAAACAACAAAATTGTCAAAATTGTAAAATGAAAGATAGGACGGATAAATTAGATAGATCTAATGTTATTTACAAGATACCTTGCAAGGGTAAGGATAATGAAATATGTAGTAAAGTATATATAGGTACAACGAAAAACAAATTGAAAACTAGATTAGCAGGACATAGGTCTGATCAAAGATACAAAAATACGTCTTCTCAAAAAACTGCATTGTCATCACATTGTGCCAATTGCAATCATGCACCAGATTTGGAAAATACAACAGTTTTAAATACGGAAACAAACTACAAACGACGTTTCATGTTAGAAATGTTACAAATTATCAATACACCAATAGAACAAAGAATAAATTTTAAAACAGATACAGACAATGTAGCTCAAAACTATAGACATTTAATTTATAAGAATAAGATAGGAAATTTAATAAGTTTATAAAAATGTAATAGAATAATTTTTGTTTCCTGTGTATAATTTTTATTGTTTTTCATAATTGACAATTTTGTTGTTTTAATGAAATTTTGTTTTAAGAATTTGCTTAAAAATTTTATAAAAAGAGAAAAAAAACTAAATATCTGAATCCCTGAAGAAGCTATCCATTGAGAAAGCGAAATATTGGATAAAAAAATAAATCATTTTTTATATAATTGACCTTGCGCTTGAATATTTATTATATCAAACTTATTAAAAGGTCGAAGAAAATAAAACTAAGTAATTTTTTATTTTTTTTTTCTTTATTAGTTTTTAAAAAATATTACAAAGTATAGACCGGAAAAATTTAAATTATTTATTAATAAACACACATCCATATTTACATTTTATGTCTATAAATAAATATATATGGGGGATTTTATGTCAAGTGACCAAACTTTTGAAATCGATGTCTTCCAATTTGGATGAAATGCACCAAGGTTAGTCCTATTGATTAGTAGTTTAGACACAAATTTTTAACAAGATCTTTTGGTGTTAGCATAATTTGTCCCAAACATAACCCACTCGCGGCCCAAAAAGCGACCAGAACTAACTTAAAGGAAAAGACCTAAGCTTTCTTTTGAGCAAAAAAAAAAAAAAATACCCTTTTCAAAAAAAATAATAATAAGTTTTAAATTTAAAAAAATTAAAAAAAAAACAAAGAAAATTGACAAAAGAACAACGCTTGCAAATCGTGCAAATTTATTTCGAAAATAACGGTTCAGTTCGCGAAGTTTACCGCAAGCTCCGTCCATTTTATGGTCGACATAATCGTCCATCAGAGCAATTAATTCGGTTAACCATGGATCGTTTTCGCACTACGTTTACTCTATGTGATAATACGCATCCGCAGAGACGTCGAACAGTGCGCACCGAAGAAACAATTGTCGCTGTACAGCAAAGTGTTGAAGAGGACCCGAATGAATCGATTCGCCACCGTGCACAGCAATTGGAGCTTTGTCCATCAACTTTATGGAAGATTTTGCGCAAAGATCTTGGCTTGCGACCTTACAAGATCCAGCTTGTGCAAGAATTAAAGCCGCGAGACCATGCAATGCGTCGTGATTTTGGTGTATGGGCCGAAAATGAGATTGATCTCGATGCTGATTTTCATCGCAAAATTTTGTTCAGTGATGAGGCTCATTTTTGGTTGAATGGCTACGTCAACAAGCAAAATTGCCGCATTTGGAGTGAAGAGAATCCACATGAGACCCTTGAGACGCCATTACATCCACAAAAACTGACTGTTTGGTGTGCTCTATGGGCTGATGGAGTCATTGGGCCATACTTCTTCCGAAATAATGCTGGAGAGGCAGTTACCGTTAATGGAGACCGGTATAGAGCCATGATAACCGACTATTTTGTTCCCGAATTGGATGGCATGAATGTGGATGAGTTGTGGTTCCAACAAGACGGCGCTACATGCCACACAGCGCACGCCACAATCGATTTATTGAAGGAAACATTCGATGAGCGCATAATTTCGCGGAATGGACCTGTCAATTGGCCACCAAGATCGTGTGATTTGACACCATTGGATTATTTTCTTTGGGGATATGTGAAGTCGCTCGTCTACGCCAACAAACCAGAAACGTTAGGGCAATTGGAAGCCAACATTCGTGGCGTTATTGCCGACATACTGCCCCATATGCTCGAAAAAGTGGTTGAAAATTGGACCTGTAGAATTGGCTTTATTCGAGCCAGCCGCGGCGGCCACATGCCTGAAATCATATTTAAACATTAATGGCATAAAATTATCCTTCCAATAAAGCCAAATTGATGGTCATTAAAACGATTTTATTGTGTTTTATTTCAATTCGAAGTTCTATACGACTGAAAAAAACACCCGCTAGCTATCTAATTTGTTTGGGACAAATTTTGCTAACACCAATAGATAATAAGTTACATGGATCATCCAAATCGGAAGACATCGATTTCAAAAGTTGGGTCACTTGGCATGAAATCCCCCATATATAAATAGGGCGTAATCAAGGCGAATTCATACAAGGTGACATTGTTTTGCTACGTAAGCAACAGCTCTTAACTAACCATGTGTTAAAATGGTATACTGTTTTAGACAATCTCATAAATTCTATAATTTTCAATTGGAATTATGAAATTTAAAACGTTTTTAGATTATTATGCAAAATCTTCCTTTTATCAGCCTTATAATATTTTGGTGATATCTTCCTATTTTCTTATAAGTGGTTATCTGACAATATTGCTAGTTTATCATCTAGCAGAATCGCTTTCATATTGCCTGGGAGTATTGCAATCGAGACACGTTTCTTCCCGAAGGAAGTATCTTCCGTAATACGAAATCGATTATTGCCGCAATAATATTTTTCATCGTTTGGCAAAACATATACACAGAAAAAAGTGTTTTATCAATTAAAAAAAAAAAAAATGGTTTAAGAAGCATTTAAATTTAATTAATGTGTTTGAAATAAATTTTCAATTAAAATTTTAATTAAACAACAAAAAATCTTAATTGACTTTTTTCGTTTAAAATAAAATAATTTAAGCATGTAGACTTGTCAATATTTAATTAAATAAATTAATACACTGTTTGAAATGGCAAAGTTTTTTTTTATCACTTTTTTGATTAAAATTAAAAATATCATATATTGAAAAATTTTTTCAAAACTTTAACAATTTTAGTAATCAATATAATCATTTTGGTAATAGGTGCAGAATTAACAAATTGTTTGCTTGATATTATGAATTTGGTATAAATTTGGTGATTGGAGAAAATGAATAATTTTTTCTCTGTAGAGTATTTCTGTGTATGCTGGTATTTATTTAAATATATAAATATAAATATATATACATATATTGTTACGTTTTTACTTAATAAAACGCGTTAAGGCTTATTCCCTTTCTAATAAACCTTTGAGTTCTTTTAATTGCAAATCAAAATAAAAACACACACGAATTCAACTTAACAAACTTTATTAAAATTAATTATAGTGTTCACAAAATTTAACCACTATTGTAAGTAGCGATCTGAACCGTTAAATGTCTCCAATTAAACTAAACTAAACTTTTATGAGTTATGCATTAAACACATTCGAGACAGCAGACTACCGACTTCAATATGTCAACAATAGAATACATGTGTGTATATGGAAATGGTTATTTTAGCGACGACACGGCAAAATGGCTGCAGGTTGTTGTCTATGCTAATTTTGTCGTTGTAGTCAGATTAAACTTATTTCTATTTTTGTACGCTACAAAACAGAAAAAGTGCTGCTAATATAATCAAAAATTAGAAGAATTAGTGCTTATAATATATAATAATAATTTTTTGGTTAAACAGCAAAGAACCGGATTGAAACAAGAATATAAGCGCGGCTCACCACCAAATCTATATTATTATTACTTTTTAGTATCCTTAAAAGAAGTTATATAGGAAGATGTTTGTCACGCCAACGCTCTTAGTTTTAGCAGTATGGGTATCATTGAAAAATTGAAACTGCTTTTCACATGGTGTTTAAAGCACACCGATTTATTAACCCATTAAGAGCCCATTTCAAATGCTCATACTTCTTGACTGACTTTTTTACTTAATTTGCTTTATCTTTAAATTATGTCGATATAATAATAATTAATTCACAATAATATACACATGTTACCAATGTTATTAGGACTTTGATTAATAAAGTTTTTCTGTATTGCGGGTTTTCAGCCTTCCGGAACACTTTTCAAATATTTACATATTACTTTATTTCAATATGAAACAAGTACATAAACTTTTACCACTATATATTTTAACTCAAACTTATAAATAAATTGTGAAGTTTTCCAAAATAAAATTTTTTTAACCCTAATAACTTTAAGATTTTATATGATGGAGTTTCTAAAAATATAGCATACAAAAACTTGGGGTGTTCTCTATAACATATTATATTTGAGGAAATATTATTATATATATCGACAAAATTTTAAGATAAATCCTCTTAAGGGGTTAATAAATCGGTATATTTAATACATCATATGAAATGTGTTTCGAAAGACTTTATTATGATACCAATACTTTAAAGATTCAGATTATATTTTTCTTCCTATGCTATTGATAAAGTGCTCTGAAACATTTACGACCTATAATTCCTAAACTTAGTGCGTTGAACCAAAAAATTACAGTAAAATCGCGATACAGTAATCTTGCGGTCAAGTTAACCAAATTTTAGCGCTTCTGTGCCGCTCTAAACGTTAACTCTAAGTTAACTTTTCAGATCGTATTAGTAAAAGTACTGATTTGTACAAACGATAACAAATTAGATTAAATTTTAAGCTGAAAGTTGAGAGTTTAAACAAAATTGAGAAATACATTAAAGAAAAACTATCGGCGTTGTATTATTGTATATCTGAAGTTGCCATCTCAAAAATAAAAACGAAACGTCACAAAATTTTCGAGGCTTTGAAGAATACATAGGAAAAAGCACACAGGAAAGCATTACAAAGACCAAAATATGCCGATCTTAAAGCAAGTTTGTACAAATGTTTTCTTGAAGCATCGAAAACGTAATTGCGCAATCACTGTTCTAATTTCAATATTAATAGCTAAGCGCGAGTTCGTGTAACTGCAACATGAAAAGACAATAATGTCAGTAATGGATGGCTGGCAAATGTTTAGAAAATAACCAGAATTCGCTATCTGAAAATTTTTGAAGAACTAATTTTCTGACAAACGTCATATGTAGCACCTAACACATAATACATGACTGATTGTATAATTATTAATTATAAATTGTAGCCGGTACAAATTAGATCTAAGTTTCTTTTTTGTACAGATGAAAATATGCAAAAAATATAGGTACATATGTTTATTATTGCAAAAAGTTAACAACCCTTAGGACATTTCAGTTTACTTTTTCGCGATTATACTGTATATTAGGATTTTTTTATTCAACCTGCCATGAAGATGACATTCTTTATGAGTTCCAAAAACAATAAAATTAAAATATTTTAAATGTTTTTTAATAAATTCATTTGTTTTTACGTTAAAAAATTTATCATAAATAAGTTTTTATATTTTTGTAGGCTTAAATTAAGTTTGTGTACGAGTCTGCAATTATGCATGTTGTTAAATTTATAAAAATTAAAAATGATAGTGGCACCACTGAAACGTAAATACATAATAAAAAACACAGCTGTTTATATTTTTTCAATTGTAGCTGTCATCTTCAAAATAATTCAGTAGCTGATTACGTGACCACAATTGCAACCTGCAGCATTTGTAGTCGTGCCTTCGTGTTGCCTGCTGTCTCGAATGTGTTTAATGCATTAGCCTGTATTTATAGTTCAAAACTATTCCTAGTTGATTCAAGAACCATCTAGTATATTCTAGAATGTTGTGTTCGAATTATTTTAAAATAACTGTTATACATCCAAAGGGTCCGCCATCTAACTTTTTTTGGGTCCGCCATCTAACATTTTTTTTTCAACTAGTGCTTATTTCGTGCATGGTAACACTTAGCTCATGTCTGATTTGACAGGTAATTAGTTTTATCCTTCCACTAAACGAATATGGTTGTGTATACGCTTGAACAACGCTGGGAAACTTTGCGACATTACTTGGAAAATCATGGTAATGTTGCAGAATGTGTGCGAAAATTGCGTACGGATTTTGGAAGAAGAGAATCACCGTCAGCTCCGTATGTTCGTTATCTTGTGAAAAAAGTGAAAGAAACTGGCATCCTCATCGATAAACCAAAGCGTGAAAAGCCAAAAACAGTGCGTATACCCGAGAATATTGCTGCTGTGGCAGAAAGTCAATTCACCGTCTTTCTTAACAATTGAACATTTCGGAGACATCATTGAGACGAATTTTGCATAAAGACCTTGGTAGGACGCCATTTGAATTAAATTATTTTCAATTATTAACCGGAAGGATTGTACTTTCAAATAAAAAAAGAAATTGGAAAATCATGGTAATGTTGCAGAATGTGTGCGAAAATTGCGTACGGATTTTGGAAGAAGAGAATCACCGTCAGCTCCGTATGTTCGTTATCTTGTGAAAAAAGTGAAAGAAACTGGCATCCTCATCGATAAACCAAAGCGTGAAAAGCCAAAAACAGTGCGTATACCCGAGAATATTGCTGCTGTGGCAGAAAGTCAATTCACCGTCGTTCTCAACAATTGAACATTTCGGAGACATCATTGAGACGAATTTTGCATAAAGACCTTGGTAGGACGCCATTTGAATTAAATTGTTTTTCATTATTAACCGGAAGGATTGTACTTTCAAATAAAAAAAGAAATTTGAAAAAATATTCAGTAGTTTTTTTTTATAGCATTTTCAAAAAGAAAAAGTTATTTGGCGGACCCTTTAAATCTAAAGTCTACAATTACAATTGCTAGAAAATTTAGTACAGCGGCGTTCATAAAAATAGTAACTAATATGACATAAAACTATAATTTATAAAATAACTTATAACTAACACCATAAATAATTCTTAGACAAATATAATTTCGTAACAATATATATATATATATATATATATCGCACTTAATCAACAAGAGGGTATTATCTCAAAATTTTTATTTTTCCACTTTTTCGAAAAAATCTACACGCTATATTCATATCTGCCCGCTGTAAAAATATCTTGCTATTTTGTATACTTTTTGGTAATGAAACGGTTGGATTAAAAATTCATTTCCATATGCCTTCAATGTTAAATTAAAAATTGTTTTGCTTCTACTGAAAATGTTTAAATTTTGAGTTAATACCCTCTTGTTGATTAAGTGCGATATATCTTTATCGGTCATTTGCTGCAACATCGTCATAACTCAAAAATATTAGTGCTACAGAAAGCGACTTTAAAGTTTTAAATTTACACATACCATAATGAAAAATTAAAAATTTGATTCTTCTCTCGAGAGTTGAGTTTACAATATCGTCATATGCATTAGTGATATTAATAGCCTATTTCCAATGTGCGAAAGAATTCTTTCGTTCGCATAACTACATTCAAAACAAAAACAAAGTCTAAAAATTTGTTTTTGTTTTCAATGTACTTATACGAAAGAAAGAATTCTTTCGCACATCGGAAATAGGCTATAAGTCAAAATTTGCTATTTTTACTTATGACTTTATTGCAGAAAATGAGCGATATATAGACTTATCTCTAAATATACACAACTTTTTTTCGATGCCGCGCCCATTTTTCCAAACCCGCCCACATTTTTTCGAAAGTCATATAGTGGTATCAAAGCTATTTGTACTAAATCTTGTAAATTTTACTGTTGCTGATGTATTTGTATGGAAGGGAGGAGAACTGGACATTCTCCAATCAAACCCATTGTATATTGATAACCCAGCTGGATGTACTGAATTCGGAGAATTTTTCTCTTACACTGAAAAGACAAATCAATCAATCCGTACTTAAATCAAGACGAAGCGGTGTCAATAGGACGGTATGTAAGGATTTCCTTAAATCAAGTACATAATGCTTGATTCAGGTACGAATTATCGAAGTGCCCCGTACCTAAAATAATCTGAAAACAGGATTGACTTAATTAAAAGTGAGATACAATTTTGAAGCACTAAGACTCTTCATTGACAACCAACAAATTGTACACGCAGAGAAAAAATATGTTTAAATTTGTTCACCTCCAACAAAACTATTTTTAAAGAGAATTGCAAACATATTATGTTTAAATTTAACCTATTATTGTTACCGACAAACATATAATTGTTAAATTAGTCGTCCATCAAGAAGCCGCAACCATATTATGGTTGCCTCTAAACATGTTATGGGTAAATATGACAATAATTTGATTTTAAATTAACAATAGTATTTTCCTCTTTTCTAAGATCAACATGCTTTGGTTGAAAATCAACCATGCTATTATAAATGTTAAACATATTTGAGTTATTACTAACCAAAAGATGTTCGGAGGCAACCATAATATGATTGTGCGTTCTTGATGGAGAACTAATTTAACAATAATATGTTTGTCGGTGACAATAGTATGGTTAAATTTAAACATAATATGTTTGCAATTCCCTTTAAAAATAGTTTTGTTGGAGGTGACCAAATTTAAACATATTTTTTCTCTGGGTGTAGTCGTACGAAAAGTGAAGAACTTGGGTATTACGTTCAATGATACGTTAACTTGGTCAGACGACATTTCAATAACCTGTGGAAAAACGTTCTCAATGCTCCGTAGCTTGTGGCCAACTCAATTTTTTACCCCATTTAAGATCCGACTGCTTCTGGCGAAAACATACTTGATTCCAAAGTTAACATATGCCTGTGCAATATTTTCAAATTGTGATGCAAAAAGCGGATCGCGGCTAAGCGTGACATTTAACAATATAACAAGATACGTCTTTGGCCTCAAACCTTTTGGGAATCGCCAACACATTAGTTACTACTCTAGGCAAATCTGCGGTGTTCGTTTCGATGACCTTATGAAAATGAAAACTTTACAACTAATCCACAAAATAATCTACACACATCAACCCGAAGAAATGTACAATCGTCTCAATTTTACCCGATCTGAAAGGAACAAAACAATAATACCCATGAGATATCAAGCACTAATATCGGAATGGCTGTTCTTAATACCCACTATACGTCTCTGGAATACTATCCCATCAATCATTACGGCAGCAAGCAACGCATTAGATTTTAAAAGGAAGATTTTTCAGTTTTATTCTCGAACGTAACTTTAATTTATTCTGAATATTTCTGATATAAGCAAATTCTACACCCAATTTAACATATTATTATTTAAATTATTATTATTTTTTTTTTTTTAGTAATTATTTTTTAACTAATTGTATACTTCTGCCATTTTTGAATTATTTTTCTTTTCAGTAATTATATTTAGTTAATTTTATACTTTTGCTATTTTCAATCTTTCAATTATCATGCATTTAAGTAATTATTTTTAACTAATAGTATACTTCTGCTATTTCTAAACCTTAAGTTTTTTGTAGAAGCTCACACAAATAAATAGTATACAAAAAAAAAAAAATAAAAATTAATCTCAAACTGTTCTTGATTCTAAAATTTCTAGGCTAGTTTGATTCCGATTCGAACTTGAATTAACGAAATTGCGATTAGATTTATTCTAACCTAAGCCCCAGAAAACTATAGATAGAGAGAATATTATTATTAACTTATTAATTAGACGTGTTTATTTCGCATTTGTTGTATTCCGTCCTTTGTTTTCAGAATAAGTCTCAATTGAAAGATACTACCCAATAAAAAATTGAGTTTCCAACGAAGCAGGCCTGTAAGGGAGACACGTAAAAGTTTTGCTTACCATATCGCTTACGGAAGACATGAATTTTATATGGCGAGTTCCCACTTTGAAGCAATACCTTTTTGAAACAGAAGGCGCCTTATTCAGCGCATATAAAAATTGGCGGATGTAACGATCAGTTTTGCACGCTGAATTTTTTTTTACCGTTATTCTTTTATATGCTCCCTTACACACCTGCTTTGTTGTAAGGGAATGTCGGGGCTCTTCAAATGTTATAATTTTTTTTTTTTTTTTTAATTTATTAATAATTCCTTCGCTTACCTTACTGCATCTCTATATGTCTTATTGCATTCCCATATGGGAATTATTGCTTCTTATTGTACTTCTTAAACATGAAAATAATCTATATTTTATCTTGTTGTAGTGTTGTTGTTGTTGTTTCTGCACAAAACTAGCAAATCGTTTTTGCCTTCTTTTGTAGTGTTGTTGTTGTTTCTACAACAAACTTTTAAAGACACACGCGTATGCACGCATATTCGCTTTCGAAATTTTCCATTTTGGATTATTTTAGATTAATTTTAGTGTTATTCGTACTTTAATTTTAAAGTACGACTTGTACTAAAAATTAGTCGAAAAAAACGTAAATTTGGTACGAGTTTTTTCTTTCTTCAGATGATAAATCTTTTTTGTGACATGCTCAGTTCTCCATTACATACACATTTTGTCGGATGTTATGTATTGATAACCCAGCTGCTTGCAACTAATTTGAAAGCTTTGGTTCTTGCCACTCTCCAGTACCCATGTTCTGTAACTTTGGTGAGATCTTCTCGCATCGAAACATATGGAACAAAATATTCCATCGTTTCTCGAAAAGTGAGAAAAATGTGTGTCTGTAAGTCATGTCGAAAACTCTCGAAAGAGATTACGTCGTTAAGTTATAAATGTCATAATATTCCACTCGAAGCCGATATGAAATTGTAGATGTTGAGACCGCCAGCCAAACATGTCGTTTACGGCGACCAAATTTGACTAAAATTGAAAAATTGTCAACGACGGCGGCGAAAATACAACCGTCGGCTATACCAAAAAATGTAAAATGCGACTTTAATGTTTGTTGATTACAAAATTGATTTGAAAACATTCGTATATTTTTCAAAAAAGTTAAAAACAATAATTAAACAATGAAAAAATATGCCAAGAACAAAATACTTATCTCTTCCGTTTTAATATTCATTGCATTTGGAATTTATTTTTTAGTGTTAATAATTTTCTCACCCCGTTTTTATGCGTGAGTTTATTTGACAGTTCAAAGCGGAAACTTTCTCACAAAAAATTTTTAGACACACTTTTTCAATATATTGGCGAGAAATCTCCTTACGTGACAGTTATTACTCGTCAAAAATGTAACAGACGCAGTTAAGTGAGAAAAGCAGCTGTTTGTTCCATTTTATGGGATTTTTGTTTCATTTCTCACATTTCAATCGAAAAGTTTCTCGCCGCGGGAGTTACAGAACATGGGCAAAGATATACAAAAAATAAAAAAAAAACAAGGGATTTATGCGTAAAATTAGAGGCAGTGGTGGTGTTTGTCTCATATCTCACAGACATTCTTGTTCTCGAGAAAATGATTTTTTTAAATATTCTCTAAGCATATTTGAAAGTTAAAATGCGACTTAAGTGAAAGGTATAAAAAAATCGATATATTTTTTTTTATTTTTCTTACCTCCTCATATGACATTTCATAAAACTCCTCACACTGCACAACCTCCTGAAAATGCGTTATTAAGAAATCCTTAGACATCTCAAGCAAAAATTGATTATTTTGTTTCTCTGCGAAATGTTTGAAGCCCAAACAATTCTCTGGATCCAATAATTCACCCATATGCTCTCCACACATATCTGACAAATGGTCTAGTTGCAAAAAGGATGCAGTCTGCAATAACTGTTGCACATATTCATCATTGATTTCACACAAACCCGTGTAAATAAATTCCACAACCAATTGCAAACAGTGAGTATCGATTTCGGGCAGTTCTATTTCTGCTTGATCACTTTCCGGAAAATGGCCACTAAACATGGCCATAAAAAAGGGACTGGCGGCAGCCAATATATTGCGGTGGGCCGAAATGCGTGTGCCGTCACTGCCCAAAAGGCGAACATCTGTAAACTGTGCATAGAAATTTCAGTTAAAATAAAGGGTAATCACGATGGCTAGTTTAAAGTGTGCAAACACAACAACAAAGTGTACGTATTTGCAATTTGCTTCATTTTACTTCGTTTGTACTAAAAAAAACCTTGAGCAAAAATAGAAGTGTATATTTGCTCAGTTGCAAATAAAAGCAAGCAACAATTTTGCCATACGGATCGCTATATTTTTTTTTATTTGTAAAAAGAAAATAATTTTTCACTGGTTTTAGGTATATTCTTATTTGTTAAAAAATTCATTTTAAACCCGATGCTTGTGCATAATTGTTTACAAATGAAGATTTTTGATAACTTATTATAGTGCTGCCAGAATAATTTTTAGAAAACTAGCACATTTGCACCAAAAATAAAAGTGGTATGCTCGCGATCATTCATAATATGCACTGAAAATTTACAAAGTGCAAATTTGCACAAAGACCATCGTGATTACCCTTATAGAGTTGTACTCTAAAATTGATTTTTTTTTAACCTGTTCATTTTTGCGAAACTCATTCAGCTGCTGCAGTAAATGTCCACTTGTACCCCGTATAAAAGAACGAGGTATCATTTGTTCATGTTTCGTTAGTTCAATGCAATTTGTGGATTTCTTATCCATATTTTTTTGATTATCTCTGGAATTGGCCAATTTTATACTTTTTTTTATTTTATGAAAACATTTTTAATGTTTTGGTATTAGAAAGGCGTGCTGCTGCATGAATCTAAAGTTAATTTTGATTTTACAATATGACAATTAAGGATCATGCGCAGTAGCAACTTTACCATTATACAACGTTGCAAACAATGCAAATTCATTTATCAGGTGGCGTTGAAAGCACAGCTGTGCTAGTTTTTTTTCTAAATTAGAGAGAGAAATGTCAAAAGTTGCTTGTGTTTTTCAAATATCGATCAACGAAAGCAACAAAAAATACATTGTTGTGTTTGTTGTAGTATCGACAACACCGTATACATGAATTCGCCTTGGTTGCAAAGAAGGTGAATAATAAAACTTACGGTTGTTAAAATTTAAAAAAAAATCTTATCGATAAAATTATTTTTTCTTTAAATGTTAAGGTACTTTTGAAACGTACATATGTAAATAACTTCGGAAATATATGTACTTAGTACTCGTACATACCCATTGACGAACATGTGTTACACGTGGTGAAATACATGTGGCATACTTCGTGACTATGAGGTAATCGGAACTCTATAAACAGATACGTTTTAGGCCGCTTTTCCACTGCTTACCACCAACCCACAAGGTATACGAGAAAATATCCGGCATTCATATACTATTCCATTTACTTTTTATAACCGTTTGTTATCAAAATAAAATATTTTCTCACATACTTGAGCATACAGTGCTGAAATTGATATAAAGTACTTGTTCATATACAAAGTATGGGACAGTGTGCAGAAAATGAACCCCTACCGAAAATGTTAGAAGCATTTTAAAAAATAATTTTGTGTTTTATTGTTTATTCCTTTATTTATAATAATTAATATAATAACATAATTTTAGTTATAATAATACTTAAACATTTATAAACAATATAAATTTCGTTAACAACAAAATCAGTACAGGAGCCCATCTAATGAAGTTTTTCTTCTTTTTTCACAGGAGCCCATCTAATCTAATGAAGTTTTTCTTCTTTTATCACTTGTATAAAATGTCTTGCCGACCCTGTAATAATGCAATTTTTTATTGGACGAGAACAAAACACAAAATTGGACCGTCCTGTTTTTAACAGCTGACAAAAAGTTTGTTCTTCAAAATATAAAACAAAATATACATAAACCATAATTTATTAATATAATGATATTCACCCCTATCGTAAACAACAAGTGGAATTTTTGTTCCCATGAAATTTTTATTCCCCTTGAAAGGAAAAATTCTATCGTTAAACTCCCGTGAACAATTTTTCTTGCTATCAGTGAGTGTAAAAAAGAAGAAATATTAAAAAACATTAAAAAAAAATTTTTTTTGTTCAAAAATATATATACATACGTATATTTTAAAGAAAAGTTAAAAAAAAAACAAAATAAAATATATTGTATTGGAGTTATAGCTTGATTGCAACATTAGCCTGTTGCGCTTTTATGTGGTAAAACAATTTCTAAAATTCTGCCACCACGTCTTTGAAAAGCTTCATAACTCCTCAGGCAATCGACCTGTTTTTCGCATTTTGTTGAACAATATACATACATATAAATTTGTGCCTCTTTTAACGGATCTTGGGCTTAAAATTAATTTTGTAAACTCTAATATTCGAATTATGAGAAGAATTACTTACATAAATGTTTTGTTCCCCAGCAAAAATAAAGTGAGAAATTCAAAGGAAAAGTGAACAAATTACGAGGGAAAACATTTTTTTCACGTTATTATTCTCCTATGAATTAATTCATGATCGCAAATACGTGAAAAGAGAACAAATTACGAGGGAAAAATTATTCTCGATAGGGGTGATTAAATAAATTAATAAATGAACAAAATGAATGACGAAATTCCAATTTCTTTAGTTTGTTTTTTATAAAATATGTAAACAAAAAAATACTTTTGCCAGATTTATAAACACCAACAGCCGTATTCATAACGAAAATTTGGCATGAAGTTAGCACAAAGTTTATTAATAATACACTTACCAAACTCTGGCTAACGATTTGCTAAACTCTTGTCAACAAGCTGCCAAACGTTTGCCAATTTGTGATAAACAGCCGTTTTATGTTGAATAATTTTGTTCGTTTTTTTTTAAATACACTGTTTTTTTTTTAGTTAAGAGTCCTTTTTTAAATATATTTTAATTTAAAAACATTTAAAATTTTAATATAAAGAAGGAAAATAAAAAAATATGAAATGAAATGACAAAACCAGCGATGATTAATGCAAAACGTGTTGCATTTTTGAGTATTATAATGTGGCATCATCAATATTCAGAGTTGATTTATTAAAAGTTTGCAGACGGATAAAATTCGTTATGAATAAACTCTGTGCTAACAAGCTGCTAAGTTTAATCGGCATTCTAGTTAGCAGCTCGTTGTACGTAGTGTACAAACTGTGGCTAACTTTTTGTTATGAATACGGCTGCAAGTTTTTAAGATTTCTTGATTTCACGTTTTTTTTTTCAAAAACAATTTTATGACACCGAATTCACGTAAATTTTATATCACTGACAACCTTATCATTAACCATGTAATGCTTTCTTATGTTTTTATAGATAATAGAAAAAATATCAATAAACATTTTAAATTTTTACTGTCTTGATTAGAGGCGATTTTTCCCAACTTGGTCTGTTAACCCTATATATAAACAGAAGCCTTCTGTCGATTTATACGGAGCGTAAAGTGCAATGCATTATGCCATTAGTAGGGGTGCATTTTTAAAAATAAAACAAGCCACTCTCTTAGAGAGCGAATCATTTTTAAAAAACGAACACCAAATTGCATTTTTTTAAATAAAATGTCACATTTTTTGTAGAAAAGAAAACACCATTAGTGAAATAAGAAAGTGTGTTACACTCTATTTTACACCATAGTCAACTTACTTTTTCTCTGTTTGTGGTACTCAGTGTAGCCAAAACTTAATGAAGAAAAAAATGCCAGATTTTTGTGAAAAAATGCTTAAAAAAGTGCTAAAAAAATTTTATATAAAAATAAAAAGAAAAACGATTTAATTTGACATTAATTTGAAAATAATAAGCTTGGGATAAAATTACATTAATATTTATAAAATCAGTTAAAACTAACTATTACTTAAACTTCCAGTTAACAATATGTTTTCCACAGTTAGAAATGATAGTTAATTATTGTGAAATTGGCCTTTAAGTTTTTTATAGTCTGTTACAATTAAATTGGGAAATAAAATATAAAAGAAGTAAGAGTGTTCTATTCGGTTATGCGAATCTTTAATACCATTCACCGATAGTTCGAATAATTCGGGAGTGAGCTTTATAAGGGATCTATAAATACTAGGCCAATCTTCATAAGACCTGAAATTTAACTCGAAAAATAAAAAATGGTGAATATTCTGATTTGTTTCAGAAATATTATAAGGCGCATTAAAGTGATTTGCAGGAGCAGATTTCATGTTGAACTGGTCGTAAATTATAGATCGCTCATCAAAAATACTGGGTGTCCGCCGGGAAGGTATACTACTTTGTTTGTAAATGTCGTAAATGGTCTTATGGAAGAAGCTCTTGTGTCAACTGTATCTTAAATGGAAACAAATGCAAATCCTTGTGCAAAATCGTGGCCAAAGCTCCTGAGCACGGCCTCGAATTGAGGTTGATGGATTGTTTTGAACACTTTCTTGAGCCTCAGTAATGTTTTCAGACGATCTTGCAGTACATTAGTCCTCTGACTCTTCTGAAAATGGGGCATTTTGCAATTTTTTTGAAAAAAAAAACAAAAATCACCCTTAAAACAGGGATGTATGTAGTTGAAATATTCTGCGAAGATATTTGTTATGAAATTCTACTATAGGTCTCCGAACACACTTAAGTCGAACATAAAACTTAAATACCTTTAATAAGCAAACACCTAAAAGGTGGTTTTGTGTTATTTATATACTTATGTAAGAAATACTTTTTTACTTTTTGTTTCGGTTTAATTTTAATTTCTACTTTCTTTTAATAAACAATTTTTTCACAATTTGTATGCTTTGTTTGTTTTTGCTTGTTTTCCTTTTAAAACATATGTTTTTTTGTTGTACTAAATTTTACTGCAAACATTTCAGCATTTCAGCAGTAAACTTTTCTAAATACTCAGTCGAGATCTGTCACTTTATGCTCTCAATGTGTCTTCTAATTTACTGTGTTTTTTGAAATGCAGTACAGTTCAGTAAAAAAATAGTAAAAACTTTTGTGTTCTCGAACGCACCTAATGTTCGTTAATTGAAAGATTCGTAAACATCTGTTACGGGCTTATGTGGTGTAAAACACTTAAATTAATAACTTCTTGAAAACACAAAGTAGCCTTTCTTTAAACTTAATACAAATATAGGACAAAGATAGGGTTGCCAGTTTTGAAATCAGAAAAATCGGTACATAAGAAAAAAAAATCAGTACAATTGCGAAATAAAACAGTACATATACATTTTTAATATAAAATTGCATATTAATAACATAAAAAGCTCTAATCTTTTTTAAAACAAAACTTGAATTCATGCTATTATTTGAACAGTGACAAAATTTAATTAATAAAACTGAATTTTTTCATAATAATAATTCAATTCCTTATATATTTTTAGCGGGAATACGAAGTGAACAACAACAAAATCTAAAACAAACCAGGTTATTAAAAATTCGATTCTTAATTTCTTGTTAGCTACTTGGTTTAATATTTTTCAAAGAAACAATAATTTTATTAAAAGCAAAATGTGAGTTCATTATGTCTGAAGCTTGGTATTTTGCTGTTTTGAGTTAATTGTTGCATTAGGTCTTTTCTTAACCTACGGTCACACCTAGCAAATACGAAAAAAAACGTGACCAACATGTGAACTTAAATTTTATTTCCTTTATTCTATTATATTTTTTGAATATAGGTCAACATAAAATTATATAAAAATTAAATAAAAGTAGTGTTTTCCTATATCTACCAGCATAATTAATTTCATTTTGCAATTAAGAGGTCAGGCTGAATCTCGCTTATTTTGCGGATAACAGCCAATGTCTAATTTACATTTTACTTATAACTCTTCTATAAAAAACTTAAATTTTAATTTTCTCAAAAAAAAGTTATTTGATATTGGCATTTTTAGCACCAAGACAGATATAAGAACACCAATGTTACAAAACAAATTAAACACTTATGGCCAATTTTCAGGATTGACATTAAAACACATTTATGTTTAAAATCGTTTTAAATACAATATTCTCTTCTTCACTAAACACTTAAATGAAACTTAAGTCACCGATGTAGTACATTTAAATTCAACTTAAGTTTCCATTGGATTAACTTAGCAAGGTGGCCTCAATATCACAACAATACAAAAACAACAGGCAAAGTAATAACAAGCAGCTGTTTTTTGAGACCACCTTGTAAATAACTACACCTTTTTTTTATGATATTTTTTTGTATTTAGTAGTGCTACCATACTTTTATCTTAATTAAATAAGACTTTTCATATAAAACTCCAAAAATCAATCTGTAATTAAATACGATTTAAGTTTTTATGAAAATTAACATAATATAGATTTAAATACTGTCCTGAAAATTGGGCATTAAAATAACGAAGCTTGTTATGTATTTATCTTCAAAATAATTTTAAAAAAATAAAAAGTGATTTACAACCAATTACAATTAATAATTGTAATTATTGTAAAAGGCATAATAGTTTTTCAGACGATCTTATATTATAGATTTTTCTAAATAATATATTTACTATGTATGGACATAAATATTTACAACATTGAACATTGTCCACAATTTCTTTCCTGCCTTCAATCTTCAAGAAATTGTAAAACTCATTTCAACTATAACCAAAGTTTGTCTTTATTTGCAAATCACTTTCTAGGATTTATATTAGGAGCCTGTTTCTCTCTTTTCTCCACATCGTAAACTAAAGACTCGTTCTGTAAAAGCGTTTGAATGTGGAATGGAAGAAATAAAACTACACACTTCCTCAAATTCTTAAACGCACCACCATGTAGAAACACTTTCCATTTTTCTTCTACTGCCTTCTTTTTTCGTACTGACTAGGCAAAAATCTTGTTAATAACTTATCGATAGGAACATTTATATTAATATTTATATCGCAAACAAGTTGACAATATGACAAACTATATACTGAACAAAATTAATACATAATAACAAAACAAAAACAGTACATTAATGAAAAAATCAGTACATGTGCATTCTGATTTGATTGTAATGCATAATTCAGTACTTTAAACAAAAAACAGTACATGTACTGATAAAAACAGTACGAATGGCAAACCTAGAAAAATATTAAATTGATTTAAAAAATTACTATTGCAGGAGAAGTTAGCAAGTGAAGCCGTATGTGGAACCATTTCGGGACGAGTGAATGAAAAAATTTCCATGGTTGGAAAAGAGAGGGCAAAGCAAAATATGACTCTATGAAAAATATATATAACGGGTGATGTTAGTCCTATCAAAAAATACCTGCTATACGGAAGTGTTCTCATATATTTTAAAGTTGCAACCGGAATTCTATCTATTCCACATTCGTCGCCAAACGTCGATCGTATTTATTCTCTCGAAGTCGTAATTGAAACAAAGAAACGAATGGACTACACGATTTTAAGGCTTCTGATTTGATACAAACAATCGATTTATTGAAGGCAACATATTTGTGTTGTTTTAATTTCAAAGTAACAGAAAATTTTTTGCACCCAATTTTCACAATGATTTTTCCCCCCTATTTTTAAATCATGTCTTATTTCGTTTGATAGCGAGCGGGGTAGAGAAGTAAGCAGGGTAGAGAAAAAGACATGAATCGTATTTTTTAATATATAGAAAATTAAGAAAATTTTATTTTTTAAAAAAAATTCAAGACATATCAAAATTATGTGGAAAATTTTTAATATTTTTATACGAATAAGGAACTATGGAATTCAGAAAAAATCAAGTCTGACTGAAAAAACATGGTTAAAATTTAACAAGTTTTTGGACGTTTCTTTAAAAAAGTAAAATATGTACATATTAGGCTTGCCAGATCCAGATTATCAAAAAGCTGGATATTAAAAAAAAAGCTGGACATTTTGAAATAAAATTTTCACGAAAAGTTACTTGTTTATTGTACAAACAATTTTATTAAAAAATACCCATATCATTGGGCGAAATTTTGAAGAAAATCAAATACGATGAACACAAATGGAACATTTGTTGCGATCTGAAGGTGGTCAACATACTACAAGGGATTATAGAAAAGGGCGGATATCCAAAATACTTCTGCTTCCTTTGTAATTGGGATTCACGATACAAAGGAAATCAATATCAATGTAAAGATTGGAAAGGAAGAACTCCCGAGCTCAACAAACAATTAAAATTACGCAATGAACCTATGATAAAGGACCTGGATGATATTTTGTTGCCACCGCTCCACATGAAACTGGGAATAGCTGGGAAATTCGTTGAAGTGGTGGTCAAAAAAGTTAACGGCGCCTTTGACTGTTTGAAATCCATCTTTCCGAAACTCAGTGATGAGAAAATTAAAAACGGTACGTATCGTACTATGTATTTCAATATTGTCATATCTAAATTTGTTAATTTCTATACATTCGCATTACCAATAATTTTTTCGTTTTTCTTATGTATTTAAAACAGGTATTCTCAATGGACCTAATATTCGGAAATTGATCAAAAGTGATTCTTTCACACATTTGCTTTCAGAGCATCACGACCACCAACATGCATGGAACGCATTGAAAGAAGTAATAGAAGGCGTTCTAGGAAAGAACCGTGTCCAGCGAGAAGAGATACAGCAACGAGTGGACAGGTTGCTGTTTTATTTCGAAAAAATCGGTGCATCCATGACGCTGAAATTGCATTTCTTGCACCACCACCTCGATACTTTTTTGGCACAATCACCTCAGGAATCAGACGAACAAGGAGAGAGGTTCCACCAGGTGACCATGCCATTTGAAAAGCGGTTCAAAAGCAAAAAATTGGATGCATTGCTTGCGGAGGTTTGTTGGTGGAGTTCCACAATTATGCAGTTTGAAGAAAGCACCGAAGATGAAGACATTGAAATTGGTGGACACAGTGAAAGAAATACGCCCTTGAATAGTATGTGTATCTCGGATGACGATACAGACTCAGACCATGAATATGAACAACCTACGAAGAAAACAAGATCATCAGAACCACAAGCGTCAACTTCTACAAGGATGGATATTGCCAATAATTGAAAAAATGTTCTAAATTTTGTTTTTATGCATATTATAATTGCGTATTAATTGCATATTATTTTATTTTCATTAAGTTTTTATAAATAAAGTTTTTTTTTGCATGATAATTTTTTAGTTTATATTTTTATTTTTATTTTAAGGGTGGTGGATATAACTGATTTTTGAAATTCATACCTTTACTCAATTGCGAATAAAAGCGAAACGCGTGCATCGATTTTTATGATCTTTGTCTCATTTTGCTCATAGGTTATGTGACTTTGCGAAAAAATAACTAGACTTGAAACTTTTTTCCATTTTGGATTTTTTATGTATTTTTAAAAAAAAAAATTTAAATTTTTAGGCAAAAAATAATTTTTTCCCTTCATACATTCATTTTTAACTTCGAAAGTGTTACTTGTATAGGAAAACAATATATGAACAGATTAAGGGAATTGTAATTCTTAATTTTTTAAAATTTATTTCAACTAAATTGGGCTAGTGGTTGTCGAGCTATGTCAAACAACAGGGCCTAAAACGTGATAAATTCCCCTATACGATAGTACTAACTTCAAATCGATACTAACTTCAAATCGCAGGTAAGAAGACAAAACGAATGATGCAGAAATTCTTCTTTTTGGGTCTAATTTCACATACAGTTCACAGAACTCTGCGATTGAATTTGACGTTAGCTGATATAAAAATCTTATATCTTATCACAGGGTTTACTACAATACTAACATAACAAAATATAACTAAACTTAAATTTTTTCAGTTCATTCATACGTACTATATATCTACATACCTCTCATTTGCTGGAACAACGTCATTACTCAAAAAGTTAGTTTCTTATTTTAATGTAGAATTAATTATCGCTCCTATATTTATCTTAAGTAAAAAATTAATGTAAAAATCTTGCATATTCAGCTCTTGAGAGAAATATAATTTTCCGATTGACTTACTTCTTTGCAAATTGAAAACTTCAATTATGACTTTTTCCAGCAAATGAGCTATATGTATTTAAGAATTAAAATTAAATAACGAAAACAAAAAATCATACCAAAAAGACGCAAACAAAACAAAAAAAGCTACCAGATAGTTTTGTACTTTGAAGTAAAACAGTTATAGCAAATTAATAAAAAAAATTTATTTTTTTTAGCTGGACAAATTTCTTTTTAGCTTGAAACTGGACAGGCCATTAAAAAGCTGGACAATCCAGCCAAAACAAGCCCGACTGGCAACCCTAGTACATATACATACATATATGTAATATTTATTATTTTTTTGTGTATAGACTTGTGAATTATACACATTTTTGTTAAGTTTTGTTCTTAAAAAATTTTAAAATGGTACCGTTATTGTCTAAAAACTACATTTTATTTTCATAGTTGGTACAAAAATATAAAATCCATTTCCCATCCTTGGACCTGTATCATGTACATTGTCCAATATGAAGTAAGTGAAAGAAAACTCTGTGTTACTCTGTTCAGGCCTCATTAAAAGCATATTGGAAAATTTTTTTTGATTCAAATACCATTCTTATCTAACAGCTAAAGAATGCCTCATAGGAGGCCTTGGCTCTTTCGCATAAAAAATAAGATACACATTCCACACTCGCTTCTATTAGAAGGAAGAAGAGAAGGAGTAGCATTATTTGTTTTATTTTTTGCCAAAGCAAAATTATTTTTCTTATCCAGATTCCATTTTTTTTTTTTTTTTTTATTATTTCTACACTTAATCCCGCGAAGCTTTTTGCTTATATGCAGGAGACCAGAGTCTCTGGCGGGAATCGAACCCGCAACCCCGGTACTGATAGACTAGCACACTACCAGCTAGCCTACCGGGGCACCCAAAAAAAGCGAGAGCAGAAGATGACAACGTGTGTAAAATATACATGAGTATGGAATGGAGCGAACAGGCCTTGTACATCCAAAAGAAGGAGTACAGAGGCATCCGTACTCCTTCTTTTTCCCGCTGGGGTTTCTTACAATTCATAGTGCTGGGTATATGTATTAGTTACTGGATTAATTCGTCTAATCGGAGAAAGTGATCACAAATAAAACAAACCGTCAATCGAAATTTGTTTAAACTTGAATAAATCGGAAAAGGAGCTTTAATCTGTAATCCAAGAATCGATGTTTACTTAAACAATTTTAAAATTCAAATTAGGATTTTTACCAAGGATGGCAACAGTAACGAATTTCGGTATCGGTATTAAAATATCTCAGACTGTACTTATAAAGTGACCTCAGTAACGCAGCTGTTCGTAGTGTTTTGTTCGTGGTGTGACGTTTGGTGTCTTTCTTTTTGTGGTGAATTAGGGTATACTTGTCATATTTATCATTCCGTGTGAAACTTTTTTATTATACATCTAAGAACCCAGAACGTATATATTCTGGCTCCTTGAGTTATTCTAAGTCGATTTAGCCAGTTCCGTCTGTGGAAAACACGCTCACTTTCGAAAGACTCCAAACAAAAGAACAATCTTGGTGTCAAATTGTTTGTAGTCACCCTAAGCAGAGCTACGAATCAAAATGTGGAACCACCACCCTTGAAATAAAATTTATAATTTTGTTACAAAAACTACCATAAATGGTGGAATAATGCACATAATGATATGCAATTTTGCACAAATTCGTTTTATAGGACTGGAAATTGTAGTGTTAAATTTCATAAAGATTGGTCAGGGTTGTCAGATTGATTTTGATCTTTTTCGCCAAATTCAATGTCAAAAATCGCCAAAATCGCCAAAGCATTTATTTTTTTCGATTTCGACAATAATATATGTATTTTTAGAATAATTAAAAATATTTTTTCATAAATCCCAAAAAAAATTTGTTCCGTATCCCTAAAATCCGCCAAAATTTCAAAAAAAGTCGCAATATATTTTGTTTAATTTTTATTTAACAAAAAAGTTTCAATGTTTAAAATATTTTATAGTAGTCAACTTAAAGTAACAAAAAAAGGATTTTGCGGTAAGTATTAAACAAATATTGGATATACAATACATTTGTAGGTAGTTAGTTCTATTATATAACTAAAACGCTATATAGTTCACCAAGAAGACTAACTTGTTGTCTTCTTTTTTGAAATACATAGTGAAGGTAGAAAAGAAATGCAACATGTGCTATTTATATTCATATAACTTTTGGCTCGTAAAAACTTGTCGAAAACTTAATATCGCATTCTACTTCAAAGCAGATATTTAGTGAATTTCAATATTTCAATACAGGTACCTGCCGTATCCTTGTAGCTATAAATTGTTGGCCTAAACTGATCTTAATTAGATTGAATATCATCATTACAATTTTCTTTTAACAAACTGTATTTTTTCTATTGTATTTCATTAACATCCAAGGGTAAGTTAGGATTCATAAAAAATCTTTAAAATATATTTAAAAACAACAAATTTTATGTGATAATTTGTCACATTTTATAATGGAAAAATTTTCATAAACTTTCATTATATTCATTTTTAAAGAATTCTACTTATTACTTCTTTCAAGAGCACATTTAAATGTGAAAAAAAAAATTGTCGAAGATTATCTTCATCAGCCATTTCAACATTATTTAGTTTTAAATACTGGCCATACATATGAATGCATCAAATTTCATACATTGAAATACTAGAATAAAAAAAATATTATTTCTTCGTTTTGAATTTAACAAATTTCAAAACAAATAGATGGCTCATCAAAAATAGCCAACAAAATCGCCAACTATTTTATAAATCGCCAAAAAATCGCCATGTCGCCAAATCGAAAATTAGGTCGCCAAAAGAGTTTGAAAATCGCCACGTTTGGCGAGAAATCGCCACACCTGACAGCCCTGAGATTGGTCCATAATTGACCCTGGGCCTCATATAAAGCCTACTCTCAGAAAACAGTTAAGTACGCCTTAAACCGTAATAAATAACGCCATTATAATAAATTTTGGTATGTAACAGTTTTATAAAACTAGAAATAACACTGGTAAATTTCGGGGAGATCGGTCCATAATTTTCCCTAGGCCCCATATAAAGCCTACTCTCAGAAAACAGTTAAGTACGCCTAAAACCATAATAAATAATGCTTTCATAATACAATTTAATATTTTTCAGGCCCCATATAAGGCATACTCTGGGAAATTATCTAAAAACTCCTAAAACCGTAGCAGATGCAGATATTGCGGTAAATTTTGTTTCAACTTAGCTTCATATGGGCATAAAAAATGTCATGCAATTTTGTGATATACGGTTCATAATTTATCTTAGATCCCATATTGAAATTCACTGTAAAGGCTAAAACTAATTTCGCTGCTGCATTAAAATTTATTCTTATTTATGTCTTTAATACCAGAAATCCCTCTACAGAATTTTGGGATGATTGACCCATAATTTACCATGCGTCCAATATAAATTATCCTCATGAAAATCATTTTAGTTCGGCTTAAACTGTTACGAATCATGATATTTTAATCAAGCTAGTTCAAATTTCTAAAAGGAAAAGCATAAAACTTTCCGATAGTCGGTTAAGAATTCAATATATGTAGGTCTAAACCGCAAACGTCCGTTTTTATAAAGATTAATTAATAATATATAGATATCATATAGAGCCCACTCCTGAAATATTCAAAATGTCGGTGGAGGGTATCTAAGAAACGGCACAGCCAAATATAGCGCTCTAACTTGGCACAGAGACTAGCAACAAATTGCCTTTTGTTGTATCTATTGCTGTATTGTTGTAGTTCTGAGGCAGCGTTGCAATTTGTCAAGTTTTCCCTGTTTTTGCCAGTTTTTTGAGATGCAAAAAAGTTTTTAATTTATATAAAGTTTTTCAAGTTTTTTATAAATACATAATTTAAAATTTGCAGTATATCAGACGAAAATATTAAGTTTTTTTATGCCATTAAACGATATTACTATATATTTTTCCCGACCTTTATAAGATCCCAACTATATTTTTTTAAGTGATGAAATCTTTGTCTTTAACACTAGATTCATATAAGTTATCTGAAGATGATGAAATGGACTTAAGAGTTCATTGCTTAAAGTTTTATGTTAAAATAACAATTGTGATTATTAATTTTAGTATTTATTTTAATGAGGTTTACGTTCATCAAATTTAATTTTCATTAATGTATATTTATTATAAAATATATTTATTATAAATTATATTTATTATAAATGTAAATTCGACCTGAGTTCAATCCCGTCTTCCGTCAAGAATTATCAAAACAAATTTTAATTCATTTCATGTTGTAAATTCCTTTTTTCAATAAAAATAATTTAATGAAAATTAAGTTTGATGAACTTAAGCCTCATTAAAATATTAAAACCTTCAATTAAACACCAACAGTTCAATTAAAAATCTCCTATAGGTTTACAGTTGTCTTTCAAGTTG
Source organism: Pollenia amentaria (assembly GCA_943735925.1). Lineage (NCBI taxonomy): Eukaryota > Metazoa > Arthropoda > Insecta > Diptera > Polleniidae > Pollenia > Pollenia amentaria. The sequence goes on from OX031006.1 coordinate 26,089,834, forward strand.
TTCCCAAGAAAGGTCAACTAGAAAAAGGCAAAAAAGAAAAATATAAAAAATTTACTTAAGTTTTCAAGACAAATTTTTGACAAAAAGTACGAAAAACAAGAAGAAAGGAAAAAAACATGTAAAAAAAATTGATAATCAATTACAGCAAATTTCGATCTACCAACACAATTGTATAAAGATTAATGTTTGACTATAGACTGGCAGGCGTCGGAGTGGCACAAACGGTAGAACGCAAAGAATTCTGATGATGGGAATGTGGTTATTGTCGAAACATGTAAATTCGACCCGAGTTCAATCCCGTTTTCAGTCAAGAATTATCAAAAAAATTTCAATTCATTTCATCTTGCAAATTCCTTTCTTCAATAAAAATAACTTAATGAAAATTAAATTTGATGAACTTAAGTTTTATGTTTATTTTTGTAAAGTTCGTTAAAATAATGACTTTCTAAAATACGTTAATGTCTTAGCACCTTTTAGGTTTTTAATAAGTATTTCCTTGTAAATTAATTTATTGGTTAAAAGAAAAAAAAAATTTATTTACTTATTCCCAAGGCGAATTCATTTCAGGTAATCTCGGTAGTTCAAAGAGTACAACTCGAACAAAAACCACAAGCAACTTGTTTTTGTAAAATCATTGTGCAATGTCAAAAACCGAAACAAATCAAGACAGAAACAAAGATAATACACAAAATTCATCCAACAATTATAAAGCTAAAGAAAAAAAGTTATCAGCAGGGCTTTCAGGATCACCTGTAATGAATTCGCCTGGCTTTTTTCTATATTTTTATGAATTCAAAATAAATTTTTGTGTTCTATTTTTATTTAATTTTCTTTCTATTTTTAATTTTTTGTGTTTTCTTTTAAAATTTTGGCACTTTGGAAAAAAAAAAGTTTTTTTTTTTAGATATAAGAAGTTTTTTAAAAAATATATATGACAACGTTGCTGCTTATACACTTTTCCAAGCGGCTTTTCCGGTTTAAGCCTGGTACTATGTTCAACATTTCACGTGAAATGCTGTCAAAACTCATATGAAAAAAACTTGTGCGGAATTTCTATGAAATAATAGCTGTGTTCATTTACTAAATATTGTTACGAATTTGTAACAATTGTTACTGGAAAGTGTTCATTAACCAAAAAATTTGCAAGTTGAGAGCGTCAAAAGAGAGAAAAAAAATTGAGAGACAAAAAAATTCTTGCAAATTCTTACTAGTAAAAATTTTACTTGCAAGAATTTTTGAAACAGCTGTTTCATGTTTTTGTTTACCAAACAAACTTTTCCAACAGAAGTTTTAAATAAGGAAAATTTACAAGCTAGTGTTGATTTTTAAAATTATTAAAAATATTTATGCGATAAGAAATCTTACTTTTGTTAAAAGATTTTGTTTGTTGTGCTTAATTCCCTTTTTAAATAATTGATAAAAAATACTGAAATTTATTGTTGGAGGATAGAGGGAATGAGAATTACCTACAAACACTCAAAAAGTCTTGTTTGCAACGATATCAAAGCTTAAACAAAATACCAAACAATAAATCAGTGATGAGTTTTATCTTTTCTTACATTTCCCGCTACAATTATTTGGAATTCTCCCAACATTAATTGTAGTTGCCTAAGCAACCAGTGAAATGCGCATAGGAACAGCTTATCCTCCAACAATAAATTTCAGTATTTTTTATCAATTATTTAAAAAGGGAATTAAGCACAACAAACAAAATCTTTTAATAAATAATAGTATTCCCACAAACAACATTGATAATAAATTTTAGCAAGTGCACGTGCATAAAAAACTGAACAGGCAAATTGTTTTTATTTTGATTTTTTGCGAAAACAATAAAAACATTTTGTTTTTGTTTTCAATATGTTTTTTTCTTTACCCACTTACAACTACAATTAATGTTGGGAGAATTCCAAATAATTGTAGCGGGAAATGTAAGAAAAGCTAAAACTCATCACTGATTTATTGTTTGGTATTTTGTTTAAGCTTTGATATCGTTGCAAACAAGACTTTTTGAGTGTTTGTAGGTAATTCTCATTCCCTCTGTAGTTTTGTTTGCTGATAGCTTTGGCTTTTCTAAAATTATTTAGGAGAACGTTTCCTGATGATCTGGCCTAAGCAACCAGTGAAATGCCCATAGGAACAGCTTATCCTCCAACAATAAATTTCAGTATTTTTTATCAATTATTTAAAAAGGGAATTAAGCACAACAAACAAAATCTTTTAATAAATAATAAATAGTATTCCCACAAACAACTTTGATAATTAATCTTACTTTTGTTTAACTTAGGACAGATATTTCGATATTTTTATTGCTAAATAAAATAACGAACTTGTAAAAAAATCCCTTATGTATTTTGTTTTGCTTTTAACCGATCAGGTGTTGTTATTAGTACTGTGAGTATAAAGGTTACCTAAATACCCGATACTTAACACAATTGCAGTTTAATACCCCATTAGTTAAAAAATGTGTTTGCAAATTAAATTGTTTACAAAATTAAAGATTCTTATTAATTATAAAATAATTTGAGATATTCGCTTTGTTTACTTTATGACCGCCTTGTTTATTATGAAACAAACACCAAAGAAATGCATTTGGACCAAATAAAACGGCCATAAAGTAGATAATGAGAATATATAAAATTATTTCATAATTAACAATAATTTAACCCGCTACCTCGTTACCATTCTTTCGTGGTCATATTTAAATGACAAAGCTTTAAAAAATTTACCAACGTTATAGGTTCTCATTCACTCAGGACCCTGTACATATAATTTTATGTTTCTAATATATATTATAGCCAAATAAAAAGGTAGAACGAAAAAGTAAAACAAAGCCATTTAAATTCCCGCATTTCACTTTTTTTTTATTTATTTCTCCCCATTGAAATATAAAAAATTCATTATTGTTGTAAAGAATGGAGAAAAATGTTTCGTTAAGAAAGTACCAAAAATAGGTAAAATTTTCACCCCTTAAATGTTTGAATTTCGAAAAAGGAACAAATTTGTATTTTTTGGATAAGTTACGAATGTAAAACAGTTTTTATTTCTATATTTATTGGCTTTAATTGAAAAATTAATGGTTTAATTTTAATTCTTGTTCATAACAAAATTAACTGCGATACCACTTTTTTTCTATTTGTACATAAAACTTGAATTGAGCTGCACTTTTAGAAAACAATTCAATAGAAGTAGTTTGCTAGTTGTGCTGCCAGTGTGTATAAACGTGTACACCTGTAAACCATATGGTAGCTTTGTTTTTCCGTTCAAATTTTCTGAAATAGGTGAATCGTTCTGAAGAATACTCTCAGTAAAAAAATTATTCTTCGTACAAAAATATTGTTAGGAAAGCATGGATGAATCTACGGTTAGTTTAGGAGTTATGAGGTTAGCGAATTTACTCGTTTTTACGCTATTTATCCCCTAAACATTCGAATTTCCAAAAATTTCATTTTACCTAGCATTTACACATGAAAGTAGTTTCTTGCGAGTCGCAAAGCACTTAATTTGTTCACTTACACACACACAATTTTTGTACTATTAGGCAATTTCTTCGATTTTAAGTGGATCGATTTAGCGAGAGAACAACATCCCGTTCAAATTTCAACCATATAACTCACGGCGTTAAGGCTGTGCGAAGTTGAATCTGTCAATCAGTCCTTAACCCTCTAACCCGCAAACTTTAAAAAGCTAAAAACAAGTTTTCGAATAATTCTTTTTAGAGTAATTATGACCCACTAAACTCAAAAAAGCCATCAAAAACTTATTTTCAAATTAAGCTTAGGAGCCAGGTGCAAAAAGGTGAAGAGTGCCTCAGGGCACTGTTGCCGGTTAAGGTGTAAAAAAACAATGAGGTATAAACTTTTAATTATGATACGGTTTTATTGAAAAACTAATGGAAAAGATATGAAAAATAAGTAAATCTGTTTTACTTTCTACGATGATACTCATAAAAACAATTTTTGGCATTTGAGCAGCATAAATGGAGATCGCATTTTGAGCAAACACACTGTGTTTGCGACTTTTTGCATAGTTTGCACCAACTTTTTTCACCTTCTTTGCCTAACCAGATTGGAAAGTGGTCGATATTATCATAACGGACGTCATCAACTGGATGTTTCGCTCTTTCGCCAACATTTAACCTCCCTGGCTGTTGATGTTCTTGTAGAGTTTCTGGACGTGGTGTTCTTGGCCCACTGCCTGGACGACCAGCCGTAAGTTTTTTTGTGTATGACACAAGACCAGCAGCAATTTCTTCTCGAAATTGAGGCAATTGAAGAAGCTGATTGTCTTCCGCCTAAACATTGCTGGAATTGTTACATGTTTCAGAGTGAATGCCTCGATACAATATGTAAGCGTTCGTAGTTGCCATATCGATAAAATGATAAAAAAGTCGGATCAATGCACCGCGAGTCTTTGCTCGTACATGATAACGGCCCATAAGTCCAACCATCAAATTTACGCCTCCCATATGGCTGTTATATTCACGTATGATTTGCGGGCAATCGACTTCCACATATTTCTTTGCTTTTTTGGTGCTGCACATTTGCTCGTCACGGAATCAAATCTCTTGTTGAGTTCGTTGGCCAAAGTTCCAATTCGAAACAAAGAATCATAACCAGGTTCCCCTTTCTTGATTCGCTCGCTTTCATCTCGGAAAGATAATTACTTTTTTATTGCCTCAAATCGTTTGCGTCTCATTGTATTTTGAATAGGGGCGAAAGCATTTTTACCCCAGTAACTCTGCAAATTTGGATACCGGTAAACCGACATATACAACAATATTCCAACGTAATGATACAGTTCATCATTCTTTAATTTTTGGTGTCAGCGATGAATCTCCACGAAAAGCTACTTCATTTACATGTAGTATCATTAATCGCTGCCTCCAGGTAATCTGCGAAAATTCTTTCGAATCCTTTTTATTGATTCAATTCGTGTAAAACACCAAATCTCATATTGTGAAACCAACTGGTAACTCTCAATTCTTACCTTCACCAATGAATCCACCATTAGAGGGCACATTTGTTGGACCAGTACTTTCATTACTTACATTAATGGTAACGGAGAGCGGGGTCTTTTCGCTGGTTTTATTGCAGCTGTTAATGTAACTGGTTCCTTGGCTGTAGAGATTTTGCTGTTGTTGTTACTACTGATTCAACATTTTCGACAAAATGTTCGTTTCCTATAATTGGATTCAATGATGATGATCCCGAAGGTATGTCAAATGCACTTATATTCATAGACATGTCTAGTGTATTTGTGAAAAACAATGTACTATTTTGCATTTTACTAATATATTGTGAAATGTATCGTTCGTCTTCCTGGCAAATTTCATCCGGCGCATAAATTGGGTCATTTTCTTCATCATCGCTATTGAAATCGTCTTCTTTGTCTGTTTCTATTGCATCCATAAACTCCACCAACTGATCATCAGTCAAGGCGGATAACTTAATAGGTCTGCGGTCTCTATCTGCCATTCCTATTATTATTACTTTTTTTTTTTTTTTTGATAAAAAATTGCAAATTAATATAACAAAAGAGTAAAAAACTATGAAATATAATACGCCGATAAAATTAGCCGCAACCCGTAACAGGTCCCTGAGGCACTCCTCAATTTTTGCGTTCTCAACATACTTGTTTTAATTGTTTAACATTTACAAGCGCATAAACTGAAAAAAGAATATCTTACCTTTAAAAAAAAAATTATTTAGAATAGATCGGGCGACTAAAAGTTAGTATAACTTTGATTTGAAAAAAAAATCACACACATCATTTCACGCGCTAAAAGTATGACTTCTCCCACAAAAAAGCTGACAGAACAAAAATCAAAAGTCCAAATGCATTGCAACCTTTGAGTGAAATGTTACCAGATCTGTAACTAAAGTCGCCGTTAAATTTAAAATAAAAATAATAATTACTTTCTAAGTTATTTGGTGTTTTGTAATGCGTGCCTTGAGGCACTCTTGCCTCAAGGAAAAGAGGAAAAGAGTACTTATTTTTCTACTATAAAAAGTACTTATTTTTGTTCGCGATGTACCAAAAATAATCGTTTAAAATTTAGCCAATTACAACCTAAAAAATAATACCTTTATTTTGTACTTAAAAGTTGTATAAAAATAAGAAGTTACAAAATGAGACAAGAAATAAGTACTTTCAATTTTACTTTAAAAAAAGTTAAAACACACTAATTAAAATTGCTCTGAAATCTTATGGAATTTTTGTTGAAAAAGTGTACGCAAAATAAATTTTTCGAAATGTTAGAAAATATTTAATAAAGAGCGCTTTTGCTGCACAAATTCATTTATAGCTCTAACACTGTAATAACGATGTGTGTCGTAATATATGTAAATATACGGGCCTGTCACAGAAATCAATTTCGATCGAATTTTTTTTAATTCCGAGAAAGCTTCTTCAGAAAAAGAAAACCGATACAATTTCTCGGAATGAAATCACTTTTAATTTTTCGATCGAAAAAGTTTTTGTTTGGTTTGCACAATATTGTCACATTTAACTTAAGGAATAACATAATTAAAATTTGTCGGAATTACGAAAATCAATAGTGGACAAATGCTTCCACCTGTTACGCGTACAAACGAAGCACTCAATACTGTTCAGTCATTGCCAAGTGATGATGCCATAATGAGTGAACCACAAAATTCATCTAATAATATGCTAATCCAACAGGTTAATCGGCAACAGCTGAAACATTTTAGCAGTGAAAGTGGTGGTGGAAGCGGAGGTGGGGGAGACAGTAGTAGCAATCTCAACTCAACAGGCAACAGTATAGGACGTCAAAATAATAATGATTTTCCCGTGAAGAAAGAACGTGTTTCCAAGAGTTCTCAGAGACCTTTTAGGTAATTTATAGGGTTTTAATTGTTAAAATGCTTAGAATTCTTGGGCAACCAAAAACAAAAATTACTTTATAGTTTAGGCGGGAGCCGCACAATTACGACAAGACCCAGCCGACTCTGCACCAGACCACAATCTATCAGCAGATGCTGGCCGAACAGCAAAAGAATCAACAAATACAACAGCATGTTCAACACTTTCAGCAGCCCACACTATCAGTCAATACCTTACAGCACCAGGCCACTGTTTATCAACCAACGCAGCAACAACAGCAGCAACAAACTATAAATAACACTTTTACGCCAATATCTCAACAGTATAATCCTACCTCTTACATTAGGCATACCTTTGCCAGGGATGGCAAATGCTTTACAGTCACGGCCCGCACAATTATCACCGCCAAATATGCAACAAACTAGTCAGCAACTTATCATAACAACTTAATTTATCTCCACAAGCCACGCAGCAACAACAAACTACACAACAGCATCAACAGTCTTCTAATCAGTCACTACATTTACAAACCTTGTTAAACTCACAGCAACATCAACAACAACAGCAGCATCCACAACATCAAATTTCACAACCAACAATATCGACCCATAACTTGGTGCCAAAAGAAATATTCTGATCAAATAGTTTGCCATTGAATGTTTCAAAAAATAAATCGTTAACATTAGATTGATATCACAACTAGTATTCTGATAACAAAAATATATTCACCTCAATTATGACTTAAATTCCCCCGGGAGTTTTTTCCCTGCTCCCATTTTTCCTATTTAAATTATATTGCTGAAATGGGTAAAGGGAAAAAACTCCCGGGGAATTTTTATTTATAATTGGGCTGATTGTGTGAATAATTTTGGAACATATTTATGTATATATTTACAAACAATTGATTAATTTTTGGATTTTCCATGTGTTTCACATCGAAATTATTCTTAAAATTTTAATATATTATCGTTTATCTAACAAATATTAATGGACTATATTGCAAATTGATTCAAATAATTCTTTAAACTCATATAATAATAACTTATTTAAGTCATTATATTAAAGTATTCTTTTGTTATATATAATTATGACTTATTTAAGATATAATAAGAAAGTTATTATTTAATATATAACTAATAAGGCAAAAAGTGGTGAATAAAGCTACAAAGTAATGAATTCAGGAAGTCATTAAAAGTAGCACTGTAAGTTAAATCCAATAGTACACGGCATGCAACAAGCCACATGCACATGTAACTCTGACGTAATTTTGGCGTCATCACGAAGTCACAATGGCTACATGCCGTGTACTTCCACTTTTTGGTACACTCACATATGGAACACATTTGCATGTGAATCGCATGTAGCTTTCAAAGTACATGCACACATGTCACATTTTTACATGCCGTGTACTACCCTGTTACATATAAATTCGGACACATTCAACATTTTTACATGCGCATGAAAGCGTCACAAAATATGTAAAAGCAAAAACTGTTGACACTACATTTGAGGACTGCATGTACATACGTAAGGGTTGCCAGTTATTTTTTACGTTTTTTATTAATTCTCGAGTACAGCCCAGAATTTATAAATCCTACTTTTATAGATTTTAATATTTTTTATTTACATTTTGATTTTAAAAAATGTTTCTATTTATGTTGCCCACACACGATGCAACATAAATAGAATTATGGGCATGTTTTAGTTAATGTTTTTTGTAATTTTAATGTTTCGAAATAGAAAACCCAGTTGCGATATTGTAATAGCAGTTTAGAATAGGAGTACGCACTACCAATTCAGGTAGGCAGCAAAGAAAAGAACATTGTAAGTGCCCATTTACATTATTCTATTATTGTCGCTGCGAAAAACAAAAATTGCAACAACAACAAATCCCATAATGTAAATGGGCACTAAGTAAAGGTCAGTTGTAAAGTGTACATAGTTTGCGTATATACATACATACATATGTATAATTGTTTGTGTACATTTGCAAGGGGTGAATAAATGATGAAACAGAACTGGGGCTGAACGTTGTTTTTCATACAGTTTGACATAAAATTATGCCAGAGAATGCGGTCGAGAAATAAAATCAATTTTATTTTGAAGACGTTTTTTCTCATGCTCTCACATAGAGACAATTACTCTTCCAACAATGCTACCATACTTTCGTTCAATTTCATACATTTTGTAAACAAAGAAAAAAAAGAACAAAAGAAAACGAAAGAAATGAGAGAAAATTGCAGTTACGGTCGACGTTTTAATTATGGGCTTAAAAATGTTTGCCTGAAGTTGCAGACTCAATTCTGTTTCATCATTAAAACGTCGAAAATTGTTGTTGTGCTATGCGTTATTCGAGTTTATTTGAAGAGAGAAAAAACTTTTATGACTGTTCTTGTTTTTTATAATTTAAATTTTTTTTTCAGTTAAAGAATTGGTGCTGTTTTTTATATTAATACATTTTAGGTAAATTTTTAGGTAATTTATTAAAATTGTATTATATTTAATGCATTATTGTGGGTGATACTTATTATAAATAGCAAATATAATTGTAAGGCAAAGAAGTTTTAAAAAGCGCTAAAACATTGCTCAAATAATCAAATTGACAACGCTGTCCATTAAACTACAGTTTACATCAGTGGTGTCAAATATGATTGTGTTGGTGTTATTACTCCCCTGCAGATATCGAGACTAGTCCATACATGCGTGTAAAGAGTAGTCCATAAAGGAGTAGGAGTACTCCAAAACTACTCCAATTATATGATAAAAATGTGGTATATTTAACATTACGATGTCCTAGGAGTGGACCATATAACCCAACGAAGTAGTCCCTAAACTACTCCATGGAGTACTCAAGTGGGTTAGTTTCAAAAGTACTCCATGTTACTACTTTTTCAATAATCGCCTTTTATGGCGTGCACTGTAATCCATTATTGCTATTATTATATATATTTACTTGGTATTTTTAATTTTTTTTTTTCACAAATCTTAAAAAACTTTCCTGTTTTACTTTTAAATAAACAATTAATAATGGACAACAACAGGGCTACCAATATGTAATACTGTAAACTATAGTATAGTGTATACCTATACATCATGCAGTTGGCAGCACTGCATGTTAATTTGTCTAATATGGTCCATACTTCAGTACATTGGACCATGTTGTAAGTAGTCCATTTAAGCCACAATAAGCCAATATTTTTAATTTTGTGCTCAACATACTTTTGCGAATGCTAACAATGAAAATTCATTTGCACATACTAATGCAAATAATAACCCCATTAAGTTTAAAAATATTCTATAATTATTAACTACCATTATAAAAAGAGAAGATTTTACTAGCCTATAAAAATATACTTTTATTTACCAATAATATCTTCTAAATTTATATTGCAGTTTCGAAACAACAAAACATTTTTTAGGTTTGCGGACGTTAATTTATTGCGTTGTTTTGAGCAAATGTATTTCAAATCGGAAAATATTTGTTCGTAAAGATATATTAAGGAAAAAAAGCGACAAACATTTGAAGGAATTTTTTTTAATACAGGATATAGTGCCCCGTCTAAATTTTTCCAGAACTCAATAATATTTTCCCTATCTGGATGATTACATTTTTAATAAACTCATCCGCTTGTATGCTTGTTATCGCTCTCTACAAGATTAATTAATAAAATTCAAATTTGAAGTTTACAGAAACTCAATAAACACAACATCAAGGCGAATTCATCACAGTTATTCTTGATACTACAACAAGTACACTACACCTCGTACAAAAACCACAAGCAATTTGTTTTTTTAAAATCATTGTACAATGTTAAAAACAGAAATAAAACAAAACAGAAACAAAGATAATAAATAATAAATATATTATTTCTGTTTAGAGGCCTCAAAACAGGCCGTGCGATCGTGCGATATTTCCCGCTGAATGAGAGTGTTTTGCAGCAGTGATGCATTTTGAGTTTTTAATTTTTGGGCCAAAATTACTATTTAAAAGGGCCAAAATACCTTTGACAGGGCCAAAAATTTTTCCCAGAAATATCCCGCTTATATTGTGGCCAAATAGAATCAGTGATGCTGACTTGTGGTAAAAAGCAAATCAAAACTAGTGCAATAAAATAAAACGTCGAAATATATTAGAAGAACCATCAAAAATATTGCTCAATTTTGCGCTTACTTGGAACCCTATAGGTAGAGGACGCTCCGTCGCGCCCTTGAAGAAAATCTGTAGGAGAGCTATTGATGAGGAGCAGCGTCACAATAAAGCGAATAAAATATTGAAATACAGTTGCACGGTTGAGGTCCTATGGTCGAATAGGAGAAAAGAACGACTGAAGATAATGGACTGTCTACTACAGTGATTTTTGGTATTAACTTGATATACATACATACATACTTACAAAAAAGAATTTTTATTTAAGACAAGATAGGTTTGCCAATAAGATTATAAAAATTTTTTAATAAACAAAACAATGTTGTAAATAAAATTCATGTTTGAAACAGTGAGAAAATTACATTGGAAAATGTACTGAACGGTTAATAGTAGTTAGTTGAATTTTGAGCTGAAAGGGCCAAAATAGTTTAGAAAGTACCACAGGGCCATCAAACATTCAAGAGTGCCACAAATGGCCCAATTGTGCCACATTTTGCATCACTGTTTTGCAGTAAACAATTATATTTTACGCTCGCAAAATAAAAGAGCGTAAGCGTACATGTGAGTTTTGCTGACACAATTGTGTATGATGCTGACATCCCTGGTTTACATGCCGTGTACTAGAAAGTCACATAAACATGTAGATTTCGTCCATACGCGCACGTACGATGTGTACATTTGCTGCATGCCGTGTACTAGTAACATTCATGTAGTCATTTACATGTGCTACTTTTGCAAATGTGTCAGCATCATCCACATGCGTCACATGTTAATTTTGGGACAAAATTACATTTCGTGTACTATCAAAATTTCGTTGCATGTAATCACTACGTTTTATTCAAAAACTGTAACCGAAGTGCTAATCATTCTCGTGACGTCAGAGTCGCATGCGCATGTGGCATTTTACATGCCGTATACTATAGGCTTAAGTTTTTGCTGGGTATATGGACGGGGACTCTGTAAACTTAAAATACGCAACACTTCTAAAAATCAGGTAAGCATATAAAAATGTTGCCAAATCACATGTAACACTTATGATACACTTTTTAACGTCTGCATCGATATAAATGAATTTCTTATTGTCGTCAGTTGTATTGGCGTCGAAACATTTTTATTCCTTTTTAATTTTTTAATAAAAATAATGATGAATTAAAAAAATGGAAAAAGAGCAACAATGCTACACGAAAATTGCAGAAATAGCGAACATTTTTAATATATCAATCAAGCCATAAAATTGATTAAAAGCCCCTAAAACTGTAAGGAATGGCAAAAATTCCATCAAAACGGCTAAATTAAGAGAAATGTTTGCGGATTTTAGCCATGTTCGAAATAAAATCGATTTTTTCGTGTCATTCTTTACCGCTTTAACCGGCTTTAAGCATTTTTAATAAATATAACACTTTGCTATCATGCGGCTATTCGCAAATTTCCGCTAATTTAGCAATTTTTTTTTTTTTTTGTGGAATTTTTGCTATTCCTTAGGGTTTCAGGGACTTTTAATCAATTTTATGGCTTGTTTGAAATATTAAAAATTTTCGCTAATTTTCGCTATTGCTGCAATTTTCGTTATATGGATACAGTCAGGGCACTATTGACACTGTCGATTTATACGGGGCGAAAAGTACAATGGCTTATGCCATTAGTGCATTTTTCAGAATAAATCAAGCCTCCCTTTTTGAGAGCACAACATTTTTTAGAAACGAACATCAAAGTGCACTTTTTTATTAAAAAACTTAAAATAAAACAAGCCAACTATCTAAATTATTAGAGATGTGCTTTAAAAAAACGATAAACAATCGGCATCGTTACATTGCTATGTTGATATGTTGATATTTAATGGATGACGATGACGACGGCGCCAAATGGAATAAGGTTGCTTAATTCCACCAAACTTTACATTTTTCGACAGGGTTCATGGGTGCTCCAGCGAGACACCCAAAATCGGTGGAGAACTCTGGCATGTTTTGTAAGGGTCCCAGAACACGGAATTCCAAGGGTGCGTGGGGACTCTGGGCAATGACCATTTTAAGGATGTCTGCAATAATATAAGTACATACATATTAAAATCTTTACAAAACAAATTAAAAGTTTTAAAAAATTTACCTGTTCGATATTTACCACACATCTTTTGGGCATATGATATGAATAACATTTGTTGAGGCGTGTAAGGCAATCCAGGCAATTGAGGCTCTATATCGCGATTGGAAGCCCATTTCTGGTAAGCCATATAGGTTCCCTTAAGCCCACCATTATCAGCAATATTTTCATTCATAGTTCGTTCACCATCAATCTTCAATGGAGAAAAATAAGAATATATTTTATACCAAATAACTTTAAACTGAAATACGTATGTATGTATTTTAATTGTGTCAAAAACTTACATTAAGTCCAGTTTGTTTATCTGTGTAGTTGTCATATTGTTTAATTATACATTGAACCTTTTCCAAATACAGTTTTTCAGTAACAGGTTTCCACCAGTCAACAAAATTGCCATCAGCATTAAATTCACGACCTTTTTCATCAAAAGCATGAGTAATTTCATGAGCTACAATGTTACCAATGCCAGCAAAATTTATGTACTGCGGTTGTTCACTGTCAAATAGCTGACCTTGCATTATTCCGGCAGTCAATTCTGAATAAAAATTTAAGACGATTTCAAGAGAGATTTTGATTTCAAAAGATTTCGATAAAAAAGAAGCCTGAAAACTCTTTTATTTTTTTTTACATAAATAATTTCAATTAGAGTTTTACTTTAAAGTAAACATTTTCTGTCGGGAATTTATATTGAAACAACAATAAAAAACATAGTATACAACATATATTAAGTACCAGGTAGGCTCATTAGGTAGTGTTGTCAATGTTTGCCCATGTAATGTCAAACAACAAATCATTATTCCATTGCAAATATTTAAATTTCAACATATTTTGCACTTTTTAGATATTGCAACATATTTTTTTTACATAAAAATCAATCTTGTTAAATATATTGTCTAAATAAAATGGATTTTTTTAAATACTATGTTTTTTGTTTTTGTAAAAAGTTAGAGTGAATGTCAAAATTATTTGTTGAAAATATAAACAATTGCCTTAGAAGGTAAATCTTTTTCCTGTATTGCAAATTTATTGTGGATCCACTTTTTCGTTACGCACTTTTAATTCCTTGATTTAATATTTTGTATTTACTTTTTATTGTTTTATAAAACTTAAATAATTTTTTTTCAAGTATTTAGATTTTTTTTGGAATTTAAAATTTTAACTAATTTTTTCACAAAATGTAAAACAAAGTTTGACATTCAGTATACACACAAATAAATAAGCAATAAGCAGATGGCTCGAAAATGTCACCTGTATGAATTCGCCTTGTTTGTGATAAAAATTTGGTATTTCAAAATTTTTATATTAAAAAACTTAAATAAAATAAAATTAAACTTTCGAACATTGTATACAAATAGTATGCCGACTCTTTGACAGGTACCTAACTCAAATGTTAAGGTACCTAGTAGATCTTTGTATTATGTATGTAGTAACATTTGTTGCTGTAATATATATAATAAATTAAGCATTTTTTGAAACAAAAAAATTTTATTATAGAAAAGTGATTTTTTTTGCTGTATTCTATACGATTTTATGCAACTATGTTTAGGGGTGAAAATAGTTTTAAATACCAAAACATTTAAAAAAAATCTTACTAATATATAAATCTACTACAAGGCGAATTCATGTATACGGTGGTGTCGATACTAAAACAAATAACAACAGCAAAAACACAACAATGTATTTTCTTGTTGCTTTCGTTGATCGATATGTCTAAAACACTAGCAACTTTTGACATTTCTCTCTCTACGTAAGAAAAAAAAGTAGCACAGCTGTGCTTTCAACGCCACCTGATAAATGTTTCGCCTTGATCTACTAGGTACCTTGACATTTGAGTTAGGTACCTGTCAAAGGCTCGGCATAATAGTTGTATACTATGACAAAAGAACTCAAATTTTTTTTGTTTTCAATATAAATTTCTTAACGAAAAATTTTCTTTTGTTTGAAAAACAGCCACTATAATTAAGAAAAAAAACTTTTTAGAAATTATTTATTAAGTATTTCCAAAAATAATGGTACATTTTTTTTTAAGAAAAAAAGGTTAATGGAAATTCCCTTTATTTTCATTTGGGAATTTTTAACTTTTATCGTTACATATATTTTGTTTTGGATATCGTAACAAATTAAAGTGAAAAATATTTTTTTGGGGTCATAAATAACAATTACTTCCACCAAAAAATGTTTTGGTTTCAAATGTCAATTATAAAAAACAATAATTTTTTTTGGTTACAAATATCCATAAAAACTAAGTAAGAAATTATAGATGGGCCCCAAATAGTAGCCGACTATAATTTCTTACAATCATTTATCTGGCAAAACAAAATTTTGTTAAGAGGTAAAGATTCCCAGCAAAACCTTTACTTACCTGGTAAGTTACCAAGTAATGTTGGAGAAATATAAACACTACTTATTTTTCGGCCTAATAACTACTTATTTTTGTTCGAGTTGTCCACAGAATTCAGTAGTAAATATATTTAATAAGTAGTTATGGAGCTAGTTACCAGTAAGTAAATATTCAGTACTGAAAACAAGACAACTAATAAGTAGTTATTTAGCTGATTATTAGTTAGCAAATATTGAAAACTGAAAATAATAGTAGTGAAAAGCAGTTACTGAAGTCATTACTAGCAAGTACTTATTGAGGTTTTCTGAATAATGGCAATTATAATGACAACTACTTACCAGGTAACGTATGAAATAATTACGACCTATTACCAAAATTCAAAAAGTTTTTCCTGGGTTTATTTTAAGGTTCATTATGTCGAATCTTATTTAGATGTCTTTAGCTATAAGAATTGATTTTGTGAGAGGGTTTTATACGGTACCTATGGCGAGGAATGGTATTTATATGAGACATATGGTCATATATGAACCAATTCAAGTAAAATTTGGTAAGATGATTTAGCTTGAAATAAAATAAGCTTGGCAAAATATAATTTAAGTACAACATAATAAAATGGATTTTGGGCACAAAAACTCTTGTGTTGTGTTGTAAATATTTTAAAGTAAAGTTTTGGTTGCTCTGTAAAATTTTTTAATTAAAAATGCGGCAAAATATAAGAATTAGTACGTTTAGAGATTAAGTTTTCTTATGGTTATAAGTCTAAGCTATATAAATTAATAAATAGTATATTTTTGTTTAATTATTTGCATCTAATTACATTTTTCTTATACATATTGATTAAATTATCACGGGACAACGGTCGGCACAGGAAAGTCCTTCTACTTAACCCTCCACGTGGGTTTTGAACATAGAGTCACAATGTAATGCCTATTTTCAAATTACTATGGGTCCTGATCATAGGTAGGAGGTAATCGTGGGGTTTGATTCGGTCCGGGCGTCTGTTTCCCACATTAGGCGGCTTAAGGGTCGGAGATGGCTCCCCACATTGGGCGGCTTCCTGGTGCGCGTCTGTTTAGCCGGTGGATCGGCGTTATTGTGAACATGGCAGTATGTATAAAATTCAGGTTGGGTGCCTGAGGCGTGTTCTCATACTGGCGACATGAGGAAGGTCATTGGAGGCAAATGACCTGTTGGTCGGTAGACCAACCTGCGGACCAACCCATTTGATGATAATGTAAATGGAAGATATTAAGGATAAAAACCGGGCGGTAATATACGCCCAAACGTCGGTGTTAGCAGTGACTGCGACCACCGGCGGGCACGAGAGAGAACTAGTATCTTCTCTACGTGTTTCCAGCGGTCACGCATTCTCTGCCGTGGTTAAGGCGCCTCACGGTGGAAGTAACAAAGATGCCAAAAACATAAGTGTGACACGTACGGATGCCGTCGTCGATTCAGACTAGGATCTCGATAGCGTCAAAACGAATACCTCTAAAGAGCTGCTAACTTCACCTGGCACATCTCGGGGAACCCATTCTACAAAAAGAAACAGGCCCAAGAGAAGCAAGGAAGGACTTAGAGCTCTATCGGAATATAAAGCTGCGGTCCGGATACAGCATGGCCTTGGCTCCCAATCCAATCTTTCCAACGAAGAGAAGGAGCGGAAGTAGTGAGCAACGGGGGCAATCATAGAAGGCCGGGCTCACTTTTCCAAGAACCCTAAATATGCTGCCAAAAATCAGGGTTTCTACAACTGCATTGAGGAAGCCGTGATTAAGAGCATGCAGGGAAAAAGACAGCAGTCGGTTGATGAGTCTCCATCTGCCGCAAATCTTAAGGAGACAAAAAAAAAAACACGAGGATATCAGACCCTCGACATCAAAAGTTGGCAAAGGCTGCAAGAGTCAGTGAAGTGGCCAAACGTCCTCTAAGCGTGGAACTTCTCGACATGAGCAACCCTTTTGGTCAAATGGCCACAGAGCGGTGGAAGATCGTAGAGTCGAAGATTTTTAACGAAATCGTCGCTAAGATGGAAGCCGAACTTGGAAGACCGCTGCCCTCCTTTGATGAGGCTGGATGGTTCAACGGAGTAAAGCTTATCAGCTGTAAGGACGAAATGACGCTGGAATGGCTTAAAGGAGTCATTAAGAAACTCAAGGGCCTGTGGTCGGATGCACAACTTAAGATTGTGGATAGATCACACATTCCTGCTGTACCGAAGACGAAGGTGAACTTCCCGCGCATTGTCGCTCTTCTTCTCCTACAAAACCGACATTCACACCAAAGAATGGAGGATTCTGCATGTACAAAAAGGTAACAAAAACGGGCAGAACTACATACTCCAGATAACAAAAGAGGCAGAAGACATTTTGTATCCACGATATGGAAAAATGTCTAGGGGAGTAGGAAGTGTGTTTCTTCGATTGAAGAAACGACATCCACAAGACTCCAACCACAACACACTGGATGTCGATGAAGTGGAGCGTGATCTGGCGGCTGCCACTGCGGCCACTTCTGGACTGAGTCTGTGTGAGATGGCTAAGGATGATGGAGCCGACCCCGAGCGGGTGATCTTAGTTGATGACGCTAAAGATCCTGCAAGTCAACATCCAGCACAGTCAGATGGCTTTGATCGAACACCTGCTTACGTTAGAGGAGGGTCGCTACGACGTGGCTTTAATCCAGGAACCATGGATCTCCACAGGAAATCGGGTATCTGGACTGAAATCACGTAATTTTAACACGTACTTCTCAAAAGTGGTAGGTAGAATACGATCTGCAATACTTGTTAGGAAGAATCTTTATTCGTACATTCTCTATAATTACAGCACTCACGATCTCACAGTAGTGGCCTTGGAAGATGGCAGAGATGACATCGTACTACTTGCATCATCCTATATGCCACACGACAGAGATGCCCCCCCAGTAGAACTCCACAGACTAGTCGAAGAAGCTTGTAGAAGGAAGTAAAATCTGGTGGTGGACACGGATGCTAACACTCATCATACAATATGGGACAGTAAAGATATCAACAACAGAGGTGAGGATCTTATTGCTTTT
Organism: Pollenia amentaria; assembly: GCA_943735925.1. Taxonomy (NCBI): domain Eukaryota; kingdom Metazoa; phylum Arthropoda; class Insecta; order Diptera; family Polleniidae; genus Pollenia; species Pollenia amentaria. The sequence continues at coordinate 26,108,322 of OX031006.1, forward strand.
ATATTACAGAATAATATACAAATTGCGAATAGAGGTGAAATCCCGACGCGGAATAAACAGCTGGACTGTGAAAGACGCGAACTTCGTGAGCTATTCAAACTGGCGAAAATTGTCGACCGGTCTGAATGCTGGGGGAAGTATAGAGACGCTTTAAGGGTGTATAAGCGCGACGTGCGGAGGGCCAAAAGAACTTCGTGGAAGAGTTTCTGCGATAATAAAGAGAATACGACTGAAACGGCAAGACTACGGAGGCTGCTTGTGGGCAGTCTAGTAATGCCAAGTACAGTTTGTAGAAAACGGACAATTTTCTTTTATAGCAAATGGTGATAACGATATTATCTCCTACGAGCGGTTGGAATGGGCCATCGACTCATTCCAGCCATACAAGTCGCCTGGTCTTGACGGATTTATCCCGGCGCATCTAGGCACCGAATAGTACTATAGCTGGTAAAAATCTCTAAGGGATGTCTGAGAATAAACTATGTGCCTAAATCTTGGAGAATATCTAAGATTGTATTTCTACCGAAATCAGGTAAGAGCAATCATATGTACCCGAAAGATTTTAGACCTATTAGTCTCACATCATAGCTGCTGAAAACGCTGGAGAGAATTTTGGACTATTATGTCAAGGGTAATATGGGGCCGACCATTCTCTCTGTTAATCAACACGCTTACACGAGGGGCAAATCAACTGAGACGGCACTCCATTCAGTTGTCTCACTGAATGAGAAGACCCTGAGCTATATGGACTTCGCTATGGGCGTGTTCCTGGATATCGCGGGAGCATTCAATAATGTGTCCACAGAGGCAATTTTGGCTAGCTTTTCGCTCACGGGGGCACACTCACATGCTAAAAACTGGATCGGTAACCTGCTAAGGTGCAGAATTATATCTGAGGCGTGGGGTAACTTCAGGATAATGAGGAGGGAGCACCAGGAAACTCCCCAGTGAGGGGTGATCTCACCAATGCCTTGGATGCTTGTCGTCAACGAACTTCTCAATAGATTTCAGGGCGGGGCAGCAAAAATAACTGCATACGCAGATGACGGTAATAGTTGCTGGCAAGGATCTGAATACTATTAGTTCTGTAATGGAGGATACACTGGCGTTGGTCAACCAGTGGGCGGCCGGAGTAGGACTGGGAGTTAATCCCGAGAAGACAGACCTAATACTATTTACGAATAGGCACAAAATTGGTCCATGGAGGAAGCCTAAGCTAGGGGATACTAGCCTGGAACTTAAGCACCACACAAAGTACCTGGGAGTAATACTGGATAGCAATGTATCGTGGAGATTGAATGTGGATTGAATGTAGAGCATGCGCTCTACGCATGTAAGAAAATGCTGCGCAAAACGTGGGGTGTAACCCCTGCTCTTACACATTGGGTCTACACGGCAGTAGCGAGACCAATCTTACTCTACGGGATACTTGTGTGGTGGACGGCCTTGGATAAGATATCGTACCGAAAAAGTATAATGGGCGTGCAGAGACTCGCCGAACTTAGTATCACCAGTGCTTTGTGTAGTCTACCGACTTCGGCACTGGATGTGATTCTGGACTTGCAGCCGATACACCTATTGGCAGAAGGAACTGCGAGGAAGTCTGCGATCCGCTTAAAGGCGACGGGACAATTTGTATACAGACCTTATGGTCACGGCAGTATTATAAGGGGAATAGATCGTAGCAGTGACTACACCATTCCGAGACTGTCATTTGGTGGAAGGAAACCGCGAGTTACCTTGGAGGAGGACGGCTGGTTAGCAGGGCTCCGATCTGGCCATGGGACCTTCAGTTTCTACACTGATGGCTCCAAAATAGAGGGCGGAGTTGGAGGTGCAGTCTACTGCCGGGAAATAGGTATTCGGGAATCTCATAAGCTTCCCGATTACTGTAGCATGTTCCGGGCGAATATTTGCGGCCAAGATGGCTGCTGATTTGGCACGTAGCTCCAGTACCAGGAACTGACACATAAACTTTTTCATCGATAGTCGGGCGGCGATCAGGGCGATATCCGCTGAATATTCATACTCTTCTATCGTGCAGGAGTTTAGGGACTCAATAGATAGACTCTGTGCCAATAGGAGGGTACACATCTACTGGGTTCGCGGCCCACAGGACATAGAGGGCAACGAGGAGGCGGACGGTCAATTTACCATACGATAGGGTGATGGCCATTCCGGCTCCAATTCGGGAAATTCGACGAAAATTCTTCTGTCGCTATCGAGAAGGGACTGTAGACTTCTGGTAGGTTTTATAACGAGTCACTGTTGGACTGCGGTATTTGCCCAGAGGGCGGGGCGGCTGAATAGTGACAATTGTAGATTCTGTTTGGTACCAGGGGCACAGGAGACAGTGGAGCATATACTCTGCTACTGTCCGGCACTCGTGCGCTCCAGGGCGAACTGTCTGGGAGATCATTAGTTCCAAAGTCTCGAGAAATCTCTGGAATTGGGTTAATGAGACTCCTGGCATTCGTCAAGGCAGTGTGGGGTCTGAGTACTATCACATCGGAATGACCTTTCTTATTTCTAACTTTCTTCTGCGGGTTATCGTACAACGTGGCATATTAAATACTTTTAGCAGTGGATATATTGACGTTGACTGATGAATTTTTGTTAGTCTTTATAGTATCTACTTAATAAGTCACAGCATGTTTGAAAAGCAAGACTGTTAGTGTTTAAGTCCAGACAATGATTCTAGCGGACTAGAATTGCCTCTCAAGTAACCACCTCTCAATGCCACGTTCACTCCTTCTAAACGGAAAATGCACGGAACTAATCATACATATCAAATCATACTTATTAAAACTAATTTTCTTGCTTTAGGGCAAGATTACGAATATCTATATTTAGCGCCACATGATATTTCAAATTTGATTGACAACAATAAATTATAAAAAAAACTGGCACTCTACTAAATGTATTTAACATCATTATGACATCCGATGACTGAATTTGAAATGATCAATTTCGATACTAAATGCCACTACTGAAAATTTTTAAATTTTATTGCTTGCCTAAAGTCATTATGATAACTCCAAGGAAATGTTGGAAATGGAAAGCTAAGGTAAAATGTAACAAGAAAATACAATATAATAGTCTGGTAGTGTATAAAGTCATTTCTAAAAATATTTTAACTGTAGATTTTTAGATTACAATGTAAAATTTCCATATACTTTATACGTAAAAAATTAAATTTTTAAGAGTCCTTTAATGTTAAGTTTTTTTTTTTACAAAACAGGTAAAACATACCTCAAGATAAAAATAATCTATTTTCATACGAAATTTCTTTTTGAGTGCAACTATTTGTGATAAAATTTCATAATAGTTTACAAAAATAAGTTCAGTTAATCAATAAAACTATTCTTTTAAACTAAGGGTAAAGCAAAAAAAAAAAAGTTGAATACATTTTATAAAACTCCTAAATAAATGCCGAAATGCTAAAAAAAAAGTTTTGCAGCTAAATCAAAATTTTGAATGCTTAATTTAACTGCAAAAAAGCTAAAATGGTAACATTGATACTTATACTTAAATACTTTTAGATTTCGTTTTTCTCATTCTCTTTGTTTCTCACATTAGGCCTGTCTGGGTACCTTTCCAGTAGCAAATACTCAATAATTTTTTTTGGGAGAGTAAGACCAATTTTACTCTGTCGGCTGAAAATATCTTAAAAAGTACGCAGACAGTATCCAGTGAAATCTTGCAAGAAAACAGCTGATCTGTGTGTTAAGAGGGTTGAAAATTAAAAAACTTGTTTATTACACTGTTATTAATTTGGTAAGTTGAATTTCTTCTTAGTTTTTAGTTTTATTTCTCGTGTTTTTTTATAAAACTTCTTTTGCTTACATCGCCCAACATAGTGCCAGCTTAACAATGGAAAAAAAGAATGAAATGCCCAATACAGTGCGCTCCAACAGCTTGACAACGGAGAAAAATAATTTGGAAGTGAAGTGCTCGCCAGGAACGTTTAAAAGGATTCAAGATGGTAAGAATAGTGAAATTACAACTTAAGTATTTGAAAATATATTTTATGCTTACAGACGAAGAATATAGACAAGTTCTGGCAGCCCAAATGGCGGACATGAATGAGTACAACGAAATAATATTTTCACCAAACAATAACAGTGAGATGGACGCTCAAAAAACAATTTGGCTGGATGCATCCACCAAATTGTTAATTAGTTTGGTAAAGGAGATGCGTCCAGAAGTGGGTAAGTCACTGCACCTAAAAAACAAACTGCAAATGTGGGTGGCCATTGCTGCAAAGCTTTGTGCTAATGCTGGTTCTATCGGTTCTGCCATCTCCAGTCCACTTACGCCACGGTCGCACTGTATATTTGGACGTTTCTAGCATGAAGTAAAATGTTGTGTTTATTATAAACGTTAAAAATCAACACAATTCTAACTACTTACCTCTTCCATTGTTAAATTTCAATTTTTATTTTCATTTCACAAAAATTATTTCATTCAAACAGTAAATAAAAACAGCTGTTCAAACTAGTTGCAAAATCTTGCAAGCGGAAATTTCTCCAGCAACATTTTGCAAGTTCTCTAACTTCCAACTGTCAAAAAATTCTCTTTTTGGCTCTCTCACTGCAAGAGATTTGGAGTACGCAGACAACATTTTGCAAGATTTTGCAACATTTTGCACAAAATGATGCAAAATATGTTTACGCAGACAGACCTATGGTTTAGTAAGGCCTGGAACAGAATAAAGTAGTTGTACTAGTAGCTGAAGCTGACGCATGCTCTGTAGCGCAACAAACTTGAAAATTTCGAACTTTGAGCTTCAACTTCAACTGCAACTGGAACTACTTTCAAACTTTTCACAGCTTGCAGCTTTCGGGAATTTTTTTTTAAATAATTTTTTTATTTTTACCTAATATATACATACATATAAACTTTTTAAACTGTATTAAAAACAACTTATTTTTCCAGTTGAAATACATATTTCACGAACATACTTATATTATTTATTAGTAAAATATATAATGAAAACAATCTTAAATTATTCATTGATTATAATTTATAAAAATCATGCAATGAAAATGTAACAAAAAAAAAAAACATAAAAATCTTATTTTTTCCATATTGATATAAAAACTTACACCATTTCCAATTGTATATTAAAATTATCGAAATGTATGTAAAAATTGTCCAAATGTATTTTACAACTGTTAAAAAGTATTTACAAATTTTACAAATGTTTACAATTGGACAATTTCACCAAAAAATTGGAAAATTTTTTAATACAATGGGAAAAATTTTTTAATACATTTGGAAATATTTAAAATAACATTGGAAATTATGTAGTGCAAACTTTTAAGTCGTCTATTTAATACTTAGTTGGGACGAATATATCTCATGATTTTAAGATGCTTCCTAAACAGGGTCTCCACCTGAGATAAGATATAAGATTTTTATATCAGCAAACGACAAATTCAATCGCAGAGAGTATTATCTTACGTGTGGACTCTCAATTAGTGTTAGTATTAATATAATAATAAATGTTATGAGACAGTTGTTATAAGAAATCTTATAACAATTATCTTATAAGATGAGCTGTCAAAGATACACATATAAAACAATAATATCCACCATTATTAAAATGTGTAATTTATTAATGTAAATAGTGACAATCTTGTAAAAAGTGTTAAAAAAAACCACATTTGTAACTAAAAAATCAAAAAACAAGAAAAATGAATAATAAATAATAAAAACGATACAAGTTTACTTACTGTACGAGAATCAGTCGATTATGAAATCTTATAAGATACGTGCTCCCCTTGTTTAATATTAAGATCAACATAAAGAAATTTGTTCTCTCATTCTGTCGACGTTCTCTCAGATATTATCTCAGGTGGAGACCTTGTGTTAAGCATGAAACAAAGAAAACAAGATAGTGCACTAAAATTTAAAAAAACATTATTTTTCTGCGCATGTACGTCATAGTAGCAAATGAGCACAAACATGATCACACAAACACGTGTATGTGCTATGCTGAATGTTTGTTTACATTTAATTCTCTTTACTACAGTTGCGTAAAAATGACGTCAAAATGAGAGTAAAAAGTTAACGGACCTGCGCAATGCACTATCTTGTTTTCTTTGTTTCATGTGTGTTAAGAATGTTAAGGCATCCAATGTTGTATATGACGAAAATTTTGTCGGATTATTTTGATTTGTGTTCCACAAAATTCATATTTTAGTAATGTATATGAAAATCGCTTAAACTTATTTAATGCATATTTTTTGTGCAAAACTTTCTGTCATTTACAAATTGTATAGTAATAATTTTGGTGTTGGTATAGGTATTTTATTTATTTTTTAACAACAGAGTGCATCAAAAACGTTTTTCTTGTTAACAAATGCACGTTAAGAAATCTATACAAATTATTGAAAAAATGTAAAAACAATAAAAAAAATCGGGATCCCGAAAATCCCGGGAATAAAAATCAGAAATCTCGGGATCGGGATTTCCCGATTGGAAGCCCTAGTATGTATTAACAACATCAATATCTCGTTAATATGTACTTGGATTCAATTCCATTTGTTGGACTAGTTGCCCAAATTGTTGTCCCGTGATAATTTAAACAAAAATATACCTACTATTTATAAATTTATATAGCTTAGACTTATAACCATAAGAAAACTTAATCTCTAAACGTACTAATTCTTATATTTTGCAGCATTTTTAATTTAAAAATTTTACAGAGCAACCAAAACTTTACTTTAAAATATTTACAACACAATACAAGAGTTTTTGTGCCCAAAATCCATTTTATTATGTTGTACCTACTTAAATTATATTTTGCCAAGCTTATTTTATTTCAATCTTAATCATCTAATCAAATTTTACTTGAATTGGTTCATACAATATGACCATATGTCTCATATAAATACCATTTCTCGCCATAGGTACCGTATAAAACCCTCTCTAAAATCACTTAAAGGCAAAAAATTTCTTATTGCTGAAGACATCTAAATAAGATTCGACATAATGAATTTTAAAATAACTCTTAGGCCCTAATCATGTACAACGCAGCGCAACGCCAAACAATAGCATTGAAAGCACAAACAATGTCATAAATATTTTGTAATTTTGTTGTTGCTTTTAACAGAAATTCATGTACCGTTTTAAAATTTTCAACGACACAAGCAATGGAGCGTTTGAAATTTTAAGACGCAATGTGAATTTCTGTAGAAAGCAACAACAAAATTACAAAATATTTATGACATTGTTTGTGCTTTCAATGTCATTCTTTGGCGTTGCGCTAGTTCTGTGGCGTTGCGCTGCGTTGTACATGATTAGGGACTTAATGATGAAACAGAATTAAGTCTTCAACTTCAGGCAACAATTCTTATGGCCTAAAGGCCTAACTATAATGTGCTTAATGAACCTTAAGCAAGTGTGCGAATACACACAATCAAATGTATACAACTATAATGTACTTAAGACACTTTTCGTTAAGTTTCGTTATGTGTTTTTTGCTTAAGGAAAGTGCGGTCAATTTCGCTCTTCCTTAAGCAAATGACACATAATAGATACATATAATTGTTTACAATTAAAAGATGCAACCGCAGTTGCTTTTTTTAGTACTTTTTTATTTTAGTTTTCGTTTACTTTAAAAATTAATAAAAGATAAACATAGATTTACTTGTTTATGGTAATATATTTATAACTTTTACAAATTAAATGACATTTCGTCAAAAATATTACATTTTAAAGAAATAAAAACGAAAATAGTTTTCCAAAAGTACAAATGTTTGCAACTAAGTGTAGAAAGCCTTTAAGCTCAAAAAGTACAATATAGCCACCTTAAAGTCTTCAGTAATTTACTTAAGCATTTGACATGCTTTTCGTTGAATTTTGACACTAGCTTAAGTTTGGTTAAGCACATTTTAGCATATAATTAAAACGTCGACCTTAACTGCAAATTTTCTCTCATTTCTTTCGTTTTCTTTTGTTCTTTGTTTACAAAATATATGAAATTGAACGAAAGTGTGATAGCATCAGCCCCAGTTCTGTTTCATCATTTGACCTCATAACATAATTTTGTTTTGCCGGATAAATGATTGCCCATGGGCCCCAAAGAGTAGCCGACTATAATTTCTTACTTATATATTATGGATATTTGTAACCAAAAAAAATTTATTGTTCTTTTATAAATGACATTTGTAAAAAAAAAAATTATAGTTTTTATAATTAACATTTGTAATCAAAAAAATTTGGTGGTTAAAGTAACGGTTATTTATAACCAAAAAAAAATTAATATTTTTTACTTTAATTTGCTACGATAACCAAAATAAAAAATATTAAATAATAATTGTTAATTATAACCTTTATCTATAATTCATCAATATTAATGGTAAAATATGATTTTTTATCGTTTCTCTTATAACTGTTAGGGTCCCTGATTTTAAATGCTTACCTATACTATTGCTCGATTCCGTATAATAACCATTTACCGTAGTTGGACTGGCAGAGGCTAACCAATCGTTTTTCTGCACTGGCGCTCTTAATTTGTTGAAAAATAAATCGCTAGCGAAGACGTTTATTCTCACGATTGATTTAAAAAATTTTGCAGGATCAATCTTTGGGAAATTTCGATAGTACTCTTCCAATGAGGTATTATTCATGAATTGAACGGGATAACCGATATTGGCGGTCATTAAAAGCAACTTCCTTTTGGCCTCCTGTAGTGTATCACTATCCATCCATTCAATTTGGTCGAGTATTTCACCAAAGGCGTTGCGTATTTCAGTAAACATTTCGAAGGCAATTTTCTTAGCGCTCTCTTTTAAATGCCTGCGCACATATTGAGCGCCCACCGATACTGATAATCTAATATTTTTAAGTGAATGATTTTAAAAGGAAATGTTTAGCAAAAATTTCAGAATTTACTGTATGATAAATTGCGTTGTGCCCGTTATTTTAGAATTATGGTTTGTAAAATAGTTGTTTTAATGTTACTTGTTGAAATAATTAAGGATATTTAAGATTTTGAATTAAAATAAAGACTCTTTTTACACTATACTACTCAGTCTTCTTCTTCTTGGCTTGCAAATCCATTACTGGATGTTAGCGATTACATACAATTAATGCCCCTATTACGGATTACAACTCAACTCTAGTTCAGTTGAAATTTTGAATTTTTGTATTATGGTTTATAACTCTGTTATATTGCGGTTAAAAAAAAACATCAAAAAAAAAAAAATACAACTCATCACTATTTTGGATTTACAGAAATGTCTTATAATTTTATTTCAAGCTGAATATTATTCAAATAAAAAAAATTGGTTTGTAGTTTATACAACAAAATTTGTAGAAAATGGAATTGTTCAAATAAAAGCATCCCAGCTAGCATAGGCTGTTTGCAGCGTTGTCAACTTGGTGCGTTTCGCATCATTTTTTGTGATTTTTTTTTTAAATTTCGTGTGCGAAAAATTCCTTTGTTAGTGGTTGAGGCTAGTGATGCAAAATGTGGCACAATTGTGTCATTTGTGGCACTTTAGATTGTTTGATGGCCCGGTGAAAATCTATTTTGGCCCTTTCTGGTCAAAATTTAACAAACTAATTTTAATCGTTCTATAAATTGTTTAATGTTATTTTTTCACTGTTTCCAACATGTTTGTATAAATTCGACGTTTCTTGCATATATCTTGAAGACGTAGAATTGTTTTGCTGGCTGGGTTGAAATGAAACCAAGGTGGACAAAAGTATTTTAAAACAAGTAAGAGGGCTATATTTGGCTGTGCCGAATCTTTGATATCTTCCAACGACTTTAGGAGTGCGATTTATATGGGGCCTTTGGTAAATAACGGAGCGATCTTCAAACATTTTACAGTGTGATTTCTAGTCATATATAACCGTGGCATGCCAAAATTTTAGGCGAACTATTGTGTTTTTCGAGAGTGTTCTTTATAAGGGGCCTATTGTTAATTATGGACCGATCTTCACGAAATTTTGTGGTATATGTATGAACGAATTTGTGCAAAATCTTATATCAATATGTGCATTCTGCCACTACTTATGCTAGTTTTTGTAAAAAAAATTATCAGATAGTTTTTGTAAAAAAATCATCAGACTCTTACTACTCATTCGATTTTGCTAGATTTCAATCCAAAACTGCTTAGGAGAACTAGAAACCATTTGGTATCAATATTGTTCTTTTCTTTTAAGTTGTTCACAAGTGAGCGTGATTGCAATAGACGGACTGACAGACGAACATGGCTTCACAACTAGTTATGGTAACAATGAGAGTTTTTGGTTTTGTTCTTAATAAAATAAAATGCATATACTATATTACTAGGTTTAACTTTTAGTTTTATTTACATACTCAGCCAGCAAAATAGTCCGACGTTTTCCAGATATCCGAGGGAGCAGAAAAATACTCCCTCAGATATCTGGGTTGGGTAAAATCATAATAATCAAGTAAATAAAATATTTGTTGGCCCTATTAAAGATATTTTGGCCCTTTCAAATAGTTAATTTGGCCCAAAACAAAAAAACTCAAAATGCACCACTGCTTGGGGGGGGCGTTTTTTTTTAAATTTCGGTGCGTTTTTAATTTTTGGTGGCACCAAAGCAAATTCAACACAATTTGTTGTTTCACTGTGAGAAAAAAATGTTTGTCCATAAAATACACCTGTTTCAATATCATTTCATTCAACATTGCAAAATTTTTTATTTAAAATTTTTCAGACCACAATAAGAACTACAAATCATATCGCACTCGTTCATTAATACTGTATTAACTCAAAATATTTTTATTTTATCTTTTTGGCAAAAAACAATACATAACATTTATGTCTACCTATGGTTAAAAATTCCCATAGTTCTGACTATTCTTTCTTAATAAAATTACATGTTGTGACCTTTTTGCTGGTGGAATGGTTTATTTCTGTGAATCAAGAAAACAAAATTATCTTGAGTTATTTGAAGTGATTGGCCTTAACTAATGATTGTTTTTTGCTATAAAGAGTAGTATTTTGAGTTATGTTGTTATTCTAATAATAAACGTTTATTTTAGTCAGGTAGTATTTTGAGTTGCAACTGTTTAATTGATTCAGGCTAAGTAAATTTTTTGTTTTAATTCGAAATATGATTGTTTTCATGAAATAATGCTTAACTTTTTCTTTGAGTTCTTACTGTTTTCGTAAAATCATTATGTTATTTGTTGAGTTATTACTGTTTTGATAAAATAGTTTTGATGACACTTTGTAATATTATCACTTTATTTTTTTGCATTGCAGCAATATAGCATTGCATTTTTGATCAGCTAGAAAAAAAAACAAGTACTTACTTACCATGTATTTTTATGCACTACAAAAGTATAACTTAAGAAGTATAACACATAAATATCTAATCCAAGGCCATACTCAAAACGTAGGTGATAATGTACACAGCGTAATTGAGAAACAGGTAAAACGGCATCTAGTCAGCAGACCAATATATACACCAGCTGAATATACGGCTCTAATAGCAACAGCAAAATAGACTGGAATCCCATATAAAGTTCACGAAGTGTCTCATGAAGATTTTTATGATCTAAAGGCCATACAGGAACTGTGGGGCAAAAACTTTGTTGTAAATGAGGAGCGCCAAAAAATAAATTGGCATAGTATTAAAACTCTCCGTGTAGAAAAGGACAACATCGATTCATTTTTTTTACAAAACCTCATACAAGGACAAAGACTATTTAAGAATTTTTGTACATAAAGATAATTTGAAGTCTACAGATTATTGGAAACCCCTGGAGTAAGTTGTAAACCCATTTTCAAATTCTAATACCAAACTTACATGTTTGTAATTATTTCAGGTTATCTTGTGTTTATTTGGGAAACCTGCCACTGTCGGAAAATAAAAAAAGGATATTAGGGACCTAGTCAAGAAAAACATAATCCCTAAAAAGAACTACGAATCATACTACAAAAATATAATAGGGAATTAATTTAGTAAAATATATATTTTAAACTTTTTAGCAATTGTTAGCATTTATTTAGCTTTAAAAAACTTTGTTTACTTTAGTCTTTTCTCATTTCATGTTTAACACTTTTATTAAAAAATGTATTAAATACAGCAATAAATTTCATGTAAACAAACACAACTCAAAATATTTACTTCTTATTAACAAAAATAATTCAAGAAAATGATAATAACTAAAAAAATCGCGTTTCTATCTCCAAACAAATAAAAAGGTTATGTGGTGCAATACAATAATTGATGGGGTTTCTAAATATTGCCTAACTTTTGTTAATGGAAAATTCCTTAAGCATTAAGAAAACAGTTTTTTGTCTCTCCTGAACACTTTGAAGTTTTTGAGTTAATACAGTATTGTTGAACGGGTGCGATATGTTCAAAGTAAAACGGCCTTGCTGTTGTAAATAATTAGTATTGTGTAAAGAAAAATTTTAACTTATAGTTTTAAATAAAAAACAAGTTAGAGTGCTATATTCGGCTGTGCCGAATCTTTGATACCCTCCACCGACAGTAGTAGGCTCTATATTATCTCTATATATTATTAACTAATCTTTATAAAAACGACCTATATAAAATTATTGACCGACAATCAGAAAGTATTATGCTTTTCTTTTTATAAGTTTAACTGGCTTGAGTAAAATATCATGATTCGGAACAGTTTTTGCCGAACTAAAATGATTTTTACGTAGGTAATTTGTATTGGACGTATGGTAAATTATGGACCAATCATCCCAAAATTCTGAAGACTGATTTCTGATATTACAAAAAATAAATTAGGATAAATTTCAATACAGCAGTGTAATTTGTTTAAGCGTTAACAGTGAATTTCAGAAGGCTGCTTAATATGGGATTTAAGGTAAATTATGGACCATATATCACAAAATTGCATGATATTTTTCTGGCCATATGAAGCTAAGTTGGAACAAAATTTACCGCAATTTCTATATCTGCTTCGGTTTTCGGCGTATTTAATTTATTTCTCAGAGTGGACTTTATATGGGTCCTGTAAAGTATTAAATTTTATTACGATAGCATTATTTATTACGGTTTAAGTCGTACTTAACTTTTAACTTTTCCGAGACTAGGCTTTATATGGGGCCTAGGGTAAGTTATAGACTGGTCTTCACGAAAATTAACAGTGTTATTTCTAGTCCTATAAAACTGTGATGTACATGATTTTATTATGATACGAGTAGCATTATGTATTATGGTTTTAAGCATACGGTGCAGTTTTCCACGAGTAGGGTTTATATGGGGCCTATGGTTAATTATGGCCCGATCTTCACGAAATTTAACAGTATGATTTGCAGTCGTATAAAGCGAATTCGTGCATAATTCAATATCATTCCGTGCACTTTTCCACCATTTATGCTAGTTTTTGTATGAAAATTATAAACTTTTTTAGGATGGTGGTTCCACATTTTGATTCATAGTTCTGATCCTACTGAACCGATGTTGCTGGATTTCAATCGCAAGCTGCTTAGGATAACTACAAGCAATTTGAAGCCAATTTTGATCTTTTCTTTTGCGTTTTTCGAAAGTGAGCGTGTTTTCAACAGACGCACAGTGGCGCCCCTAGAGCAAACGAGGTTGCAAAAATCAAAATTTTCATGAGCGCCGACGATTTCAAATATGCCACTCTTAATAATATCACATTTTTAGTTTAGAAGATATAACCGTTCAAAGTTGACCGACTTTCGGTTTTCAAAAAAACACACAATTTTTAGTCAATTTGTTGCGATTTCAGGTGTAATATCACGAAAAATAGGTAACGAATCGCCTTATTTTTTGTTTGTATTGATTGATGTATTAATTAAATGTATAATGATAAAAAAAATTAACTGTTTGCTTTGTGTTTCTCCTGGTAAATCACTATTTAAAAACTATCCGTTTTTTCACTATTTTTCAACTTTGACGGAAAATAAAATAAATCTATATTTGCCATATTTGCAAAACCTGTTCTTTGATTATTTCATTAAATAATTCAAAAGGTTTTATCTGCCCGTACGTGCCCGTTTGGCTTCTAGAGGTAAAAAGGTTAAAAAGACATGGTTGCATAAATTGTATGGCGTCCATCCCTTATATGTTTTGACTGACAGTAGTTTGATCTAATAGTTTGAAAAAAAAAACTACTCATTGAAATTAACAGGTACGTACCTCACTTAAACAATACTTTGGCGTACAAATGGTCAGGAACAATATTGACTTATGGTCCCTACAGGTAGGCACAAATCTTATTTGGACACGTGCATAATATGAAAATTGCATTATTCAGCCTAAATCCATATGTATGCAGGGAACAGGTAAATTTTTAGGCATGGTAGCATAAGCCTATATATTGCCTGGATTAGTCTACGACTGAAAGTTGGCGCAACATTTAATGAAACCATTAAACAATTTAAGTACTGAAAACATGGCGTTGAACAATTTAAAATTATTTGAACTGTTTAGAAAGTCAACCACACCAAAGTTTTTCACGGAAGCTGCTTTAGAAGAACTTGATTGCTTATACGGAAATATTGAGAAAAGCGAAATTATAAAAAATAATTTTTATCTGATATATGCAAGTATTAAGGCAAAATGGGTGAAATCTAATCGAACCATTCAGAACTTCAACTCCAAATACGAGGACTGGCTTAATGAAGACACCATCCTGGATATATTGGCAGTAGATAAACCCATCACATCAACCAGAGGAGCAAAAGGAAGGCAAAAAAAAAAGTATTGAGGAGTGTTCAATTTTCACAAGAAAGAGGAAACTTTCCGATGCCACCAATGACTTGACCACGAAGCATTTATCGGATGCGCTGTATATTAAATATACAAAGGATAGTGAAAGAGTTAGGTCGCAGATAACCAAATCTGTTGCTGATGCAAGCCCACTGCGACTAAAAAGGATTAAGGAAAGCATTCCCACGCACACATTAAAAAGTATGGTTCCGAAGAAGCCTTGGCCTTGTTTATGGACTTAGAACTTTCCAAAGAGAAATATGAGAAACTGCGGGCATCTTTAACGCGACACGGCGCTGACGTTTTACCCGGATACAAGCATATTAAGCAAGCCAAAATAAATTCACGACCACTCATACGGAGTTAACGGAAGTCTCTGCGAAAGCCAATCTGCAGGATCTCATGGGCCATAAGCAAAACGGTTGTTGGAGAGACTTCCTGAGAAGTTGACATTGATCAGCAAATGGGGCTGCGATGGATCATCCGGACAAAGCGTTATAAGCAAAGGATATCTTCCGATGACGCTAAAATATCGGACAGAAATATGTTTATGGCATCTGTTGTTCCTTTGCGGCTAAAATCTGATGTTTCCCTACACTGGAAAAATCCGTCCGTCATCAGTGCATTATTGCCGACCAATAATGTTTCAGTTTGCAAGGGAATCGGCAGAACTCATAAGGACCACGGTGAAGGACATTGAAGAACAAATAAGCAAGATTAAGTCTACAAAGCTGCAAATTGGAGAAGGAAAATATATTGATTGCAATTACGAGTTCCACCTGACCATGGTTGACGGAAAAGTCGTAAACGAACTGACAGGAAGAACCTCAACAATGTCATGCCCGATTTGCAAAAAGAGTCAGAAGAACTTTGGTAATTTAAACGATTCTACAACTGAGGAGAATTACGAATATGGAATGTCACCATTGCACGCAAGGATAAGGTGTATGGAATTCTGAAAATACTGAAACTGGCGTATACCCTACCACAAAAGGAGGAAAACTTCGATGAAAATACATCAATAAAGGACAAGGAAAAGATCAGAAAAAAGCAAATACAGGATGCTTTTTTTAAACAAGTTGGACTAAAAGTATACTGTCCCAAGCACGGATACGGTAACTCAAACGATGGAAACACTTCTAGGAGATTTATTGAAAATGATGAGGCAGTAACTAGAATCACTGGAATTGACAATCAAATCGTGAAAAGATTGGAAACGATCTTGGATGTTTTAAACTGCAAAGAAAATGTGGAGAATATGCGTCGAAAACTGCATCTCTTTTAGCAGAAATGTATCCACAGAAGAAGTTGACCCCGACCGTCCATAAAATATTGGCGCATGGCAAAGATATAATTGAGTACCAGTATTTGTCAATTGGAGAGCTTTCTGAAGAAGCACAGGAGTCTCTTAACAAATTTTATAAAAAATATATATTGCAGAACACATTCAAAGCATCAAGGGTAAGGCAAAATGAGGACCACTTCAACATGTTGGCAGCATCTTCCGATCCACTTATTTCTTCCCTGCGGCATGTGAAGTCACGAATAGAGTTACAAAATAATTATAGTTTAGAAATGGTTAGTCTTTTAGATATACCTTCTCTTACGAATTGTGATGAATATTTTACAGAAAAATGAAAAAATAAATTTAAAAAAAAAATTATTTTTTTTTTTAATTTGTTGAGTAATGATTTAAAACATAAAACCCTAAAAAAAAAAACAATCTAAAAATGTAAAAAATAATTTTTTTTAGTTACCATAAAATTGATTTTTCTACTAATTTTAACTTTGATAGCCAGTAAGTAGGCCCCTACAAAGCGTAGCACCCTTTCCAAACGCTCATTTCATAGGCTGAACAGTTATCTATCATATGCTGTTTAAACTGTTCAATTATCTTATTCGGTTCAAAAGATATGATTTTTGCAACGAAAAAACTAAAATGGCACCACTGTGAGACGGACAGACAGACGGACATGGCTAAATCGACTTAGAATTACTCAAGGAGCCAGAATATATATACTTTATGGGGTCATAGATGTATAATAAAAAGTTTCACACGGAATGAAAAACTTAGTATATCCTCATTCACCACTAGTGGTGGTGGAGGGTTTAATAAATTTTAAACTTGCTGCGTTTTTTCTATTTCGGTGCGTTTTAAAATTCCAAGGTTGACAACGCTGGCTGTTTGTCATACGATTGTGTTTAATATACAACACCTAAAAGAATCTTCGGATGATTATCGAGTTACAATAGCAAAATCATTAAATTTTTTTTTATTTATTACTCTTTTATATATTTTCTGACACCAAAATTAAAAAAACCTTGGGATCAACCTTTTGCGACTATTGTCAATTAAATATTGCCAAATAAGATTTTCCATCCAGATGGAGTTGAATTCGCGATCTTAGGGCTTGATGCCTAAAAATTGTATGAAAAAGGCGCTTGACGTTTTTATTTAGGTAGCTAGTATGTATTCATTCGTTACCGTTAATCGGATTAATTACTACCCGATTATATTTTCGATTACCTATTAAATGTATTATATTATAACATATTTTTTTGTGTTTTCAATTATTTGTTTCGTCTCATATTCAAAAGGAATGTGTTTAGAAAATATTTGTTAATACAATCAAAGAAGGTGTTCAGTGATCTTCA
Source organism: Pollenia amentaria (assembly GCA_943735925.1). Taxonomy (NCBI): domain Eukaryota; kingdom Metazoa; phylum Arthropoda; class Insecta; order Diptera; family Polleniidae; genus Pollenia; species Pollenia amentaria. The sequence continues at coordinate 26,125,689 of OX031006.1, forward strand.
TTTTAAATAACTACATGAATGAATCATTTATTACGAAAAAGGCTCAAAATGGTTTTAAGTAATATCTGTTGGAGAAAATTGTAATTACAGTTTCCCAAGATGGCCCTTATCGAAAATTATTTTTGATATGTTTGTGCAAATTATTGAAACACACGAATAGTCAGATAATCTATAATGTTTAAATATATATTTTGCATTTTAAGATAAGATTAACCCATTAAAGATTTATTTATTAACTCGAAAATCTTAATGAAAGAGACTACATATAAGAAAACACATACAGTCACAAATTATGAAAAATGAAATTATTTCATCAAGATAAACATATGAATTAGAAATCTTCTACATCTTGCTAGGAACACAACTGGGACGAACGACGAATTTCGCCCAACACGACGAACTTTTCCATAAAAATTCGCTGAGTAAATTAGTCGTATGAAGCACAATACCGACGAATAAAAAGCAGCTTTTATAATTGTGAGAGTTGAATGCTGTTTGTGTAAAGAGAGAGAAATAGTGTGACCATATTCAAAAAAATAATGCTTAAAAATAAAAACAATCAAAAAAACAACTAAAAACTATTTTTATAGCAAAATACTTTGTATACTTATTTTATGTGTTATACAATAAAAAAAAACAATTATTAAAGTAAAAAGTAACTTTATTTACTAAACTACTTCTTAAATTAAACCAAACATGGTCACTTAGTACTGATTTGTTCGTCGTTCGCCGGCGTATGAAATAGAATTAAATCTATTTAAAGTTCGCCGCGTCTGGCGAATTTTCGCCGGCGCCCTGATTGTGTGCATTTTCATATACACAAACGTCTTTTATTTTTGGCGACGAATATTCGCGGCCAAAAATTCGTCGTTCGCCCCAGTTGTGTTCCTAGCATCTGTCTGTGAAAACACGTCGGTTGGCTTTTACAGAATGCCTTCATAAAAATTTTAGAAATCCGCAATCTGGATATCATTATCCTCCGAGCAGCTGGATTCACTCATTATCAGAATGAAGTCAAAAAAATGTGTATAAATTTATATTTTTCTATTGAAACGGTGTTCACTTTTCATATTTTTTAAGCAAAATCAAAAATAATTTTTCATAACAAATTAACCACATATTCAAACCTCTCACTGTAAAAATGTTGAATGCAAAGTGTTTTTCCAGCTCTTTTCGAAATTCATTTTAAAAAGCCGTGTATTTTTCACCGCTATGAAAGGGGTGTATAACCTTTCTTTCTCACAATATATCGGTCTATATCCAAAAACAACAAAAAAACTCAATTTCCAAAAATTTGTACCTGAGCCCTTTTCGAAATAAATGATTGAAATATATGTATGTGTTTAGTTAATTGTTTCCTCTCATATCTTCTTATATCAATCTTATAACACAGAATTAACCGACACATCAGATCTCTAGTGGCATAATGGAAGAGTTTATATGTTAAGATAAATCCAGGAAAAGGCATAATAAATTAGATATTCTGTATTATGGGCTGCTTTCGATTTCTCCAAAATTTACGATAAGTGAAAGAATTTTTTCCACGTCAAGTTTTTTCAAAACTATAGAAAATAATCGCATAAATCCTAAACATTTCAAGAATTGTTATGTTTGTTATGTTTTTGCTTGTTTTCACTAATAAACTCCAAATAATAAATAATTTATGCATATTAATTTATTGAAATTACTTTATTTATAAAAAAAAAACGTTATAATCCCCCTACGATTAATATAAGCTCGTGTCGCTGTGTTGTAGAAGTATCTCACAGAGGAATCAGCTTGTGTAACAGTTTCTCCGGTGCGAGGAATCTTTTACGATAATAAAAATGCGCTCGTCGACGATCAAAAACGTTCTTCATGAGATTCCCAGTAGACTCTTACATGATTGAAAATGCTGGCTGGGATTAAATACAAAAAATTCTATTGATTATAGTTCCTCTAAAGAGAGTCAAATCAAAATTTTTAAATTTTCCCTTTATGCAAAAAATTGCTATACAGTGGTCATATTTACCCACTGTAAAAATCTAACATAATTTTCTCTAGTATTTAAAAAAAGAAAAAAAAAAAAAAAAATTCAAGTGTATCCCCCTTTGTGATATAAGAGACCATATAAAAAGAAAACAGTTTTTTGTCTCTGCTGAAAATTTATAAATTTTGAGTTAATCCCCTTTAAAGGGATATGTATATTGAAACAAACATTAGAAGTTATACGATTTTGTATTCGAGTAAATGTGGCGGAATAAGAACTGGCCAAAAACTAAATCCAATGTTTGATTTCTCAAAATGAATAGAGTGCAATTCAGCAAGGTTGTTTTTTGACGTTGAACCGTTCGAAACAATTTTACGAAGGCCATGGGCTAAGCTCTAAACAGTGTGTCGTAAAACTTCCCTGCCGTTGTTTTTCAAATAGCGGCACCGCGTATTATACGATTTATCACCCCGCAAATAAGCTGAAAAATAATTAAATTCGCCTAAAACCACAACATATATATTTATTGCCGTAAAATTTCTTCCAACTTAGATTCATATAACCTAAAAAAATGTCATGCAATTTTGTGAAATTCACTGTTAACGCTTAAACTTATTACACCACTGTATTAAAATTTATTCTAATTTATTTTTTGTAATATCAGAAATCAGTCTTCAGAATTTTTGGTTTATTGGTACATAATTTACCATAGGTCCAATACAAATTACCCTCCTAAAATCATTTTAGTTCGGCTAAAACTGTTACGAATCATGATATTTTACTCAAGCCAGTTAAAGTTATAAAAATAAACGGTCAATAATTTAATTTAAGTCTAAACCGCAACCAATTTTAGTGCTGACGTTTGTTTTTGTGAAGCTTAGTTAATAATATATATGTATTTGCAATATGGAGCCCACTTCTGTCGGTGGAGGGTATCTAAGATTCGGCATAGCCGAATGTTTTTTTTCTAAATTTGTTGTTTAAAAAGTTTAAGTTTTAATAAGTTTATTTTTTTTATTAATTTTATAGAATTAAACGTTTATTCTCGTAAATTCATTTAAATTACGAATTTAAGTCCACTTAATTTTGCGTGAAGTTGTTCGCTTCTATATTTCTTTTTTGTTTTTACTTTTCAGTTTATTTTACTAATAGTACTTCGAGTTATATTTTTTTTTTTTAGCATTTAGTCTTTTCTTTTTATTCAAATATTAATTGCTTACATTTTTTGTAACACCCAATTTTCACGATGGCAATCTTCTAGAGTCTAGACTTCAGATCTTAGTAAAAATTGTAATATGGTATGTAAATACCCTTCTTAACAATAATATTATTAATAATAATACAATATTTTAGCAGGTGAAACACTGTTTCACCTAGTCAAGTTTTACTTTACTTTACATAATTGAGTTTATGTGAAAAAACGAAACACAAAAAATTTCATGATTTGAATTGTTTTAGAACTATTTTATACATTTAATAAAAATAATGGGTGATTCAAGTAGAGGTACTTTTTTCAATAGCCTTTTTTTGACAGATCACGTGTGAGTCGTGTCATGCTGTCATGTTATTTTTGTTAAGTATTGTTTGGCATTTCATAATGGGAAGACTTACGCCTGAACAACGTTAACAAATCGTTCAACTTTATTACGAAAATTCACGTTCTGTGAGGAATGTGATTCGTGCACTTCGCTCAACTTATGGTCAACATAATCGGCATACTGAGCGTACTACTCGCAACACCATCACCCATTTTGAGACCATTCATTATTGGAAATTATCGGCCGTAGCTGAGAGTGTACACGAAGACCGTGGAGAGTCGATTCGGTGCCGTTCGCAGCAACTCGGACCGTTATCGTGCCATGTTAACCAACTATTTGATGCCTGAAATTGAAGCTCGTGATATCGGCGACATTTGGTTTCAGCAAGATGGCGCCACTTTCCACACATCGCATCCATCAATGGGTTTATTGAGAGAACACTTCGGTGAGCACATAATTTCACGTTTTGGGCCGGTCGATAGGCCACCAAGATCGTGTGATATCACACCGTTAGACTTTTTCCTGTGGGGATATGTAAACGCTAAAGTTTATGCGGACAAACCCGCTTCGATTCACGCCTTGGAGGAAAACAACACGCGAGTTACATATACAAATTCAAACACACACACTTACATAAAAAATGACACTATTGATGAATTTATTGAAAATATAATAAGCACAAAATAAAATTAATAAAAATATGTAACAGCAAACTCATTTCCGTTTAAGTACAGAAAACAAAATTATTTTTCGGTCGCAATTCCAAGAATTGCAACCGTAAAATATCAATATAAAATAATTAAGAAATAATGTCATAGCCAATTTACACTGCAACGAAATCTAGCACTTTCGAGATTTCGAACCAAATCTAGTTGTTTTTGGCTAGATTTCCCGTACAAAACAAAATCTACTCCGTGACTAGATTTTGACGTAATCTATTCGAAATCTAGTAGTACTTATTGATGCAACTATGTTTTTCCCCATATAGCACTAAAAACTACTTCCCTGCACAAGAAAAAAATGACATTTTAACAAAAAACAAAACAAAAACAATAATAGCTGCTTGTTAAAATTGTTAAAAAATTTAAAAATTTCGTAAAATAGTAAAAAAAATGCAAATGACAAATAATATTGATAAAATAAATGAAGTTGATTATAAAGAAAATGTAATGCAAATTTTTAAATGCCTATTTCTTTATATGTAAGTATGTGTTACACAAAAAACTTTCAGTCGGCGGTTTTTGTTGTGAAAACCAAATCTCGCTAATGTCAAACAAGTATAATGTAAACGAACTAGATTTGGAGGAAGATTTCAAATGAAATCTACTAGATTTCGATGTAATGTAAATGTCCTATCAATATTTAGCATAAGCAAGCAAAAATTGTAAAATGCATTTTAAGCCGAATTAACAAAAACTCGTGTTAACAATAAGTTCAAGAAATATTAAAGAAATAAAATAAAGTCAGTTGTTAAATATCCACAGTTGAGCCTAGTTTATTTTTTTGTAGTTATTTTAGTTTTTTTTTTAAAAACACTCCTAAGAACTCCCATTACAAAATTCGCGTGCCATGCACCAGTTACCAGTCGAAATGCTCAAACGAGTCATCGAAAATTGGACTCAACGAATGGACCATCTGCGACGTTGCAACGGCCAACATTTGATAGACATAATCTTCAAAAAATAAATGCCAAAGAATGTTCTTTCAAATGATAATAAACGTTCCCCATTAAATTTGAATTTTCTGTGTTTTTTTCTTTAAAAAAGTAGGGAACCTCGAAATGGATCACGCTTTATATGAGTTTTAAGAAAAATATTCGACTACATTGTGACCAAAATAAAATACCTCACATTTTGCGTCTAGACATTTTTTGCGAAAAACTCAAACAAACAACATGCAACAAAACAAAAATTGAGTACTGAAAAAAATAACAGCACTTAAGTTTGTTAGGTGAACACCTCAGGGCTACCACAGCATAAAAATATATGAGTATGAGTACTAAAAGCAAACGCTCCAAAAAGGGAACACTGTTTCTTTTTACAGTCAAAGCTTATTTCTTCTGATTTCCTTAGTTTCTTTTTCGTGACAATATTTAAAATTTCGATATTCTACATAATTTTGATATGTTTGGAATTTTTTTTAATAAATTTTTTTATTTTTCTATATTTCAATAAAGCACATGTCACTTTGAAATAAGAATAAAACAAAAATTTAAAAATACAAATAAGTGCAAAGAGGAATGTCAAAAAAGAAACACAGAAAATAAGATTCATGTCTTTTTTTCTACCCTGCGCTCTTCTCTACCCCGATCGCTTTCAAACAAAAAAAGACATGATTTTAAAATAGGGGAAAAATTCATCGTGAAAATTGGGTGTAATTCAACTTTTAAGTATCACCACGCAAAAACGTCTTTAATAAATTTTTATAAAACCGTCCCACTTTCAAATTTGTATTCTCTATTCCTCCGATGCGGGTGGCCACTTGTTACACTTGTTAGGAAAAAAATCAAAAGGGCTGACATTTTCTACTTTTCTCCCCAATAAACCTCGGAGACGCTAACATCCACCATCTTCAAGAAAAAAAAAATCTTTTTCCTCAGCAATATAAAAAATACAAACAATAATTCCCTTTTTTTATTTACATATGCTGGTCCTAGTCTTTTTGTTTATTTTTCTCTTTCTCTGCGACTGCCAGCTGTTTTGTTCTAAAAAAAATTATTTCCCTATTCAAATATTGCCAACCATAAACTGCTTTATCATTTGCAGGGTGACCATGACAATAGTATGCAAAAATAGTGTAATATGCACAAATAGTGGAATTAATAGCGAAAGTAAATTACTTTTTAAAAAATGCAGAGCGAAAAAAGTCAGAGTTTTTTTTTTATATATTTTGACTTGATTTTTTACGGAATTAAACAAAAAAATTCTTTTTATTAAAAAAAAAAAAAAAAAATTCAACTAACATTTTTGAAAACCTTAAATTTATATAAAATTGAAAACGAATCTAAAAGTTAATGTTTAAAAATAATTGTAGAGAAGACTGAGTTGAATTTAAGTATTCCAATCCAATTCCAAATATTCAATTTGAATACAACTTTTAAGACATTTATCCTTTGCTTCATTTCTGGTGGAATTAACATTATGTTTCAATAAAAATCGGTTAAAAAATTTTACCATACCTACTCTGACTTATTTTCACATACAAAATCACGCTTATGTGAACTGAATTTTCTTTGCAACAAACTCTATTGTAAAATGCACTTGTACTCCTATTCGGCGATTTTTGGCGAACTAGTTTTTTTTACCAAAAATTTAAAAAAATTAATTATTGGCGATTTTTCGCGATTTTCGGTATACAAATCTGACAACCCTGCATGGAAGCCATGTTCTGGAAATCGAATTCGAGTGAATGGAACAAATTTTGAGAATGATTCTATTTCAAATTTTCGTAAAAATATTTTCTTCTACTTGATACTTTCAGTACTACTTATCTCATTAAAAAGAAAAAATTTAATTTTAAAAAGTCACAATACTTCATTCGAGAAGTTTGGAACTTTTTTTTTCCATATCTTTTAAACAAAAACACTTTCTTATTTATATGTTCATAGATTTACATATACTAGTGTTTTCCTATTGGTCGACATTCGACCATAATAGTTCATGCAAATATGAAGAAAACAATTAAATATGTAAGTATACATAATACATTTACATGTTACTATAAAATGTTTAGGTACATTTTTGAATATGCAACTTTGCGCATAAATTATGGCTAATAATCATAAATTCTGCACAATCTATTAAAATTGTGCATAAGTTATACACAAAAAATGTGCACAGTTTGTGAACATTGTTCATAGATTAATTATTTGAAAATTAGACACAATTGATCATAATATATGAACATTGTGCATGAACGACTATTAACACTTATGGCGATTTCTTTTCTGAGAAAAATGTTGCATAAATGGTACATGCTCTACACAAAAGAGATAGAGCATGTACCATTTATGCAACATATTTCTCAGAAAAGAAATCGCCATTATTGTTCATGAGTTATGCCTACTTGTGCATAGATTTTGCCCAGCATTTTATAATGTGTGTATCTTGTTCATAAGTTGTGCCCATTTATGCAGCGTACACATATGGATAATGAGTATGCATTAATTGCAAGCTAGTTTCACTTATGTTCTCTGTGTCAAGAGTGCCGGTTGTGTTTAGAAGCGACAGTAGTTGAAGTGTGTTATATATCATTTAATATTATTTAGAAATATATAATTGTGCAAATTAAGAAAACCAGAGGAAAGTATTGAGTTATTATCATATACAGCGAACTGTTTTTCTGACTGGGTAGTTGCTTGACGAAATATGTATGGCGTTCTGCTTCAGCTGATTTTGTTTACTTTTTGTTTGTGTTTTGCATCCATTGAAGTGCTAAATATGGAAGACTTCGCAGGTCAACAAAGCAGTGAATATATGTTTTCTAAAAATTTAGAAGGTATTAATTTATATTTTAATTTAATTTGCTGTTATTTCTGTATACTATATATGTATATGATTTATTTTATTTTAATATGTGTATATATAATATTAGTTATTAAGCACTTGTACTTTGAAATAAAGACATTTGAAAATAAAATGGAATTTTGTTTCTTTAACATTTTTCCTATTTGTTCACAACCTATGAAAATGTTGTTCATAACCTATGCACAGTTGTTAATACTCTTTTCCCAGCTGTTCAGAATCTATGAAAATGTTGTTCATAACCTATGCCCAGTTGTTCATAAAACATGCTCATAGTGCTGAACTTAAGTTATGAACAAGTGTGCATAGATTATGTACAACTGTTCTTGGTAATTTTTCGTGAAAAATTTTTGCATAAGTTGTGCCCATAGCGCATAATTTCTGCACACAATTCTGTCCGTGTAACATTTGTTTTTTTTTCTTCTTATTAGTGGATTGATTTGTCGAGGGACCAACCACTCTTAATGTTTTGTATTCAAAGCCTTGAATGGTTAGTTCAGTTTTGTAACTTCAATAATATAAAAAAAATCAGAAAGTGCTAACTGAAAATCAAAAATGTACAAAAAATCTATCTGGATTTTGCATGTTGATTTTTATGTTTCTAGATTCAGTTTAAGTAAAAATTGCAAAAGTAACAGTTGAAGAACAAAAAAGTACCAAAAATACCCCTATTATAGATTGTCATTTACTCAGGACCTTGCATGTTTAATTTTTTGTTTCTACGCCAAATACTAACGGAAATTCAAAAAGTACCATTTGAAGAACAAGAAAGTACCAAAAGTTTTCATCTTATAGGTTCTCATTTACTCAGGACCCTGCACCTATAATTTAATGTTTATTAGTTCAATATAATAGAAACTACCACATGCAGTACCACAGAAGTAAAAGAAAGAAATTTAATTTTTCTTATTTTTTTCTCCTTTTTTGGGCTTTTTTTCTTGCCATTGAAGTATTAAAAAAATTTTAATATTGTAGTTGCAGAAAAATGTTGTGAAAAAAGTACCAAATTATTATATTATATAATCGTTATTTGTAGCACTATTGGTTTAAAAGATAGATGTGGTGACAAAAAGTACCAAAAGGGCCAAATTTTAAAAAAGTACCAGACACTCGTCCACTTTTTTTTCTATTGAACTGCGATTAGTATTTTTTTTATTTCTTAAGTTTTGAATATGAGGTCACCGAATTTACCCCTTTTTAACCCCTCAGATTTTAATAAAATATATATTGTGTGTTTTGCTCTTAACTGTTTTGTCTTTGCCGTTTTATATATAGATTTTTAAATTCTGGTATATGATGAAAATCGATCGATTTCATAACGATCATTTTTAAAAGGTGAGATAAATTTCGAGCGATTTTAAAATCCAATTCTGAATTATAGTCTAACCTTCTTATGCAAAAAAGTTAAGGTTTACTTTAGTGAACCAACACATTAAGGCCAGGTTTTTGAGATGTGGATTAATTTTAAACTTAGTTTAACGTATTCTGAAAGTCGGATTTTTTCGGCGAAATGTGTTTTTTTTTATTATTTCATTCAAGACCAACATTTTAAGCAAAACTAAGCTATTCCTTCAAAATTTTGTATACAAACTTGGTAATGGCGGCACAAATCTGTTTGCAGATAACAAAACCTAGGTTAACTGAGATCTCAAAACCCCAGCCTAGGCCAATTCACTTTTACTAGGTTTAATGTGTTGGTTAACTTTAATTAACCTTATTTTTTTATGGATTAAGGGGCTAATTTTTTGTTCCACATACAGCTCAATTAACACTTTTGATAAAGAATTAAAAATAATTTAGAAATAATAAAAGAGATAAATGTATTATAAATCCAATTTATAGATACTGAAAACGACATTATCGATATCAAATCGTTCTGTTTTCAAAATTGTTTTCCATCACATACCTGATTATTAATTTGAATAAAATAAATTGAAAAAAGTGTTTATGGCTTGCAAGAAAAGGAATACAACTTGAAAAATATTATTGTTAATTACACTTCACTTTTACATACTAGAATTAAAATTTTACAAAAACTCACGGAATAAAGAAAATTGTGACAAATAAACGCATCATTAAAAGGTGCTGTCAAGTTATGTTACTGTCCAACGTTGTAAAACGATAAAAGTATATCATAAAACAATAATTTGAAAAAAAGTACGGAAAACTATCGATGGTGTTACGATAGTCAAAAACCATCGATAGTATCGATATTTTCAAAACACTTAGGATAAACTTGAAGAACACAAAATGCTGCCTTCTTTTCATTTCTCATTAGTAAATTGTTTCCGAACGAAGCCAAATAATGTATAAATCTCATTTAATTTCTTGGAGTCGTAACGTGACAAAACGTGTACTTCTCTTTGAAAGTGCCCACATTAAGCACCAACAAAAAAATGCAACAAATAAGCATAAAAAACTTTATCAATGTCGTAACTTTTTTTTAACACCTTAAATCACACAAATCAGATTTCATTTTCATATGTGCAGTAGTTTTTGAGATATTGAGAAAGTAAACTAAACACAATCGGCTAATTTGGCGAAATTATGACATTTTGAATATGGCGTAACTTTTGAAAAAAATAATTTTAAAATGTTTTTTCGTTAAAATATGTTCCTTATAGGATGAAAGAAACCTTGATACAAAATTTCATTAAAATCGAAACGGGTCGGGTCCCACTTTTGGTCGATTTGACATAGAATTACCCATATGTGTGTGTATGTATATAATCACATATGCTTATATATAATTTATTTTAACCATAAATCATCATATATATTTTTTTAATCAGTTGGTCAAAAAAAGGGGACACAAACTATAAAAAAATCATAGAAAATCTTTTTTTAATAAGCGCAATGCAAAAAAAAAACCCCACACATTTGCTGGTCTTAATGTGTTGGTTAACTTATATGAACTTTAACTTTTTTTTTGTAAAAGGGGGAAGAACTATAAAAAAAGCTTATAACAACTAAAATAACCTTTCTGAAATCTTACCTTTCTGAGACAGTATTTACACACGTCTTCCATCTAGCCGCTTGTTGCTGTTGATTCCACATATCAGGAAGATAGTGCCATTTCAATTGACGAAATTCGTGTGAGAGAAATTCTGCAGAGTAGACATATGCAGCCCCAATCATATAGTTGGTAATTTCATGGATGTTGGTACGATTTAGGAGTTTGCCTAAATCTTCAAAGAAAGTGCGCCCTGATAAATTGACGATTTCACCCTCTTCAACCGTAAGACCTGCAGGCATTATATTGTTAATGTATTTGTGCCAAGGAATAAAAGGATACAATTCTTGCAATTCTTTGATGCTGAATAAGTTGTAGTCATCATCAGAGTCTTCAGAGGCTTTGGAAATCTAAATTTAGAAATCAGTTTTAATTGGTTCATATTTCTTCTTGGAATTTTCAGAACTTACCTTAGCCAAATCTATTTCAAACTGAACAGATTTTCTTAAATCCCTTTCGGCTGTTTCAATGTCAGCTCCAAGAAGGACGGCAATACTAACCAACAAATTGTAGTAGTTCATAACCATATTGTTATCAAAACCATGAACCAAATATTTACTATCTAAGCAAGTGGTAGGTTGCTCCAACTAGATACAGTATGATATATTTGTATTCAAGTTATAATAATAGAATCTCCTATATATCGCACTTAATCAACAAAAGGGTATTAACTCAAAATTTAACAATTTTAAGTAGAAATAAGACAATTTTTAATTTAACATTGAAGGCATATGAAAAGTCCTTTTAAAGCCAACCAACCAAAAAGATATTTTCGAAAAATTGAAAAAATAAAAATTTTGAGTTAATACTCTCTCTCTAGTTGATTAAGAACGATATTTATGTTAGGTGGGTCGATTTACCAGTCGATATTGTGCCATTGATTTTTCGTTAGCTATTGGCACGAGGAAAAAGAGTTCCACTACGACATATCGAAAAAAATCAATTTCGAGGCACCCAAATTTTTATGTATCCAATTTTTATCTATTTTCTCCTGTATTAAATCGCTAATTTCTAAAGAAACTCGCATGTTAAAGGCTTGGTGACATCAGGTTTTCGAAAAAAAAATTTGGGTCGAAAAATTGATTTCTTTCGATAAAAAAAATAACATAGCTACTAAAAAAAACATTGAAACTTAACGCGTACAAAAAAATATTTAGACAAAAAGAAACATCAAGAAAAATATTTTTCTTTTTGGAAAAAACTGCTATCGCCATCTTTTTTAGCGTACAAATTTACCTTGGAAAGGTTATATTTAAGAAAAATTAAGTTAGTCGATTTTTTAAAACTACTCAAAAACCTGTAAAATTAAAATAGAGAAAAAGTAAAAAAAATTAAATTTGGGCGCCTCGAAATTGATTTTTTTTGATATGTCGTAGTGGAACTTTTTTCTTTCGAAAATCGATTGTACAATATCTACAAATTTTTGTCGTTACAAATCGGCCCATCCTAATGTATAAACTATAATATTAACTTTCATCAGATTACACTCAAATGATGTTTCTTATAGGTATACACCATGCTACAAAAATCAACATACGAAACCAACTTTAGGCACTTATTTTGAATTTGTTGAATAATTATCAAGGTTGTTTTTGGGAATACAATTATTTATTAAAAGATTTTGCTTGTTGTGCTTAATTTCCTTTTTTTTTAATAATTTATAAAAATACTGAAATTTATTGTTGGAGGATAAGCTGTTCCTATGCGCATTTCACTGGTTGCTTAAGGCTGTGTCGGCAGAAAAACGCAAAGCAAAAGGTGTATGCCACAATGAAAACTTTGACAACACTCACGCATTGTTGGTTTACTTATAAAAGCGGTTGGTAATTTGTACATTTAATTATTTGTTACAAAAATTAAAGTTAAAAATTTAATTGGACGGTTTTTTGGAATTGAATTTGGCAAAAAAAAAATTAAAAAAAAAGAAAATTATACTAGCCAATTGTCAAAGCGCGCAAAAAGATGAGAGTTGGCTAACTTTTTGCTTCGCTCCGCTTTGAAAGTACTTTATGTGACATGTTTCGTATAAGTACGTATATTTTATCTTAGATGTCAAAGCGAATCGGTAACGCAACGCGAAGCAAAAGTTTTATCTGACATGGCCTTTAGGCAAGATCATCAGGAAACGTTCTCCTGAAGAATTTTAGAAAAGAATAAGCATTACCTACATACACTCAAAAAGTCTTATTTGCCACAATATCAACTCTTAAACAAAATACCAACAATAATTGAAATTTTGTTTTTGTTTTAAGTGTAAGTTAAGCGAGTCACTTTTGCGCTCGCGTTCTACAAACAGGCAGTTAATATCTGTTGTGTATGGTTTACTCGTATTGAAAAGCAAACAAGAACAATTTCGCTTTTTCGTTCTTGTATAAGCAGTGTGGCCATTTTGGCATTTTTGCAGCTAAATTTAGCATTAAGAATTTTTATTTAGCTGCAAAATTTTCATTTAGCACTTGGCATTTTATTTAGCATTTTTAAAAAATTATTTTTGCTCTTTAACAGTATTTTAAAAAATTTTACGAATATTTTTATTGATTTTGCGGTGCATTTACAAATGAAAGTCATTTCATGAAAGTTGCATATATGTACGTATTATCGCCACAAATTTCACACAAAAAAAAAAAAAAATAATAAAATTTCATGAAAATGTACATGAAAGTAAAATTTAATTTTCAAAATGTCGTCAAAGGGCAAACTTCTTTCAAAAATTTATTTTCTTCTTCTTTCATTGTTTTGCTTATTTCCAGTTTCAGAGTTGCCGAGCCAATTATTCACGCCGAACTTCAGGCATTCGTTCAAAATAATATTTATTTTTATTAGTTTTCATGATATTAATAAATTTTAATTAGAATCATTGTGTTCTTAATATTTAGTTGAAAAAATATATTAAAATTCTTTATATATACGGAAAAAAAATTTCAATTGGCAACACTGCTTAGTTAATGTCATTTACTTTCATGAAATCGCTTTATTGAAATTTTCATTGAAAGCTGGACTGAAAGTAGAAAAATGTAAATGGGTTAGTGAAAAAGTGTGAGTGTATTGCGACTTTCAATAAACTACTTTCATGTGTAAATGCCCAGTTACTTAAATTTTTTTATAAATTATTATACACTTTAATTAAAAATGTTTAGAAAGGGATCATTACAAATGCATTAATTCTGTTGATTGTAAAAATGATTTTCCCTTTGATATTACGATATTAAAGTACAAAAACATTTCACTTTGTACCTATTTAGATAAAAATTTGAAAAAATTTAAATTGAAAAAAATGTTGCTTTAAATTGCTGAAACAATAACAGTTCAACTTAAACTTTTTTTAAACTATACGAAATAAAATGATCTAAAAATTTTATATAGCATAGAAATAAAATCGTTTATATTTTGCAAGTATCAGGGGCTTGCGGACACACTAAATTTAAAATTTAGTCTCAACTACCTGTGCTTCCTACATATTTATATGTATCAGATCCTTTACCAAAATCTACCCACTTGTTTACATATATCCATTTATTTCAATTTCGTTAAAAAACAAGTCACTAAAATGTATTTAATTCGAATAAAATTTCATACTGGTAATACAGTTTTATTAAAAAGCCTTGAATTTTTTTTTAGCATTTTTTAAAATCATTTTTAGCATTTTTTGGCCAGGTCTAATATCAGATATAACTCTAAAAATTTTTAAGATCTAGTCACACTGTGTATAAGAGTATTTGTATTGTTTTTTTGTCTACAACATACCTACATGAAATAATAAGAGGAATTTTTTTCTTACATTTGTACATGAGAGAATTGTTTCTTTAAGCTTCGATTATTCATCGTGCATTCATGCACTAAGTTCTAAATATTCACTTACTATTCACAAATGGTTACAAATAAAAATTGTTTAATCTTTGTTGCGTGTTGGTTTATTCGTGTTTAAAAAGACAAAAAATCTTTTGCTGTATTCCATCTTGTACACCATTACCGCAGTAATACTCAAGAATCAATTTGGCCGTTTTCATGACTCTTTTTTAAATTACTCTTTTGTATTATGTTTGCCATTTCTTTCCACTTTTTGACCATTTTTAGAAATAGCACTTAATGCTTTTTTAAGCCGTCAAGTCTTGAGCTTTTAGGCGATAAGGGAAAAGAGAATGCCATATATTTTACTCTCTTTCCTAAAAACTCCAGACTTGAAGGCTAAGGCCTGGTACATAATAAAGTAGTTGTAGTAGTAACTGAAGCTGACGAATGCTCTGTAGCGCAACAAAGTTCAAAATTTCGAACTTTTCGCTTCAACTTCAACTGCAGCGACTACCACAACTACGTATTCTGTTGACACTACTTTCAAACTGCCGCTTTGAACTTTTCTCCGCTTTCAGCGCTATTCGTAACGTTGTACTACAGCGACTATTCTGTTCCCCACTTAAGACTTGAAGAGTGTGAACCAGCACTTACATTCTGTTATTTGGAAACATTGCTGTAACAGCTTTTGTAAGTTGTAAAAACATTCATAGAAGTTTTGTATGCCCAGCGTTGCCGTTGGTCCCATAAAGAGGGAATTTTTAACCTTTTTTTGAGGTCTCGCCATAAATTGTAACGAATAAAAAAGTAACTCAATTGACAAAACCTATGAAGCCAAATGCGGAAAAGTTTTGGTTTGAAGTCGAAAATTTTAAAAAAAAAGTTTAAACGAAAATATTTATTCATATTTTAATAAGTTCTTTGCATCTATTTTTTGTGTACCCCCAACTAGTGCTTCAGCTAAACATGTGATTTCGAAATTAGCATTGCTAAAAATTCACTTTGTATCAGACACAAGGTAGAAACTTGTAATTCCATGCTTTTGTTCTAAATTTTTTCGAAATGGATCTTGAAGAATCAACTCCAAGTGAAGAATTACATAACAGCAAACTATAGAATGCACATTCCTAAAAAATAGTTAGTATGCGTAAAAACTTTTTGTTAGGAAATTTTTTACGACTTATAAAGTACAGTTACTCTAATAACATCACTCATGAATATATTCGTTATTTTTAATAGGTATATAGTTTTGATTTAATAAATAACTTAAAATATTAATGAATAAAGTTCAGTTTATTTTAACACTACCTGCCCGAAATAACTCTTTTTTGTTTTAATAAAAAAACGTCTTATTTTTTTCTTTAAAATATCCTTTTAGTGACACTCTTAGAAACTTTTCAATGGAAACGCTGCATGTATTTTGTAAAAATAAGAAAACAACACAAATACATACAAACTTAGTATTATACAATAACGGCATAAATACCCTGCAGTCAGCCTGGGGCCAAGTGTCCCTTTGTCAACACTCTTTTCTCTAGCGACAACTGCACTAGTGAAAAAGTCGACAACTTTTCTTCTACGCACGAGTAGAAACTTTCTGGTGACACTGTCAACGAAGTCATCGGCTTTTTTTTTTTTTTTTTATTATTTTGCTCTTGCAACTGAGCAACAGTTTTTCTCTTCTTGCATATTATTGCGTCGTATTCTTTTGTTGATTAAACACGTGCTCGCAGTGAAAATAAGTTTGTTTTTAGAAATTGTTCAATAATTAAAAAAGGTGATTAAAATAATATTGTGTATAAATAAAAATAAAATATAATTGAGCAAAAGAAACTATAAAAGACAAATTAAAAAACAAACCATTTTATACAAAAATAGAGGTTTGCAACATGAAATCGAGAATAATGAAACAGTTTTCAGTGATATTGTAGAAGATGCAGAAGTTTTTGTGGAACATTTTGAACATTTTACATGTTCAAAATTGACGTTGCGCGAAAAACTAAAAAGCTGGTACATAGAAACAACTCCTTCAGACTGATTTAAATAATTTTTAGTTGTATAAGGTTCTATTTAAAAACTATGTAATTTAAGCTTTGCTTAATAAAAAATTTCCTTCAGACAAAAAATATACATGTGTTTAAGTGTATCGCCTTAACCTCTGTAAAAATCTGGCTCCGGAATCGCCTGAGAAGCGCCAATTATGTAGACCAGAGTTACTAAAATGTACTAGTGAATCTGTGGTTCAAATGTCTCCATGTGGTCCTAAAAGAACTACGACGTCAGTAGTGATAAGGTCTACTGGTGGATTTTCAATGACATGCCTGTGTTAGATGTCAATAGTAGATTACATTGGCTGGGGCATAGCTGGTCAGTAGTACTGGTGACAATGTCCCTAGTACAACACTACAGTTTTACTACTCACATTCCCTGCAGGGTAACTTCATTCATGAACATACTGAAATGTTTATTCAAATAAGTTCGTATTCGAATAAAATTCAGACCACTGAACAAACTGTTGTTTTATTCATGCTACTAGCAAACACATTTCGTTTCATATGGCAAACACAAAGACTTTGTTCAATAAAACGACTTTTGTTTTACAGTTTTCACTCTCTTTCATTTTTTTATATAAATACTCAATAGCAATGTTGCCACTTAGTAAATTTATGTAATTTTTTCTTTTTTCTTACCTTTACAATGATATATATTTAATTTGTAAAGCATTTTTTAACTTAAATTTAAATTTTTTTCCTAAGTTTCATGAACATCATTATTAGGTTTCATGCAGATGTTTATTATACAAGAACAAATAAAGCAAAAGATTTTTTGTCTTTTTAAGCACGAAAAAACCAACACAACAGGGATTTAAAATGTTTGTTCATGATCAAGAGGAAAGGGAATGCGTATTTGGAACTCTTTATATCAGTGTTACCATTTTAGTATATTTTCTGCTAGATTTAACGGATTCAGTTAGGGAATTGCATATTTTTTATGCAGATTTAAGCAAATTTTTTTTAAGTTATGGCAGCATTACTTAATATTATAAACATTAATGAGAGCAACGATTAGCCTCTCATATTTAAGTATTTTATTTGTTTTTTTTTCTTATCACTATTTAGTCCCCTTTCGGACAGGCAAAGTTTACTTTGACAAAGTCTGTTGAATTCTCTTTTAAACTTTGTTTGGTTCTCAGACACACAAAGTTTAATTTGACAAATTTTTGTTTTCTCTTGTTTGAATATAATATATAAACAGCGTTGCCAGAATGATGATTTTATCATATTTTGGATTATTTTTTTTAACAAAAATATGATTAAAGATTTTTATCTCAAATGATGATTTTTTATTTTTAGAAATTCTGATTTTTACTTTAATTTTGCTTATAGAAAATACACGATTATTTAAACAGTCAATTTTTAAAACAATGAAGTTTTGCATCAGCTTTTGTACCCAGTATCTAGAATACACAAAATTGCATCATTATTTCTGGACATAAAAATATTAAAAAGGCATATTATAACCTATTTCCAATGTGCGAAAGAATTCCTTCTTTCGAACAACTATATTTAAAACAAAAACAAATTCTAAAAACTTTGTTTTTGTTTTAAATCAGACTCATGAAATATTTGAAAGCAAACATCAAATATTTCATTAACGTAGTCTGAACACAAAATATTTTTGAGTATCAAATAAAATAACAGCTGATTTTGAACAAATAAAAGTATTTGCCGGCAAACAAATATTTGTCCAATGTGAACATAGTGTGAACACAAAAAATCAAATATTTTAGTAATTTTTGAGAAAACATTTATTTGATATTACAAAAAAATTGTAAGAGAAAACAACGACAAATAACTTTAGCCATGTTCCGGATAGAAGCAATTTTTCCTGTAAGTTTTCGGATTCTTTACAATTTTAAAGATTTTTTATAATTATTAGACTTTGCTATTGTGCCGCTATTAGCAAATTTTTGTGAATTACCGCTAATTTTGCAATTTTTACCGATTTTTTGCCATTCCTTTAAGTTTTAGGCACCTTTAATAAATTTTATGGCTTGTTTGCATTGCGTTCAGACTAAAAGAAATATTTGCATCAAATAATTATTTAATGAAAGTGTTCAAAAATAAAAATATATTTCTCAAATAGTAAAAATGAGCGCAAAAGCTAATTTTTTTATTTTATTCTCTGGATTAGCATCTCTTATAGTGTTAGAACAGGAGAATGTAAAAAAAAAAAAAATGGGTAATGGGAACATGGCTAAAATTTGCGAAAATTGCAAAGTTGGAAACAAACCCTAAAATATATTTGAAGTCGCTAAATCGGTTAAAAAACAAAATGTCAAGAAAAAAACAAAAAAAAATGTTGCAAAAATAGCGAAAAATTTAGATATTTCAAACAAGCCATAAAATTTATTAAAGGTGCCTAAAACTTTAAGGAATGGCAAAAACTCGGTAAAAATTGCTAAATTAGCGGAAAATCGCAAAAATTTGCTAATAGCGGCACGATAGCAAAGTCTAATAATTATAAAAAATCTTCAAAATTGAAAAGAATCCGAAAACTTACAGGAAAAATTGCTTCTATCCGGAACATGGCTAAAATTATTTGTCGTTGTTTGCTCTTACAATTTTTTTGTAATATCAAATAAATGTTTGCTCAAAAATTACTAAAATATTTGATTTTTTGTGTTCACACTATGTTCACATTGGACAAATATTTGTTTGCCGGCAAATACTTTTATTTGTTCAAAATCAGCTGTTATTCTATTTGATACTCAAAAATATTTTGTGTTCAGTCTACGTTAATGAAATATTTGATGTCTGCTTTCAAATATTTCATCAGTCTAACGTACCTTTAGAATATTGATAAAAAATATTTGTGAAAAGAAAAAATGTATTTTTATAAAGTTTCATATACTGACGAATTATGTTTTTATGTATTTCAATTTAAATAATAAGAGGTATGTTTTTATAAAAAATTAATAATTTTTACTATTTTGCCCTTGTTTTAAAAAATTTAAATTAAGAAAAAAAAATTTAAGATTTTCCTCTTCAAAATGTGATTTCTTTCGCCATATGACAATTTTTAATCCAAAGATTCTGGTAACGCTGTATAAAAATATAAAGTTGCAGCCAACTTCAGGTATAATCTACGAACGAAAAACAAAACGACTTTGCGTGTACAGCAAAGTATGTACTCCCCCGCTATACTCTTTTCCCTTCTCTTCTATAAACTCAAGACTTTGCAAAGTAAACTTTGCTTGTCTGAAAGGGGTCTTACATACGCGTATATGTACTTGAAGGCAAAAACAAATGTATGTATGTATATATAAACATGTGCTGAAAAATAAAATTTAAAATCATTTTACAGTGCGAGAATAAAAAAAAAACTATTTTGCAAGTATTATTCATGACAATTTATCATGAACTGATTCTGAGTCTATCGGTATACAAAAAGCCCAATACCCTCTCTATAATGATGGTGTGTGTATAAAAAAAAAAAAACACTTGAGGGTAAGCTACCGTTTGCCGGGCTAAGCTAGTAAATATATATTTTTAGAACCCGTTTTCCTTGAAACGCAAAGAAGCATATACCAATGCATAAACAATTTAACGAAAATCTACATACTGACCAGTGATGCCAACTTAGTGCTTTTTGGCACTATTTATGGTGCTTTCTGATATCCGAAACGCAAAATTTTTATCTTTAGTGCCAAACTAAGAAAAAGTACTAATTTGGTGCCTTTTTAATTTCACGTTAATGCCTTTAGTGCTATTTACAATTTTTAGTTTTTTTTTTCAGGAACCGAAAACAACAGTTATTTTGAAATTTTAAAACAAAAAAGCATATAGAAGTAAATATTGATCCTTATGAACTTTTCTACTTTAAAATATAATGACTTTAACAGTTTTGATTTTTATATTTTCGATCAAAAATTACAGCTATTTTTTTATTTGTATTTTTTATGAAAAAAGTAAGTTATTTATTGATTTATATTTTTTTGAAGAAAAATAACAGTTTTCTTTTATTTTTATGTTTTCGATGCAAACTAACAGTTATTTTTTGATTTTTATTTATTTGAACAATAAAAACAGTTATTTTTTATTTTTTTGAACTGAAATAACAATTATTTTTGGATTTTTATTTTTTCTAGCAAAAATAAAACTTATTCTCTAACGAAATGTTCGTGTTATAATTATTGAGTTGACTTTAAATATTTATTTAAATGTGTGATTATCATTAGGATTTCTAATGCGCATTAAAATAAATATTTAAAGTCAACTGAGTAATTATAACACGTACATTTCATTACAGAATAACTTTTATTTTTGCTCGAAAAAATAAAAATCAAAAAATATTGTTATTTACTGTATAAAAATGTACAGCTAATTATATTTTTTTTTGTTTTATCTGAAAGAGGGACACTTTTTATATTTTAAATTGTTATTGTAGTAGACACTCACTGGCTTTCTTTTCTTATTATTGAGTGCATTATCGTACCCAAGTCAGGAAATTTGTAAAAAGCTTAGATTTAGGAAGAAATAAAAATATAATAATTTCGGGGATCAGGCGATAATAAAAAAAATTTTAAGTATTGGTATATGCATAAATAAGTATTTTCCTGAAAAAAAATATTGCAAAAATAAATTGTAGGTTCTTTTGTGGACATTTGTAGGTTAATTTTGAATAAATTCGGTATTCCCTTAAAACCAGGGGAGCTGCATGAGGCAAAAACTCTTATAGCCTATTTCCGATGTGCGAAAGAATTCTTTCGTTCGAATAACTACATTGAAAACAAAAACAAATTCTAAAAATTTGTTTTTGTTTTCAATGTAGTTATACGAAAGAAAGAATTCTTTCGCACATTAGAAATAGGCTATTATTTTTCCCGGCTTCAAAGCCATCACATTACCTTAAATACAAATTTTCAGATTTTTATCTCGCCAAAAATTATTTTTGACCCTGAAAGTGTTAAAGTTATGTACAAAAATTGTCCTCCAACAACGCCGTCGCGATTTTGTTTTAAATATTTGGTAACTTGTTTTGTGTTCAATTGTCGATTAGGCTTAGTGCTTTCTTACGCTTTTTTTTTTTTGATTGAAATGGTGCTTTTTATTTTTTTTTAAATTTTAAAGGGCTTTTTGCTCTAAAAAAAAGTTGGCATAACTGATACTGACTATTATCGTATGTAAACTTTTGTTACATGGTGTTTTTTTGACTATAATTTAGACGGAAATAAAGAAGATAACCAAATTTAAAACATATCAGTGTTTTCTAACATTATTAGAAATTTTGTTTTATCCATCAACTTAATCAAACAACTCACAGTAATAATATGTTTAGTTTTGTCCTTTTTATCCCGATCAATTGAAATGCCAAAAATATAATTAAAACTTAAGCCTTCTTGTCTGAATTTTTTAGCAATTTCTGGCAAAGACCATTTTTTTTCAAAATCCCTGCAATCACAATCAGTTACAGGCCAGCGTAATGGTTTAAGAATTTGTTGAATTGGTTTGGCGCCCAACTTCTCAATTGAATCTGGTAAAACCATAAATAATAAAAAAAATTCATATCTCTACTAAAATAAATCTCTACAATAAAACCCACTTATATCCATGCACGCCTTATACAAAGCATGTGTAAATTCAAAATATTTAGGATCCGCTTCGGATCTCTCTTCTTTCATGATATCATTCAGCTGTTTCTTTAAATTAGCCATTAACCTTAAAAATAAAAGATCTGCCAAATCATCTTTGGCTAATACAGTTTTCTCGATAAAACCACCACAAGCGAAGTCATAGAAATTTTTGCAGGGATCTACGTCAGATTTCATTTTTTCCATAACATTCGAGGCAGCACGAATACATTCAGGGGTAAAACAAACCTTTGGGGGTTTGGCGGGTATGGTGTGTCCTAAAACAATGAAAACATATAAGAATTTTTTGTATTAAAGTTTTGAAAAACTTACCTTCTGGTAGGCCGCTTACCAAAGCAATCACCGCCATACAAGCGAATACTGATCCTAGTCTACGAGATTTTTTTAAAGTTGTGCGTCCAAGCCGCCACTTTGGATTACTAAAATTAGGAGAAAATTTATATTGAAAAAAGTTTTAGAAAAAAATTTAAAAAAAAAATAGCCAACCTGCTAAGCAAAATACTTATGGCGCCAAGGTAATGCTCAGTATTTGGTGGGACCATAAGAGTCCCGTTTATTATGACCTAATAAAATACGACTAAACGAACAGAGGAGTTAATACATAAAAAACACAAATTATTCGGTTGAAGCAAACACTTTCAAAAACGCCTCCGAAGGTGCGACCAGACATTAAGCCGGTCAAACAAGGCAAAAAAAAAACTATTTAGAACAAGTAAAGTTTCATTTTCGGCCGGGACGAGGGTTAATATGGAATCTACGGTAAGTTTTAAACCCTTCTTTATAATACCTGACCTCACTGTTTTAAAATTTGCGGTTTCAGTCGTATTAAGTTCAATTCATAATGACGGCTTTTAACGGGCCTATGTTTAATTATGGGCCGATTTTTACAAAGTCTTATGATTTTAGTTATAGAAGTTAAACTTAATTGGACCTAATTTCAATAAAGTATCATCATTGGCTGCGACTGTAGGCGTATTAAAGTGATTTTAATTTTTTTATATTCGATCTTGGGAAGTTATAAACCGATCAGCATGATATTCTTTAAACTAAATTAGACCAAATTGCAATATTTTTTTATGGTTATTATATCTCGTATTTTTAGCTTAGTCAAACCATTAATACCGGGAATTATGGCTACTGAGTTTAAACGCTCCACCTGTAAAATTTGTCTAAAATCTCAAGCGCTCCTTTTAAGCTTCGGAAATGATAATTGGTATATACTTTGTATGTTGTAATCCTTGCGTTTTAAAACTTTGGCCCATAACTATCTACTATAGACAAGCAAAAGCATACTTTATGAGTTAAAAACGGTTTAAATTTTAAAAATAGCTAAAGTTGTTTCAAAATAATTTAACAACACTTTACGTCTGCTGTTTATGTGAAGAAATAAAAGTATCGGGTACTTTTACAGTAAAATGCAGTAAATAAGTAATTACTGAGCAAACTGAAAAATTACTCTCAAAAAAGCTGTTGCCAAAAAAAAAGTACGCGAACGGAAAATTTGTAAAAATTCGTAAAATATATGGAATAGGTGATGGCAAATAAATGTATTGTTGAAAAATATTTACACGTTTGACTACTTAACTCGTTTTCTTATCGGTTCTCGATTAAATACTTTTTAAAACACTAACATTTAAGGAAAATCCAAAAAGTTATTTTATGTAATCTTTCATATTGGTTTTTTGTTTTTATTTTATTTGATTTTGTTAATATGTGTCTGGGTTATTTTATTCAAAAGAACATGATTTTTTTTTTTTGCTTTTAATTACTTAAAAACAAGTGCAGTTCTAAGTACCCAAATACTTTACACTTCTACAACTCTAAAAAACTAACAAAACAAAAAAACGTAAAAACTTGGTATTCAGCCATATAAATACTTCACAAAAAAGCTCAATTAACTAATATGTATTAATTTTAGTTTTTATTTAAATTTTTCTTTTCTTAGACAATTTGTTTCACAATTTTTACTCTTTTTGTTTATTCGCTTTTGCTTGTTTACCTTTTGAAACATACATATGTTTGTTTGTTTTTTAAAATTTTAATTTTAAATACTCAGTCAAGAACTGTCACGTAACGCTCTCAATTTGTGTTCTCATTTACTGTTTCTTGTTTACGCGAACGCAATTTAGTAAAATGCAGTAAAGTTCAGTAAAAAATAGCAAAAACTTTTGTGTTCTCGAACGCACCTATTATTGTTCTTGTACAGTGTTGCCATGACAAAAAAAATTTCTAACCAAAATGTCAAAATAAAGTAACCAAATGCAAAAAAGTAACCAAAATATTTATTATAAATACTATGTTATTTGCAGCTAAGTTAAAATATATTATATATAAGTATGTATATAGACACCTTAACCTCTGGAAGGATTTTTATAAAATTTTGACAGTAGTTTTTTGAAGTTTTTTGTGGAAAAAACTGTATGAGTTAGAGCTTTCAAACTTTTGAAGTATTAACAGACTATGTACATTACCAGGTTGCATATTTCCTCGGTAGGAATAAAGAAAATGATACCTTAGATAGTGGTTATCTACACTTCAAAGTATATATAGCTTATATGGCTTAATTAATAATCGGTTCCATTATCATAAAATAAATGAAAAACTTCTTCGTAATAAATACCTATTTCAAGTTTAAGGTCAATTTAATTCAAAATATTTATTATTTAATAAATAATATATATCCAATATTTCGCTCAATGGATATCTTCTTCAGAGATATTTGAAATTTATAAAAAAAAACAAATATCCCAAATAAACAAACTATCCATTGAGATAGCGAAATATTGGATAAATAATAAATATTTTTTAAAAAATTTACCTTAAGCTTGGCAAATGTGCTACGAATAACTTATGGTGTTTTCTTTTCTCCAAAAAAAAAATACCACCTTGTTAAAAGGTAGATGTATTAAATGTTTTGCCGACCCAGTAATAAGGCAATTTTTTATTTGTTGAGAACAAAACACAAAATTGGACCACCCGGTTTTTAACAGCTGACAAAAAGTTTGTTCAAAAAGTAAAAAAAAATATGTACATAAATTAAAAAGTCTGTTCTTCAAAATATAAAAAAATATACATATGTAAACCATAATATGTTAATAGATTGATATTAAATAAATAAATAAATGAACAAAATGAATGACGAATTTCAAATTAAAGTGCAATGCCTTATGCCATTAGCAAGGGTGCATTTTTTTAGAATAAAACAAGCCACCCTTTTAGCGAGCGAAGCATTTTTAAGAAACGAACACCAAATTGCTTTTTTTTTTATATAAAATGTCCCATTTTTTGTAGAAAAGAAAACATCATTATATTTAAAAGGTCGAAGAAAGTAAACTAAATGATTAAGTGAATAAAACAGAGTATAAATGTTTAATGCATCAATGCCGTACACCATTATCCCGAAATCCCGATCCCGAAACTTCCAGGATTTTTCGGGATTTAGCGAATTCCGCAATCGTTCACTTAATTATTTTCCTTTTTTATAAAGAAAAACTTGAGAGGATAGGGAAAACAATATTGATCTTTTATATATATTTGCTTAACTCCGTTAATACCGTCATTGAAAACGAAAGAAAAAAGTTAAACTTTGCTATTCTTTTTCAACGTGTCCAACAATTATATAGAAATTTTAATGTGAGAAGTGCTGAAAATAATTTAAGAAGAATTTTAATTTAAGAATGAAATATCTTTTGAAATGCACAAAACAAAAAGAAAAACCAAAAGTTTCGTGTGGTTTAATATCTAATTGATTCCACTGGTGCACCAAATGCAAAATTTAAACTTTACTCTTTACAGGCTTAGGCTGATGAAAGTGTTTTCCGAGAGTGGGCATGGGACCAAAGGTAATTCATTGAGCTATTTCACGATATAAAATAGTGGTTTTTATACACTACATAATTCCTACCTACTGTGGGGGTGGGTATACAAATGTGTTTTTATGTTAAAATAAGTTTTTATGGTTAACCAAAAACAAATTTATTTTGTTAATTAATTTTGAACTCAAATTTTAATTACTCATATTAATTCATTTAATAAAAATTTTAATAGAATCTTACAAATAAATCAAATACTAGTTTGCTCTATTCAATTACTATATTAATTATTTTTTTATTTAGTTTGAAACAACTGAGCTAATTGAGTAAAACATAGATCTAATGTTAATTATTTTTTTTATTAAATCAATCAACACATTGTTGGAAATCGAACGTTGTTTTTTATCATATTTTTAATTAAGTATTACATTAATTAAGAAACAAATCACAATTTTCCATTTTTTCAAATTTTAGTAATCAATTTAATCATTAAACAACTTTGTAATATTAAATGCATAAATATTTATGAAAAGCATTTTTTTTATTTTGACTTTCAAAAATTTTGAATCCCGAAAAATCCAGTGATCCCGTTAAAAAAATGCTGGGATCCCAGGATTTGATTTTTTGAAATCCCGAATCCCGGGATTTGCGAAAACTAGTCTCGATTGGCATCCCTAGGCAGTACTAACCCTGCAGCCACACGAGTGTTGCTTTCACGTTTTTTACACATGCTGCTTGTTAAACTTCAGAAAAATTTAAAGCTGTGACGAAGGCTTCACGCAAGTTTAAAGCAATTTTGTTCAAGATTTCATCAAGAAAACAACTTATAACTACAATCGAAAAAGTATTCATTAAAATTGCAATTAGCTGTTTTCTTGAACGTAAATTGAAACTCTCAACAAGAGAAACTGAAAACAAATTCGTTTCAATTTTAAAAAGTATGAGTCAATTGGTAAAAAAAGTGTGAGGGTATTAATCAGAGTATCCATACAATTAATCGTTGTTCGATTAATCGAATCAATTTTTCGCCATTATTTGATCGAATAATTAAAATATCCAATTTCAAATAACTCGAACAATTAATGCCAATTAATCGATTAAAATTAATTTCTTAAAAAGTCTTCTTTTTTTATAATTTTATTGTGTTTTTTAAGATTTCTAAATAATAAAAAACAACAACTAAATAACATTTTCTTATATTCTGTATCTATTGAGTTACTCGTACTTCTGAACATATTTTAGTCCCTTTTCAGATGTGGGTGTGTCAGTTGTGTGGGCTACCTACTTTTACCCGACCTTATTTTTAATTATTTTCTTATTGCCTCTTACAATCCAAACGGCTGGATGAATTTTGACATTTCAGGTATTGTTAGATTCTTAGTGTCCTTAGCTAGGTAGTTGAAAACAAAATCACGGATTGTTAGCGCAAAATAGTAATTCGTTAACCCTAGGATTCTCGGTAACTTTTTACCAATAAGTTCTCCTCTTGGTCTGGGCAGACCACAATTTGTACAGCTAAAAACCCCAATTAAATAAAAAGTATATAAATATCTTTTTTATTGAACGTATGCTAATTACTTAGATTATACAAATTTATTATATAATTTTATTATTTCATTGTTTTATTCCATATGCAAGTCACCGAAAATTTAGTCTTTAATTTCGCACATTGCTATTTCGCATATACCACAGCTGAAACGAGTTTTGCGTTAGGCTTTTGTAGTTAGATTGAACTAAGCGCCTAATGGGCCGTAGTTTTCTGATTTGATTCAAACTTGATTCATTCGATTTAGAACATATCATTCCTAGAATTCACGTATCTGTTTTTTTATATTTTGTCTTATTTGAAATATCTTTCAAGGAAATAAAATTTGGTCTGGCTAGACCAAGAGGGTCATTTCATAGACTTTTACATAAAAATGGAATTTAACCCCACCTTTTTGCTCCAATCGAATCCAAATGAGTTTCATTCAATTCAGAACCTATAATTTATAGAACTCATGTCCCTGTTTTTTTGATTTTTTGTTATATGGGAAAAATATTACAAGCAAATCACAAATTTGGTCTGGCCAGACCAAGACGGTAATCCTGGGTTTAATGAAAGAAATAGCCCAAACATGAACCTGAAGGAATGAAAACCTGGGTTCAATTCCCAGTCAAGAGAAAAAATTATCAATAAATTTTAATTCATTTTAATGTTGCAAAACTTCTTTCTTCATAAAAATAATTTAATGAAAAATTAAATTTAATGAACTTAAGCCTGAATAAAATATTGAAAATTTGGATTAAAAACCATCAACAGTTCAACAAAATAACCACAATACTAATTGAAGAAAAATAAAGTTATCAGCCATATTCGGCAAATCGAATACATATGAGTAAAATTGAAATCGAACAAAGTTTAAAAACGATGCAGTTTAAAAAGTTTCTTCATGCTTTAAGTTCTTTTCTTAACCAGACCTTCTCTTTAAATCAGGAAAAATACGGTGTATAAAAAAAAATTAACTGAGATTCTCCATTGATTTCAATTTTACTTGATTTTTAGGAATAATAAATTAGTTAAATTGAATTACGAATAATAAATTTTTTAAATTGGCTGGATCTCTCATAAAAATGACGCGATAGAAAAGTCTAAAATAAAATAAATAATACTGAAAAAGGTCAACAAGCAAAAAGAAAGACAAAAACATGAAAAACAAAAAAAAAATGTTCTTTGGATTTCAAGAAGAATTCTTGACAAAAAGTACGAAAAAACAGAAGTTAGGAAGAACATGTAAAATCAATTAAAATAGATAATCATTCATTTAAAAGCAAATTTCGATCTACCAAGTGGAAATACCATTTGGTTTAAAGATTGATGTTTGACTATTGACGTCATCTGGCTACAATAGCCGAGTGAGTAAGACGGCAAACCCCACTGAAGAAATTGTGTGGTTACAATCGAAACTAGTCTGGGCAACCTGTCCGTGAGCGCCTGGGTTCAAATCTCAGCGCAGTCAAGAATGAAAAATTATCAATAAAAATTTTAATTGATTTCATATTGTAAAATTCCTGTCTTCATAAAAATAATTTAATGAAAATTAAATTCAATGAACTTAAGCCTAATTAAAAAATATTTAAATTTGGATTAAAAGCCATTAACAGTTCAAAAAAATAACCACAATACTAATTATTTAAAAATAACTTATAAAAATATGAGATGGAACAAAATTCATGTATTAACCTATGGCTTTCATATAGGGTTGCCAGTCGGGCTTGTTTTGGCTGGATTGTCCAGCTTTTTAATGGCCTGCCCAGTTTCAAGCTAAAAAGAAATTTGTCCAGCTAAAAACAATTTTCACAAAATGCTCTTAATATTTATTGCTTTCAAATTATTTTTATAAATTTCCTTATTGACACATAATGCATCTGCAATAGCGCCATCATTTCTATTTTTGATTTAATTCGTATGTACAGTACTATTTCCATATCGTCTGTTACTTCTTAGCTACATATATGGTAAAAGTCTCATCTGTTATGTTTTCCCTATCCTACCATCACTATCTAACATTACCCAGCGCTTGAACAGCTGATCTCATACTAATTGGGCTGAAAAAAATTGAGGTAGGTTTCTTTACAAAAAATGATATTTCTCTCAAGAGCTGAATATGCAAGATTTTAACATCAATTTTTTACTTAAGATAAATATAGGAGCGATAATTATTTCTACATTAAAATAAGAAACTAATTTTTTGAGTTATGACGTTGTTCCAGCAAATGAGAGGTATGTAGATACATATATAGTACATATAAATGAACTGAAAAAATTTAAGTTTAGTTATATTTTGTGATGTTAGTATTGTAGCAAAGTATTATAAAAAAAAACAATGTAATAATATAAATGTCATACTCGTACATATGGGTATTTTTTAATAAAATTGTATGTACAATAAACAAGTAACTTTTCGTGAAAATTTTATTTCAAAATGTCCAGCTTTTTTTTTAATATCCAGCTTTTTTAATTCACATGTCCAGCTTTTTGATAATCTGGATCTGGCAAGCCTACTTTCATACCATTTTATAGTCTGTTCAACCGAAGTAGTGTTGAATATGTTTATAGTATTATTTTTTCCTTATTCCTGTTTCCCTCTCTTTAGCGCCTTAAAAACTTTATGTTTTGCAGCAGGGTTTTTGATTTTTTAATTATTTATTTTATTTTAAATTTTTAGAACTGTATACGTAGTATAAATGAAATGATATTTTATTGTTTTATCGTTTATTAATATTATAATAGTATCAAATCGGATAGACATTTATGTTTTTTGGTTATTCGAACATATTAAAACTCTTATTCGATTAATCGAGCAAAATTAAAATTTAAAAATCGATTAATTTCTTACTCGAACAAAACCAAAAGTGAAATAATTGGATACTCTAGTATTAATACTAGAAATGCAAAACTTGATCCTCTAACCCCCAAGTAAAACAAAAAATTTGTTATTTTTGATTTGAAAAAGTAACTAAAATGGAAAAATGTACACAAGTACACATTGAGAAAATAGGTAACCAATTTTAGTTAAAAGTAATGAAAACGGCAACGCTGTTCTTATATTCTCAGCAAACAAAGAAATACCCCATATGTTTTGCCAAACGTATTGCCAGGATGAAAAATATTATTGCGACAATAATTGGTTTCGTATTGCGGAGGATACTTCCCTCGGGAAGAAACGTGTCTCAATAGTACTACTTCTAAGAAATACGAAGGCGATTCTTCCATATGATAAACTAGCACTATTGCCAGATAACCACTTGTAAGAAAATAGGAAGATATCGCCAAAATATCATGAGGATGCTAAAAACTAGATTTTCCATTTTAAAGAATATTAATTTACATATAACACATATTTTTATTCTTCTTTTAAACCAATAAACATAGAAATAAAAATTATACCAAATTCGTGACAAATATAAATTTTAAAAAATAAAAATCTGGTACTTTTTCAAAATTCGAACGTTTAAGGGATGAAAATCGTAAATATTGTTGGTACTTTTTTCATAACATAGTTTCTACATATATTGACAACTGAATGAAAGGGCTTTCAATATGAGTAAAAGAATAATAATTTTAAGGTTTCACATTCTTAAAACATTGAACTAAGAAACATCCCCATTTTTAAATAATAAAAAAAAAAAATATCGTAATTCTCCATCTTAATCAATAGCTTTATCATACTAAATGCTAAAAAACATTTAAATTAGCCCTTAAACTTCTCAACAGCTGCTAAACCGATTTTAATAAAATTAAAACGGAAGAAAAGCTCTAGCAAAATAAAAATTTAACAAAAATGTTTTGGGTCAAAAGTTACAGAATTTAAGCCACTGTGCGGCGCAGCGCACAGTTAAATGTAATATTTTAATCGCGAATACGAGCGCTTACTTCGAAAAATGACTAGCACCTTTGAATTGAGCGCATTCAAATTAACTCTACTGGAAGGGTGTCCATCTTGTTAAAAAAATAAATTATTGAATTAGTGCAATTATAATTATTTATTATTATAATAATTATAGAACTTTAAATACACACTGAAAATAAAGTAAACATCTTAGAACTTTTACTTTTGCATTTAGAGATGCAGAATTTTATCTACTTTCACCCGGTACCAAAGACGGTTGTAAAAGTTAAGATTAATCTTTTGATTTATCACCACTTTTGATAGATTCCGCCCCTCTGTGCTACAATGCTGGATCCAGTATTTAACCGGTAGTAGTGATGGGTATATCAGTTAAAGTTTCTATTAGTTTCTCAAGAGAAAAATTAAACACTTGACCGTAACTCTTGTGTACGTGTGATTTTCAATATCTCTCTTTCGAACTAAATAATTCGACCCTCTAAGAAACAAATATAATTATATATGTTCCAATTGATTCTATAAGGCCTAAATAAATTGGATGAACATATTCCTGTTTTGTGCCAAACCTCTCACTTCGCCCCAGGTTTTACCCATTTCGACTACTTCAACGCAGATTTGCCTTCTCCACATATGAGCTGAGCGTCATTGCGGGTTCCAGTCTATGGCATGATGTCGTTTCTTGATCTTCTTAACGAGTGGCCAATCCACCGCCATTTTCGTATTTTTATTTCTGCGGCCATGAGTTGCTAGTTGGATTGTCCCCAAGGCTTGTTGCTGGACACGACTCTAGGTTAGATTATTCGCAATATCCTGCGAAGACGTTGATTCACAAACACCTGGATCTCCTACATGTCTCGAGGGGCGTCCGCAACCGTAGAGGAGAGTGGACTTGACATTTGTGTTGAAGATTGTTAACTTTGTGCGCTGAGAGTGTCAATGTCTTCACTTGACCCGCCGTTTTTGGAAATTAGCAGTGTTATTCTTAAGTCCAGCCGCATCTGTTGTTGTTGTTATAGTTCGCAAATTTGATGCAGGATCTGACAATCTGTGAGCTAATAGGCAAATATCATCTGCGTAATCAAGATCATTAAAACGTCCTTGCAGTCCCCAAGTAATCCCCTTTCTGTTTTGTGTGGCACTTTTAAGATATAAAATAGAATTGGTGATAAAAAACTACCTTGGCGAGCATCGAATCCACTTTTACCGTCCTGCTTAACGCTTTGCCATGTTTCATTCGACAGCTGGAATTGTGGCAAAGACACCTAATAAGTGAAATAAGTTTAAGCGGCACGCGTTTGAATCGTTGTGCGCTCCAAGTCACACTGTAATTTAATTTGCCGAAGACTTTTTCAAAATGGGTAAAGCACATATAGCGTGGTGGCCGCCAATCAACAGATTGCCCGAAGATAACATGGAGACATTGGATTTGTGGGGACTGAGTCCCGCCTGTTCCTGTCTCAGTGCTATTTGGGCAATTACCTTGTTTGAGTTCGTAAGATCTCCCTTCTTCGTAATGTTTATTGTTATCCGTTCTATTAATTCGTGAGTCAGATTTTTATTATCCTAAAAGGTGCGGATGCTTGGGTGGACTATTTTGGCGTTTGTATAAGAGTCTGCTTTTAATAATTCAGCGGATATTCCGTCTACACCTGGTGATTTATTGGTTTTAAGACTATTGATCGCGTTTATGATTTCATCAACGTTGGGACAGTAAGGAGATACATCTGGGTCGCCTGCATGTGATTCAGATACACAACTGATTTGTGCACTGTGCCCATTTGAGGTTAGCAAACATTTACTTGTTCCTCGGAAGATGGTGCAAGTTCTCCATTTCGTTTTCTTAAGAGCCTCTATGCTGTCATATGTTCATTAGTAAGTTTTCTCAAACACCTGTACATGTCACTGGTTCGATGCGTTGCCGTTGTCGCTTGAGCTTCCTTGTCGATGTCGTCGAACTATTTGCGTTTGTCGCTTTGTGCTCATCGTTTCACAAGTTTATCGAGATCACTGTACTGTGTATGTAGACTAAGTTTAGCTCCACGAGTTTTTGCTCTATTAAGGTCAGCCTTTACCAACATGCGTCGTTCGATTATGAGCCAAGTCTCATCTGATATCCACCCTTTCCTCAGGTTTTCTTTATAGCCAAAAATGTCTATAGCACGGTTCAATAAAAACTGGCTTCACTTTTTCCCAACTGCTTAAATCGTTATCATGTGATGAAAGACGATTATGACTTAATGATTAGGAATATGCAGAGGCTACTATTGGATTTTTTAAAATTTGGACGTTGACAAGTATTGCTTATTGCTCTTGATGTTGCTGTTTCGTAGTACCGCTAGTTTTATATGTATTTCTGCAACTATTAGGTTTTGCTATTTTTAGTCTTACGCCAAAGTCCATGGTTGATTTAAAGTTGATATTGTCGGGCTCAGTTCGGACCAGGGATGTTAAAGTTGGTACAATTGTACTTTTTTTTTAGTATATTTTGACCTTCTAAAGTACCGTGGTACTACCGTGACACATTTGGTACAATTTAAAAATTTGTCATAGTTCCCCTGTTTTGAATTTTTAGTATAGCAAACAAATTATTCAGCCATGCCATAGAGTACAATTCCTTTCGGAACCGAAGAAAACATATTTGTTAATTGATAGAAAGTATATTTTGATAGATTTTGCCCTTTAAGAAACAGAATACTCCCATTCCGTTCATGAAAACAAAAATGGTTTAATTTCGTAAAGTTTTTTTCATAATTTTCTGAAGCACCACTCTGTGACATGGCTGATTGAGTCCTTTTCATTGCATTTATGTTGTACAACAAATCGTTAATGTAATGGGCGCTTAAATATGCGATTAGTATTGTGGTGAGTGTGTGGCAAGTGAAAGGCAGACAGACGAAGTTTGTTAGTAAGGGGCGACGCTGCATGTGTGTCACACTTTACTTTATTTCTCTCTCGCCTACAAACTTCGTCTGTCTGCCTTTCACTTGCCACATTGTAAAAGGGAACTTATGGTACCCACAGACGAGGCAACATGAAATGTTGTGCGGGGCAGAAGTGGCTTTATATATTTTTTACAAATAATATCAATATTGATATTGTAAAAGAAATTAAAAAAAGTGCAAAACATTTGTATATAAAATTTTGCGAAGTTTTGAGAACCATAGTCAACTTTAATAACGAAGTTTTAATGTGGTTCCCTAAATTTACTTCTGAAAATGTTATTTCAGGTAAAACAAGTTGTATTGTACCTCTTCTAGTTAAAATGTTCCCGAGTGAAATTGTAAATTTTGATTCAATCAATAATCCATTTAGAGCTTTAGCTGATATCGAGTAACTGCAGTCGTTAAAAACTGAAAACATTTGTAGTTTTTGGTCGGTAGAAGCTAATTAACAAAAAGAGCTGAATGTCCATATGTTTCCTGACATTTCTAGAGTCGTTGCTGGAATCTTAACCGTTACACATTTGTCTGCATATGAGGAAAGAGTTTTTTCTTTTCAAAATATTATAAGAACTAGGGAAAGAAATAGACTACATGTGCCAACATTATCAAGTCTCATACAAACAAAGGATTGGTTAAGATCGACAAATTCATGCTGCTATGATGTAAAAATTCCAAACAGTTTATTAAATTAACAAATAACTGCCTGATTTTGATCTCATATATTTATAAGACTGTTATGTACCTTGTTTTATTTATATGTACATATAATGTATGTTAATGTTATGTTTTGTTTTTATGTGTACAATTTAATTTTTATGTACTTATTTGGTTGTTTTAATAAATATAAAAAAGGTCCAAAAATTAAATTTTTTTTTTTTTTTTTTTTTTTTTTAGATTTTATTGACAAAATATTTAATTTACAATAGTTGGTCTCAGCAACTTAAAGACATTGTTGGTCCGAGTTGGCAAAAATTAAATTTTACTTAAAATTTATGTTAAATAAAAAAAAAAAAAAAATCAATTAAATTACATTTTGAGATCGGCTTTAAAGAGATCATTACATTAAAAGTTCATTTATATGTTGCAGAATGTGTTGTTTAAGAAGGAGATTCTATTCTCATTTTTCAAGATTTGAGGCAAGTTATTAAATTCACGACTACCCATAAATTCTACTCGCTGCTTAGTTGTTTCCAACCTACACCTGGCGATTCTTAAGTTTTCATTATTTCTTGTATTTATCGCATGATTGTTTCTTATGAATTGTATAGTGTGATGTCCAATATTGTGCAAACACTTAAAGACATATAATAGAAGTTGCATTTCGTAAATACCATGTATGGGTAAAACTGTTTGACATTAATCAATATATAGCGAAATAGTTGGGTATGTTATTGGTAAATTGTAAACAGCCTTTAGAGCTTTATTTTGCATACGTTGGAAGTTCATACAAAATTTAAAACCCCATTTAACATCCCTGGTTTGCACGTTAAAATTCCGCATTACGACTAATATGTCACCACGATTGCTTTCGCTTATTGCCTTTTCAAGGATAGCATAGAATTCTTCCTTGCTATCACGTTCAGCAGCATCTGTAGGGGGGGGGGGCGTAGCACTGGATGCAAATAAAATTTCGGTGTGAAACCTGACAGATATTACTCTGTCAGAGAACGATTTCCAAGTTATAAGTGACTTTTTCGTTCTCTTTGTCAAGATAAATCCAACACCATTTGATCTAGGAAGGTTTTCAGGTTTGCTCGAGTATAAAAAAGTGAGACCGTCAGATGTTATGTGCTCGCCCACTTGAGGCCAAGAAATTTCGCATATTCCTACAAATTAAAGGTTTAAGCTATCTACTTTTTTACAGAGCGTGATGACTCTAAAAGCGTTCAAACATTTCAGGATTTATATCGTGTCCTTGTTTTCATGCTAAATGTCGCTAACGGTAGATCGGATAGTTCATTCATGTTATTTGAGGTTTCGTTAATCATAATCTCTCGGATGTGCAAATGATTAGTATACTGCATCCCAGTCTGATGATGGAGCTGTCATCATAATTACAAAAAATATATCTGTACTGCTTATTCTGCTTTTATCAGTCAATGGTCGGCATAATGTTGGTTAAAACTAAGTAGTCACGCCTAACGAATTTATAGGAATGTAGCGATACGCCTTTTTGTCGATACGATACCGATATTGTAAAAGAAATGTTGGCGATACCGATACGAATATTAAATTAAAGTTCAAAGTAAAATTAACAAAAATCAAGTAGAGTAAATTCTTTATTATACACAATTGCAGTGTAAGATATTATTAATATTTAAAATTTATATTAATAATATGTTTGTTTAAAAAACAAAGTATTCTCAACTTTTGCGGAGATAGACGATTTCGCAACTCCGCTTCAAGCAGACCTGCAGTGAAAAATGGTCTCTCCGATGTGACTGAACTCATTTGAAAACTTAAGTATTTCTTCGCCATCTTCCAAAATTGTGGGTATAATATAATAATATAATAATTATGGGTATAATTGCGCCAGTAAACAAGCGCATTTGCGTATCCAGAAACATAAAAGATCTAGGATATCTATAGATTTTTTATTCTTTAGCCGAACCACAGCGTAGGATGGATAGACATCATCCTTCTTGAAATTTTCTTATAAGACTTATCGGAGCTTTTACTAGGTGTATGGGTGACCGTTTTCTCAACACTTTCGGAAGGCAGAGTCATGTTCGATCTATTTTCTTTGAAGTCTTCTAGCTTTGTATCGAAGGTCAACAGCTGTTGATAAACTATTGATTTCATTATTCTCTAAACCCTCAAATCTTTCATTCAGAGCAAATGCTACGTAAGTCGTCAATTTAGTATTCTGTTTTATTTTTGCATTGCAATTAAAATTATTTGTTCAAAAGAACTACAAAAAAGTATCGTCGTATCGCCAGTAAAATATCGCCGATACCGATATGTCGGCAGGCTTATGAAACGAATTATGTTTTGTGAATATGGGGGTAAATATTAATTCCTTTTTGTTTTTAAAAACATATTCTTTTCTAAACGAACATTTACAGAAAAAAAGTGTTTTATCAATTAAAAAAAGTTTTAAAAAGTGTTTAAACTTAATTAAAGTTGAATCAATTATTTTTTATCTTTGTTTTTTGATCAATGTTTATTTCATATTATTATTATTGAGGTTTAATGTTATCCTCACGGGCTAATAATGATCAATAATTTTTTACCAAATGTAAATAAAAAACATTTATGGTTTTTTTTTATCGGTTTTTCCCAACGTTTCGTTCGCTTTTTTCGAACTTCATCAGGGGTTATTTTTATTCCATAATAATTTAGCGACAATTAGATAATAATTATAATCAATTTTAGAAATTTTGTAATATCACAGCTTAACTTACGAATTAGGGTTTACATTTGTATTGCACTTTTCAACTATTTAATATTAAAAACTGGACTACACGACACAGAAATAAATAAATAAATAATAAATAAAAAGAAATATTTATATTTTTTTTTTTTTTTTTATATTATAACTCCTGATGAAGTTCGAAAAAAGCGAACGAAACTTTGGGAAAAGCCAATAAAAAAAAAACCATAAATGTTTTTATTTACATTTGGTAAAAAATTATTGATCATTATTAGCCCGTGAGGATAAAATAAAACCTCAATAATAATAAAATTATTTTTTAGTTGAAAGAAAATTAAAAATTTAATTAATATTGTTTTGAAATAAATTTTTAATTAAAATAATAATTAAATATCAAAAAATATGAATTGAATTTTCGTTTAAAATAATTTAATTTAAGCTTGTAGAATTGTTGTTGGGAATTATCAAAATATAATTATAGAAATTAACACATTGTTTGAAATGGCAAAGTTTTTTGATCATTTTTTTTTAATTAAAATTTTATTGAAAAAGAAAAATATTCACAATTTTACAATTTTTAGTAATCAATATAACCATTTTAGTAATAGGTGCAAAATCAACAGCTTGCTTGCTTGATATTATGAATTTGGAATAAATTTGGTGATTAGAGAAATATAATTTTTTCTGTGTTGAGTATGCTCTAATTTATAATTTCATTTACAAATTTATCATTTTTGATTCCAAAGTTACAGCGAAAATTGTAAGAGAATACCATCAAAATTTTAAAAAAGCCCATATAAGGTTTAAAATTTTTTTCACCTTATTTTAATTGCTGGTTTTTTATGTATTTACAAAAATAACAATATTTAAAATTTCTGATTTCCCTGAATTAATCGACACTTTGCATACCGTTTACCCTACTGTACATCACACTTACTAATAAATTCTTTACTCATACTATAAACATCCTTGTTATTGCTGGTTCCCACTCTTCACGTTTTAACCGTCAAGTCTTGAGCTTTTAGGAGAGATGGGAAAAGAGACTTACAACTACAATTCGAGTCGAAAACCCCCGCCAATTGTAGGGGAATGTAAGAAAAGATAAACTCACGGTTTATTGTTGTGGTTTTGTTTTGAGTAATTTTTATTCGCTCAACAGCTTTATTTGTATAATTTTAGCTTTTCTAAGGTCTTTGGAAAAGGGTTTCCTGATGATCTGGCCTGAGCAACCAGTGGAATGCGTTTTCTCTCAACAATAAATTTCAGTGTATTTATCAAAAAAAAAAAAAAAAAAAAAAAAAATTGCAAACTTAGACCGGCACTGAGAAATCTTATTAATAATAAATTTTGTATTCCCAAAAATAACATTTGGAGAATACCATTTCTGTTCCTTTCTCTCCTAAAAAATTAAGACTTGAGGGATAAGACTTGAACAGTGTGAACAAGCCCTTAAGCCTTTTGACCTGGCAATGGACACTAAAACTCTAAATTTAAAGCGATCCATAGATTTTCAAATAATCGAAAATAATTTACCCCTTAAATTTTATTTTATTCAACCTTTACTTTTTAAATTGATGCATAATTTATTCCGCTTGAGGTTTTTTTTTATTCTTTTATATATAAAATTTGTTATATGAAAATGAAAAAAAATCTCAAGCTCAATAAATTAAACAATAGTTTATCACTTTTAATGGTGGGTAAGTTTTACCCTCTTCCAGTCAAGTCTCCAGCTGAAATAGTTTTCTGAATACATGATTTTATGAGTTTACTTTGTTCGGGGAGGTGGTATTTTTTTTTCACTTCTATTTAATACTAAAAAAGTTAAAAGTTTAAATTTTTATTATTAATTATAATTAGTTCATTTATTAATGATGTGCTAATAATCCCAATTTTTTTAATGAAAACACTGAAATTTATTGTTGTTGGAAAGCTAGTTTCTATGCGCATTTCGCTGGTTGCTTAGGCCAGCTCGTCAGGAAACTTTTTCCAAATACTTTAGAAAAGCTAAAAATATTATACAAGTAAGACCATAAAGTGAATAAGAATTTTAAACACTCAGGTCTTGCATGTAACAATATTATCCTGACGAGCTGGCCTAGGCAACCAGCGAAATGCGCATAGAAACTAGCTTTCCAACAACAATAAATTTCAGTGTTTTCATTCAAAAATTTGGATTATTAGCACATCATTAATAAATGAACTAATTAATAATAAATATTTCATTCACGAAAATAATTTTTGATAATTTTTATAGTTTTTGATATAAACAAAAAAAATTGTTTATATACTTTGTATGACGGCGTAAGTCTCCCCCTACCTGAACTAAGGACATTTTTCACCTGGACTTGAATACATAAGCAACACTGCTAATTGCAATTAATTTTCAAAAAAAAACTCTGTAATTATTAATTTATAGAAAACATTTTTAATAAAACATAAAAAAATTGAATAGTAACCAATAATAACCAATTAAAAAAAAACTTACTTGATAACTGTCTCCATAATAGAATTTACAAATTTAAAAAGTCCTTTATATTTTTTTTATTAACACTTGTAAGCTGAATTGTGTAAAAAAACAAAAAAAAAAACAACTTTTATAAAAAAAAAATTTATTTTAAATTACGCAGCTCAGACCTAAGCCCCAGTTAGCTGATAGTAACAGTAATATAACCGTATAGTACAAAAGTAAGAAAAATCTATTTTCTTCAGCTTTACTCCCATATTCATAAAAAATCTTTTTGATTAATAAAAGGTTTATTAAACAAATGTTCATAGAAAATTCGTTTCATAAACCTGCTATAAACCTAAACAATTTTTTATGAATATGGGTGTTAGACGTTACGGTTAAGTAACATCCTACTGCTAACTATAATCGTTCTAATTTCTTTACATAGAACAAAATGAAGCAGCTGAATTGCAACGTTACTGTTACTGTCAGCTAACTGGGACCTAAACATGGATGGCCTACGAAGGATGTGAGAAAAAACTACCGCATTCATGTTTTTAAAATTTTCAGGCACAAATAAAATTTAATGTTTTGTAAACTATTTGGTCACGAAATATTTGACACCCTTTTTTTGTGCCCAAAAATTTTTTTTTTTTTTTAAGCAATGAGCCAAGAGGAATTTTGGTAAAACGTTAAGAAGAACAACTTAAGAACAACTTTTTTCAAAAATATTGTCGGACGCTTCTCAAATAACTTAGATTACATACTTAATATTTGTAGGTCTGAATTAAATTGGGATAATTTTATTTATAAGACTTATTTATGTGTCCTACTTATAGTGTGAGTAGCTGTAATAGTTTTAATTTAAAACAATTATCAGTATTTCAACCGATTGAAGGATGTTCAAAAGTCATAGAAAAGTGTGTGCATTTATATTATTGAAATTAATTTGTATTATTTTGCTATAAAAAAAGTATAAAAAGGACCTTTCATTTTGGATATTTCTAACCCACAGCGTTGAAAAACTGATGCTATAATTTGTAACAGCACAAAATATTAAAAAAGCTGTTCTTCTTTTTTATCAATTTAAATTAAAAATATTTTATGATAATTATTACGAAATTATTTTAACGTTATTTTAGGATGCTACTGAAAATCCTTGTTCCTTGAATTTTTTGGCTCATTTTTATTTTGTTTGTTTACAAACGATTAAGTTCTATTTCTACACTGGTCTTCGCAGTTCGTTTTGCTTTTCCGCAAAATAAAGAATTTAGGCAGAGCTGAGTACCAGGTTTAACTCCTTTACACTTTCGTTACTTTTATTTTTATTATATTACAGTATACACTTAACAACACTGACAACGAGCAACTAACTGATGTTTAAGCGAAACAACGGGTTTTTATGTAAATTTCCCCCAAAACAAAAGCTAACACACAGCCAAACACAGTCACACTTACAAAGAAAAACAACACAGTTGGCCACGTCTTTAAGAGATCTTTTACGGCGCACAGTGGAGTCAATCGCAAGAAAAGTGGTAATAAATCTGAATTTCCTAAATGACTTTTCGGATAGAAAAACTATGCATGAACGAGTCGGTTAGGAGGAAATAGGCTTAGAAGAGAATTGAGTTTATTACCACCCTGCTAGAATACTTTGTAAAGCTTTAGCTTGTGCAAATATTGACACACTTTAATGAATGAAACTTTGTAAATATCAAGTAGGAAGATAAAGAAAT
This sequence comes from Pollenia amentaria, assembly GCA_943735925.1. Lineage (NCBI taxonomy): Eukaryota > Metazoa > Arthropoda > Insecta > Diptera > Polleniidae > Pollenia > Pollenia amentaria. Next base: position 26,167,874 of record OX031006.1, read on the forward strand.
TCTAGTTAATTTCACTAAGTTATCTCTTATAGTTTTAAAAATTTAAATTTTAATTTGATTTTTTTTTTACGATTTTTATTTTGTCCATATTTGGTTTTTCGCAAATATATTCGGTAATGAAGGTACAATTATGTTTCTAAAAACATCCTCTTATTTCTTATTAATTCAGAAATGACACGAAAAAAGATTTATTTTGCAATATCTTGATCTTACTTTTGACAAAAATGGAGTGCATTTATTTTTAATATTACTCAAGTATTTTTAAAATGTTAACAAATTTTTGGTATGTTTTTTTTAAAAGATGACACTCAAAATTTTTTTATTCAAATAAGTGCAAAATTTTATTTGGCGTTTTTTGTTAAGCGTTGTCATTTATTATTGAGTAAAAACGTAAACGACTCAGACAGAGGAAAAATAGTACGCCAACAAATAGAGGTACAACAGAAAATAGAAGACATTATAAATTAACAATAAGGAGCATCCATAAAAATAACAAATTCATGCAGAAATAAGAAAAATTCATGCAGATTTCACAGGTTAATCAAAGAAAAAAATCTTAAGTACCGTGAAAGCTAAAAGTACTCGGTTAGAGTGCACAAAATTCTACATCAGTAGGCAAAAATGTAAATGTCAAATATGTAACTGTGCTTTTGTAGTGACGTGTTGAAATTAAAGCTGGAAGTCCACACCACGCGTTACACCCCTTTTCGAAGCCTACGTAGCTGTCAAAAAAGTAGAATCTGTATAGTTATATGTAACAAGCTACATGCACAAAAGCGTAGAACGTATTGAGGCGATGAATGTGAAAAGTAGGTTTACTTTCTACTTTTGTAAACGTCACAAGCAGCGTTCAAACAAAACAGCTGATTTTGACAAAATAATTTTTATTTTTACTTGTGGTGATGACGCATAAAAAGCGTTGCAACTTGTAACTTGAAACGTAGAACGCAAGTAAGGTATTAAAATGATGAAATGCGTGGAGGCGAAAGCGCGTAGTGTGGACCTCCAGCTAAAACATTGTAAGCACTAGCAAAACTGCTCTGAGTCGAGAAGCAGCTCGCGCACGTTGTCATTATTTCTTAAGGGAAATCAGATCATTCCTGTTTGTTTACTTTAAGACTTTAATTTTATATTAAAAGTAAAACAAATCAGCGTTATTTTAGAAAAAGTTATGCTGCGCATCGATGCGCCTTAAAAGTTATGTTCGAATTAGTAGCATCGCGCGTTGAGTATATCAACAAGAAGCGCTTTTATTGCTGTTGTTCTTGTCATTGTTCAATGTGTTTTTATTAGAGGTGTGCAAACGTCGGGATTTGTTACGCGTGACCGTGGTTAAATTTATATTTATATTATAATGACGAAAAAAAACTGAATCTGTGAATTAAATTTTATTTCTTAATTATAATTAGTATTGTGGTTATTTTATTGAACTGTTAATGGTTTTTAATCCAAATTTAGATATTTTTAATTAGACTTAAGTTCATTGAATTTAATTTTTCATTAAATTGTTTTTATGAAGACAGGAATTTTACAACATGAAATTAATTAAAATTTTTTTTATAATTTTTCATTCTTGACTGCGCTGAGATTTGAACCCAGGCGTTCACGGACAGGTTGCCCAGACTAGTTTCGATTGTAACCACACAATCTCGTCGGTGGGGTTTGCCGTTTTACTCACTCGGCTATTGAGGCCGGGCGACGTCAATAGTCAAACATCAATCCTTAAACCAAATGGTATTTCACTTTGGTAGATCGAAATTTGCTTTTTGAATAAATGATTATCTATTTTAATTGATTTACATGTTCTTCCTAACTTCTGTTTTTTCGTACTTTTTGTCAAGAATTCTTCTTGAAGTCCAAAGTACATTTTTGTTTTTTGATGTTTTTGTCTTTCTTTTTTCTTGTTGACCTTTTTCAGCACAACTTGAAGGACAAATGTAAACATAGCTCGTGCCTTAGCTGTTAACAATAATTAGTATTGTGGTTATTTTATTGAACTGTTAATGGTTTTTAATCCAAATTTAGATATTTTTAATTAGACTTAAGTTCATTGAATTTAATTTTTCATTAAATTATTTTTATGAAGACAGGAATTTTACAACATGAAATTAATTAAAATTTTTTTATTGATAATTTTTCATTCTTGACTGCGCTGAGATTTCTTACGCACTCACGAATGTACCACTTTCTTAGATTTGTCAAAAAAATAAACTTTTGGTAATTCGAATCCGAACTCATGCAATGGCAGGCAATTCAGCGGAAGCGTGCGTGAATAAAAAAAAATCACGTTTTAGTTCTTGAAATGTATCTTATTATGTTGGTATTTAAATTAAATTTTGCTCAGAAATATTTTATTTCAACATAAATCATCTTACCAAATTTTATCGGAATCGGTGTACATTTGACAATAGCTCCCATATAAATACCACTCCCGAAAAAAGCTTAAAGTTGGTATTGATATAACATTTGACAAGGATTTATTTTATAATACCTACTACGTTAAAGCAACATTTTGAACTTGAAGGTCCGAAACTGACCATAGGTCCCATATAAACACCCTCTCTTAAACAACTTCATGACGAACAAATCATATATATTATTTCTAAAGCACTTTTTTTGTCGGTTGCAAATATCTCCCATACCACCGCATCAAATTTAATGAATGATATCTCATTTTAAAGCTTATTTCTAACACTAATGACAAAAAATAATAAGAAATTGAGAATTAATATTTTCATTGATAAAAATTATATTTTTTTTTGTAGAACTACATGATAATACTGTTGTCATTATGATTATATGTTTTTGTTCAAGTGTGGTAATACAGGGTCGCTTAATAGTAATGCAGTTCTAATAGAACTGCATGATAATACTGTTGTCATTATGATTATATGTTTTTCTTCAAGTGTGGTAATACAGGGTCGCTTAATAGTAATGCAGTTCTACATAATATAGTATGTATTAAAATCCATTCTGGCAATACCGCTATTTACTATACGGGCATGTTCTGAAAATCACGTGATTTCAAATCACATGCTTTTAAAATCACACGTGTGATTTTGTGGTGTTCTGAAAAACATTTCGTGTTTATGCTTCTCGGTATGCTTTCGACAATTGAAAATCACGCCAAAACATACAAAAACGGTACACTAAAATATCAAACCTGTGGTTTTAAAAGGCACATGTGATTTGAAATCACGTGATTTGAAAAAAAGTGATTTTCAAAACAGGCCTGATAATGCCGTTTATTACTAAGTCAGTTATGTATAATTGCGTACGTTTAAAGATATTTTTGTTTGTATTAAGGATTCGTACGGGCAAAAAGTTAACGATGATCATGTCATTACCTCTGACATTGTATTCAAAGAAGTATTATAAAAGCATTTAAACATATGTATGTATGGATGTAAATATGTATGATATATATTATGATTTCTAATATTTTTATACTTTTAACAAAATGTATTGAAGTTACTAAATTTTGTATTAATTATTTTCATTTTATGTTACAAAAATGACAACTAACGGTGCGAAACATTCGCACGGGTCATCTTGTATAATATACTTATTTAGATGTTGAAATTTAAATAATATTCGGCCAAAAGAACTCTTATATGAATCTTAACCTCAGAACATTTTTTTTACGGGATATGATTGACCATGAATCCCAAATAGAGTACAATCCCTAAAAATTATTTCTTTACTTGACCCATTTGAATGCCAAAGTGCGATACCTGCCTGTAATGTCAGTAAAATATACAGTTATCAATAGATTTTGATTACTTATGGCTTATTTTATATTTAGTAGCTTTCTATTATTTTTTAAAAGCCGTCTGCCTAGAATTGTTTTATTTTATTAAGTACTAAAACAGATGTGAGTAGTATTGAAATTTGAGCCTTTACGCCCTTTGTAGACGTGCAAAGTTTGAAACTACACAATTTTAACTGTCGGAAGTTTATTAAATAATATTTAAACCTTGGCCACATCTGCATGCATATAAAAGTTATAGCCATTTAAATAAAAAGTCATATATACCCACTATATGCTTCTTATTTTGGTTTTAGTAACAACCCTGCACATAATATTTGACTACGTGGTCCATTGTGGCTTAAGCGGACTACTTACAATATGGTCCTATGTACTGTAGTATGGATAATGTTACGAAAAATGGTTGTATTTTTACATGCAGTGTTGCCAACAACCGCATTATGTATATTATAATATTACACATTGGTAGCCCTGATGTCATTTTATTTAGAAGTGAAAAAGGGAATTTTGTGTATAAAAGATTGTAAAAATATCAATTAAATATATATAAATACATACATATATATGTATTTTGTTTTGAATCTAACCCTATTAATTAATTCATGGAGTAGCGATATGGAGCAGTTTTAAAACTAACCCTCTTCAGTGCTCCATGGAGTACAGACATGGAGTTGCTTTGGGTTATATGGTCCAATCCTAGGGCATCGCAATGTTAAATCGACCACCTATTTCCATACATTTGGATAAGTTTTGGAGCACTGCTTCTCCTCTTAGGACAAGTCTTTACATGCATGTATGGACTCCCACGTTATCTGCAGGGAAGGTTGTGACAATTTTTTCTTCCAGCAAGTAAACGGGCAGGAGCGGGCAGCAAATTTTTTTTTGCATAGTTAGTGTATGAACCAGATAAAGAGTGCATAACAATACTTCCCGAAACTTCGTGGAACTTTATTAGTTCTACTCTATTTAATTCGCAAAAGCGACCCATATGTAGGGCGTTTGAAGAACTTCGCCTAGTACCGTAACTTTAGTAGAATTTAAATGAAAGATAAGCAAAATTAAAAAAAAATACATATTTTACATAAAATAAAATGGGCCTAAAGTTTTTGTCGAAAATTTACTTTTTTTTAAGCCCAAAAAATTACTAACTTTGAGCGGCCACAACACCCATAATTTTCATTCTTTCTAAGAACGGCTTTTTGATTTTTCATCAGTAAAATATCCTCTGCAATATGGTTGAACTTATTTTTCAACATTTTACAATCGAATTTTTAATTTTTGCCACGGTTCTTAGAAAAATGAGCGACTGTGCGACGGAAACATTTATTTATCTATAATATCAATGTAATCTTTCTTGCTTTTTGAAAATAAAAACTATTTACCAAACAAATATGTGTATGTGTTCTGTAAATTAAAAACAGCTGTATTTGTGTTTTTATAAGGATTACCAATTTTTTTTGTTTTGCATAAAAAATATAAAATTAATTTTAAACTTTAATGTGGTGGCAACAATGAAATTTGACAACATGTAGAACAGAGCTCGGCAAAAGTACTACACCGTGCTTTTTTTCTCACAATAACATTCGCTCTCACTTTGTAAAAAACAAACAAAATCAATAATTTTCGTACGAACATTCAAACAAGAAGGTTCTGTTGACGCTTGCTTAAGAATAACACTGCGAGAAATGTTCAAGACAGAATGGGAATTTGATTTCTTGTTTGCCGAAAATTTTTTTTATTATATTATATTTTTTTATATTATATTATATAAATTATTATCTGATCACTAATTCCACTATAGTAATAAAAAAGATTACCCAGTTTTGGTGTTTAAAAATATTAATGTGTTCTTATAAAACGAATTAAAAACTCTGCTAATTTTTTTCTTGAGCTTGATTATACATTATGCTGTTAAAAAAAAAATTATATATTTATTTGATGATACGTAATTTTTAATTTTGTAAAATTATATAAAAATACATACATATGTAACGTGAATTCTAATCAACAAAAATTTTAAATTTTCAAATAATATCTACATTGTTTTGCGATATGTGTTTTGTTTGTGAGAAAAATTCTTTGATGCCTGTAAAAGGGTCCCTTTTTCTTTCGTTAAAAAGACGTACCTAAATGCAGAAATTATTAAGAAAAAAATTGCCACAAGAATTTGTTGGTATTTTGTGCTTGTAAAAACATTTTAGTTTCTGTACCAATCGCGTACCAATCGTGTTTTCTTTGAAAACACTTTTCTTAAGTAAGTAAAAATATTTAAAAAACAAGTTAAAAAAGTCTTGTTTTCCTACAATTTATGTGTAAACCTATACACATAAAAGCAAATGTGACAGCAGGTAAAATTTTTGGGTAAGAAGATGTGTTTTATTGATGTATTAATGAAGCGTTATTGTTTGGCACTATTTTTATTGCTTACTTTTTTATGCTACAATTATATGACCGAGTCCAAAGAGTTAAACTTACTAATTTATGGTATTTATTTAACGTAACTTTGACCTGTTATAAATTTTTGCAGGCAAACTCAGGTGCTCATTTGGTATTTTGTAAAAAGTTATGATATACCATTAGCTAGAATTAAAATGTATGCACAGATGTTTGAAGTATGAGTAACCCAACAAAGTGAATACCCTTTCTATTTTACTTACCACTATGAATACCCTAACTTTTTACTAAAATAACTTTTTTACGTTATAATTCCCATGTAATTTATTTTATTTTTGAATAAATAGACCAGGGAAATCCATTTCTATGCACAATTGTGTATACCAGAGCCCGGCAAAAGTACTACACCGTGTTCGTGCTGCGAGAAATGTTCAAGACAGAATGGGAGTTTGATTTCTTGTTTGCCGAAATTTTTTTTGGCAAGCCCGAATGCTTGATATGTAATTGTACGTTATCACGAACAGCAAAATTTAATTTAGAAAGACATTTTAATTCATGTCATAATGAATATAAAAATATTTCTCATGACGAAAGAAAATGCCTAATTTTAAAATTAAAAAAACCTTTTTACGAAAAAATGATTCTTGATTTTGAGAACTCAAAAGTTGAAAATGTCCATGACCGATGCAAAAGAAAAGCATCATATGTCGTTGCTGCAGGTCTGGCAAAACATTGCCGTCCTTTCGAAAATGGGCAATTTTTCAAAGAATTGTGCAACGATGTATTAAAATGCTTTGGAGAAAATACTGAACAAATTCGAAATTTAATTAGTTCTGGTCCCTTTTCACCTCGGACCATAACGCGACGAACAGAAGATATCAGTGCATTTATCTACACAAATAAAAAAAAAAAATTCTTAATTGCAAATATTTTTCTATTTGTTTAGATGAATGCACTGACATTAACGACATAGCGCAGTTTATAATATGCATAAAAACTTGCAATAATAACTTTGAAGTGCATGAGGAAATGTTAACGTTGGTTGCATTACATGGTAATGTAGAGGGAGAAACTCGTTTTAGGGTAATATGTGACGAAATTTTTTCTTTTGCCGATAAAAGCAAATTTTGTTCTATATGCACCGATGGTGCAAAAGTCATGGTTGGGAAAAACGAGGGTCTTGTGGGTTACCTTTTAAGAAACGACTTTAACATTTATATTTTCCATTGTATAATCCATCAACAGGCATTATTTACAAAAAGCGTGAATATGATGCATACAATGCAAATTGTAACAAAAATAATAAATAAAATACGTGGTGGCCACAATGCTTTGAGCCACAGAAAATTTAAAGCGTTTTTGGATGAAATGAATACTGAATATGGCGACGTATTAATTTTTACAGAAGTGAGATGGCTCAGTAAAGGACGTTGCTTGGAAAGGTTATTCAGTCTTCGGAAAGAGGTGATGTTATTTTTTGAAAATAATCCATCGAATGAATCGAATGAATTACTAAGATATTTAATAGATAACATGTTTGTATTAGATTTTGCGTTTTTAACAGATATTACCGAATTAATTAATCAGTTAAATCTTCAATTGCAAGGAAGAAATAAAACTGTATTTTCTTTATAGTTCTCTGTAAAAACAGTTTATAACAAAAGTTCAAACTCTGATTACAAATCTTAAAAATAAAAATGTAATATGTTTTAAAAGAACAAATGAAATATATGATGAATTTTCTAATAATTATAGACTTGAATATATAAGTTTACTTCAAGGCATATTAGATAATTTTAACAATCGTTTTTCGGATTTTTCTAAAATTGAGTGTTTATTAGAACTGCATAGCAATCCTTTAACATGTGATGTCAATAAACAGGGTAATGACATCAGAGAAGAACTTTTGCAAATGCGTTCGGATTTAAATATACCGTTGACGGCTGGGGTGGAATTCTGGAAAAATTTAAACGAAAAGATATACTTAACAACTAAAAATGAAATTTTTAAATTATACTCTATGTTCGGGTCAACATACATATATATGCGAGTCCTCGTTTTCAATTTTAAAGCTAATTAAAACTAAACTTAGAAATAGTTTAACAGATGAACATTTAGGGGATGAAGTTTTTGAAAATGTTATTACAAATAATGAAAATTAGTTTTTAACGAAATAAATTAAATTAAATGGTTGTTTTCCATTCAATTTTTCCTGAAGAATCGTTTAAGTTTTATGAAAGTAATTAATTTCTGAATTTATTTTTGCTTTAATATATTAACACGTTTTTACGAAATTATAGTTTTTTTTATTTTTCTTGAAGAATATGATTTATTTAATTTTAATGATTTTTTTTTTTCTATTTTAAATAAAACATACGCTTATGTTTTCAGTTTTTACATTAACAGCCAGATTGATTTTAACAATAACAAAATAACACAAAAATTTCTTTAAGTGCTTCTGAGAGGGAGAGTTATTATTCTCTCACAAAAAACAAAAAGTCTGCATTTATGTGTTGCCGGGCTCTGATGTAGAATAAAGCAAGCTAGACGAGTATTTAAGGAAAACTAATGTTCTGTTTTTACAACACAAGTGATTGAACGTGTAGTAAAATTTATATGAAAAACACTCGAAAAACTGAGTGTTCCTTTTAATTTGCTGACATTGCTAAAAACAGAAATGGCAATTCTTGCCATGCAATTATCTGACAAACGAGTGAACTTAAAATTTTTGTTGGCAGATGAATTTATGGTCAGACAGTTGTCTACCAATAAAATTGTTTGGTTTTCTTACAATCCTCTGAACTGACAAGGTACTTTTGGTGGCAATTTTTCTTTGACAGTATATTGTCAGCATTTTGCCAGACCGTACATTATTGTAAGATCTGACCACCGTCTGTACGAAGCTTAACTAAAAGCACAAAAAGAATGAGAAACACAATATCTGAAAGTATTTAAGTATAAAGTATGCGTTATAAAGTATGAGTTATCTTAATGACTTCAGATGCAGTCTACAATCTCTTGCCGTGTAGAATAATTGGCTTTATTTGTAAACTCAATCTAGTTCAGTAAGTGTTCACTGCACAAAAATATATTTTGGGTAGCGGTGAAACTGGCCTTTACATAATAATAATGTAAGTGTAGAAATTAAGAAATGTTCAGTAGTGCCAGTCAGGTGCGAAGTTGATAATTTAAAATTCAGTCATCTGAATGTCATAAAACTGCTAAATAAAGGGGGTGTCCAACCAAAACGCACGATGTTTATTGTAAATAAAACAAAAAGTTTTTGCAGAATTATTTAATATTATGTGTGAAACAAAATATCGGCCAAGTGCTCGCCACGGCTTCGATGGCATACCTCTATCCGATGGTCCATATTTTCAATAACTCTGAGATATAATTGAGGTTCAATGTCGTTAATGTATCGAATTATCTCATCCTTAAGCTCTTGAATTGGTCTTGGCCTATAGACGTATACTTTTTTTAATATCCCCAAATAAAGAAGTCCACCGGTGTCAAATCACATGATCGTGGCGGCCAATTAACATCGTCACGACGCGTCGCTCGTTGGCTTAGATCCAATTCCATTTCAAAGGCCAGTTGCGACTGTAGTGTCATAGAAAATGAAAATTAAAAATATAAAATGAATTTAATTTGCAATATTAAAAGAAAATAAAAGAAAAAAATAAACAACAATTAGAATAAAAATGGAATTATTTGAGTTAATTTTCAAAAAAAAAAAAAAAAAAACTGAATTGTGGGTAATTGAAGCGTATTTGTGCAAATTTACGGGCATACGGCCTACGACGTACGACACAATTGTGTTCCTACCCAATAAAAAATTGAGCTTCCAACGAAGCAGGTTTGTAAAGGAGAAACGTAAAAGTTTCGCTTACCATATCGCTTACGGAAGACATGAAATTAATATGGCGAGTTCCCTCTTAGAAGCAATACATTTTTTACACAGAAAGCGCTTTATTCAGCGCGTACACAAATTGGAGAATTTAATAATCAGCGTTGCACACTGAATTTTTTGTAACCGTTACTCTTTGATAAGCTCCCTTACAAACCTGCTTCGTAGTAAGGGAATGCCGTGGCTCTTCAAAATTTTTTTTAATTATTAATAATTTGTTCACTAACCTTACTGCATCTGTGTATGTAACTATTTATTATTGCGTAGCGCATAAATGTGTGCTTACTTTTTAAAATGTACCATTAGTGCTTCGCAAAATAGGAAAAAATTTTATTGGGTAGCTTTACTTGCTTGCTGCCTTTATGCAAAAGACCAAAAGTTTCAAGTTTACGCAAAATTATTTTAAGAAAAAAAAACCAATATACCAAAAGTAAAAAATGTTTCCCCTGTTTGTTCCCTTTAAGTTAAAATTTATTTAATCTATGTCGTTGGTGATAGTTTAAAAGTCCGATTTCCCAAATGTACTTTTTTTTTTTTATTTTATTTATATATAAATTTCTTCATATTAATTCATAATAATTTAGCTGCCCCAGCGCCTTTAAGGCATTATTGAGGCGAGTTAGCAATATTCCTATCATATAAAAATTTACATATAAATACGAAATCTTATAAAATATTTTTATAAATACAATAAAAAAAATACCAAATAGGTATATATATTTTGAATTTGTACATTATCAGCAAGATCATTTCTTAAATTAGATATTAAGCAACATGTTGGTTTAAAGATTCTTTTATTAATCTCTTGAAAACTGATATTCTCGTTATATTTTTTAAATTCTGCGGCAAATTATTGAACCCACGACTACCCATAAACGTTATACGCTGTTTCGTTGTTTCAAACCTACACATAGGTATTAATGAGCTTTCATTACTTCTCGTATTTAGTTCATGATTATTTCGTATTAACCGAATAGTGTGATGACCAATGTTATTAAGGCATTTAAAAACATAAATAAGTAATTGCACTTTATAGAGACAAATAAATGTAAACCTAGATTATAAAATTAAAGAATTTTAATTATAATGAAATTGAATTTGGGTATTATACGAATATATATTAATAAATTAATAATTTTATTCGAAAATATATTGGAAATATAGCGGTTAAAAGAGCAATTAACGGCACTTACTTTTTGAAAATGATATCATGTAAATTTAAGCCATGACTAAGTCTGAGGTAGTCCATTCGGAAGATCCAATTTTGGGCGACTCGTTCGAGCACAGCGACTGGTAATGTTGACTTAGAAAGCGTTAATCGTAGCTTTCTTATTCCTGAAGAGACTTTACATATCCCCAGAGAAAATAGTCCAAAGGTGTGATATCGCACGACTTAGGTGGCCAATTTGCTGTAGAAAAACGTAAAATTCAGTGCCCTCCAAAATTATTTCTCAACAAGGAAATTGTCTCACGAGCTGTATTGCGCCATCTTGTTGAAACCAGAACTCACCTTGCATTTCAGAAAGCACATAGTCCGTTAGCATAATGCGTTAAAGGTTTCCATTTACGGTAACATTCTGACTTTTATCATTTTTGAAGAAATATGGACCAATGATTTCACCAGCCCATAAATCACATCATTCCGTGGTTTTTAATGGATGTAATGGTAGCTCTTGTTGCTCTTCGGATTGCTCATCAGCCCAAATAAGGCAGTTTTGTTTCATAACGTATCCACTGAGCCAGAAATGTGCTTTATCACTGAATAAAATTTCACGATAAAACACCTGATTTTTATTGAGTTTCTCCAGAGCCCACCTGAACAATTTGGAGCCGCAGTTGTGGTGTGAGTCGTTCCATGATGACTTGCCAAACGATTCTGAGCCAAAAATAAAAAGGGGGTTGATATGCCTAATCTGTTAAAAAAGCATATTGAAAATCAAACCTCACGATGAATCACCCATTAAAAGTTAAGTCACTTCAAAAACTTTCTTGAAATTGGTCCTCAATGCCATCGTCAGATTGATTACATTTCGCGGTAAGAACAGATGAATCAGTTTCATTTTGCGACATGGCCTCTGTTTATCAACGAAAAATCGTCTAAAGTGACCTAAATCAAAAATCTATTTTCTTATAGCAACAAAGTTATTAATTTGCTTTAAAATTAAATTTTTTTTTTTGTATTTGATAATTGATTGCCAAGCTTTACGATAGCAAAACCGTTTATTTACTAGACCTGAAATACGGCAGTTTAATTAGATTGTTTTTTCTTTAAAAACGTCCGAACTCAAAAACGTAATCGAGTATGTTCTGTAAATCAAAATGAATTGGATTTAAAATCGAACAAATTTTGAAAACGAGCCTGTAGAAAAAGTTCATAAAAATATGCCTTTTTATATACTTCATTCTTATATTTACAAGAATAACTCTTAAAAACAGGAAAAACTACAGTCAACTTGTAAATAATTGGAATCAAAATCTCGTTCGATTTCAAATCCACTTCATTTTGATTTGTAGAACATGCCCGAAAATTTTTTTCTTCTTAAGCGTCACAACCAAAAATAGTAGAATGTGTCATTTCTATTATTGAGCTAAACTGACACAAGTCTAATTAATATAAACCCCAGCAAAGATTTATTTTGTCAAGAGTGTCCCAATTCGAATTAAGACTTTTTAGCTACCATTATATTTTCTGAAGCAACTAAAATTTAGTCGGCTTTATGAATTGCAACTTTATACCAGTTAACAACAACAGAATACACTGATATTTTTTTCATAGATAAACAAGTGTATTGTGCATAGTATATAACCTTTCATTTTCGCAGTATATCGGTCTATATGTGTACGTCCAAAAACAGCAAAAAAAACTCAATTTTCAGAAATTAGTACCTGAGCCCTTTTCGAAAAAATGATTCAATTAGGTAAGTACTCAAATTAGGGGTATATTTTCAATAAAAGTAAAATAAACGGTTTATTATGCTTGAATAAGCGGCTTATCCGATATTTTAAAAATGCACATTTAATTAGGCATTAGTTTTTCCAATCGCAGGTTTTTTAGGCCCTAATCATGTACAACGCAGCGCAACGCCACAGAACTAACGCAACGCCAAAGAATAACATTGAAAGCACAAACAATGTCATAAATATTTTGTAATTTTGTTGTTGCTTTATACAGAAATTCACATTGCGTCTTAAAATTTAAACGCTCCATTGCTTGTGTCGTTGAAAATTTTAAAACGGTACATGAATTTCTGTTGAAAGCAACAACAAAATTAAAAAATATTTATGACATTCTTTGTGCTTTCAATGTTATTGTTTGGCGTTGCGCTGCGTTGTACATGATTAGGGCTTTAATTTTTTAATACAATTTTCACAACTCAACGTCACCAGAAAAACAAAAAATGTAACCATACCGATCCAAAAGTAAACATGCGCAAAAAGAACTACAGAGTATTTAGTTGTTCATTTTAGTGTTACACTTTTTTGACGTTTCGAAAACTTTAAAAAAGTGTTTTATCTAAAAGGGTTACATTTCCAACACTTATAACATCTTTTACAGCTGTTTTTAAAAATTGAAGGCCATAAACATACAAACACCTCTGTGTACATTTAAATATCTACATACATATTAAATTATTTACACGTAAATTTGAAATATGTATGTGTGTAGTTTAATTTACACGTTATTAATATTGATTTAAAGAGAACAAAAACAGCTGTGTCTTGTGTGTAAACAATAACCAGCATTTAGTAAATAAAATTCGTCTCAAGAATATTTTTAAACAAGTGAGAGTGTTAGATTCGGCTGTGCCAAGTCGTTGATACCCTGCACCGACAGTAAAAATATTTCAGGACGGGTCTATCCTCTTCAGACCTGGCCTTTTCCATGGCTAGTAGCGAAAAAGTACCATTCAGCATCGTATCCAAATCTTCCTTATGATAGCACAAATTTACAAAATTTTTGATTTATTAATAAAAAACTGCAAAAACAATGGAAACAGAAAGTGTGCACATATATACTTCAGTTTGTACAAAACAAACAATCAATTCAATATGAACACAAAACATACTTAGGATCACGTTCTGGTCTAAAACTCTGACACCAATCGAGTCTCCACCTTAAAATTTTCTGCGAATGTAGAAGAGGGTCTAATACTTGACATATATTTTTTTAAGAATTTTAAAAAATAGACTTTTTCAGATATGGACCTTTAAACTCAAGACCCCAAAAAATGACCTTTGACCTTTTCTTAAAAAAACACAATATGTATATAATTTTAAAGGGTGCACTTTCACCTTTAAAACGATACCAAAAAAAAATAAATTATCTTGCATAGTTCAGAAGTTCTATCCCCTTTTGTAAGGAGACTTTTGTGATTTTTTAACATTTTTCACATCTTTTATGACGTCATATTTTGGAACCCGAAAGAAACTGGGATCAATTTTTTTTTGTTTAAATATACTCTTATAGTGTATGATATTTGTGTTGAATTTCATTGAAATCGGAGGTGATGATGCCGAAAATTCCATTTTTTATTTAAAAATAAAACTATTTGCAAACTCGCTATTTATACTTGGATAGCAAATTATTGCATTTTCGTGCCGCCATGCACCAAAATATTGTCATATGGTAGCATTAATGATTAAAAAATTATGTATAAAAGATATAGTAAATAAAAAACATGTCAGCATTACACATGCTATTTGAAAATATGTAACTCCTTGGTGCTTGTTCACGCTCCTCAAGTTAAAGTCATCAAGTCTTAAGTATTAAGGAAAGAGAGGAAAATAAATGGCGTTCTCTCTTTCCTTTCTCCTGAAAGCTCAAGACTTGACCGTTTAAGCTTGAAGAGTGTGAATCAGCAAAAAAAAGTTGTACGGCAACGCTTTTCACTTTTATTTTCAAACAGTGTTGCCATATTTTTTTTTTTGAAAATAACTGCATCTTAAGAAAAAAAAAACTGAATTTCACTAAAAAAAAAACTGCGTTCAAAAATTGTCAAAAAAAATATATATAATTTACTTAATTTTTTTTTAACATACATATATACAATATAATATTAACGAATATTGTTACTTTATTGGCTCGATGAAAGAGAGTGGAAGTAAGAGGGGTACACAAGGACATGTTGTCTTGCGATTTTTTCTTTTGTTCATTTAATACAAAGTTGATTTTAGTTTGGGCACAGACTTACAATTTGTCTAGTGAACATACATGAAAAATTCCTGCAATAAAGCTTTTACAATGTAAACTCAAATGCAACTTTAAAAAGAAACATAACAAATCATAGTATGTAAACAGGGACACAATTAAACTTTCAAAAGTAAAAGCCAAATAAACTACTTAAACGGCTTTGCAAACGTCAAAAATATACATTTGTACAATCCTCTTGCGTAGTTAATTGGGGTATTTGACGATTAAATCACGTTTGTAGAAAAATCGAAATGTTGTATATTTGCAAAATTGTTTGCGCTATCTAGTGCTAAATTTAATCATTTAAATGGCGCTACCTATTGCTAAATTTAATAATTTAAGTGAAAATTTTGCAGAGTCAAGAAGGAAACGACGAAACATAACAATTTACAAGAATAATAGCCTATTTCCGATGTGCGAAAGAATTCTTTCTTTCGCATAACTACATTGAACACAAAAACAAATTTTTAGACTTTGTTTTGGGTTTCTGACGAAAGAATTCTTTCGCACATTGGAAATAGGCTATAAAAGTATTTTATTAGAATTTATTGAAAAATGCTTAATTTGGTTTGGGTGGCTTATTTCTTAACGAAAAGTTCGTGTTAACCAAGCCGTTTGTGTTTTTTGTTTGGCTCTTAAAGCTTGCATCTGGTATACGAGTTTGTGTTAAGCAAATTAGTTAAGATTATGGCTTAAGAGATAAAAAATAATATAAAAAAATTGAAATTGAAAAATTTTAATGCAAAATCTGCACAATTTACAAAAAAACTTTTAACAAACAACTTCAAAATTGTTCAATGCTTAGAAAAACTGCAAAATGCCGATAAATCTGCACATTTGGCAACGCTGCTTGCAAATAAGGAATGCGTTTAAACGGGTTATATAAGATGAATATTAAAAAAGTTTCACACGGAATGACAAACTTTGTCTACCCTCATTAACTACTAATATTAATGTTTATCTTTTTTGAATCCCTTCGTTAAATTTATCTTTTTTTAGTTTTTGTTTTTCTATTATTTTTCTTTCTGTTGAAAATAATTTTTTCTAAAACAAATACTTTAAGTCAAAAACAATAACGTTGTTCTTGAAATACATAAATAAATAAGTAAATATGTAATATTTACTTATTAATATGTAATATTTACTTATTAACGGATTAAAACGCTAACCTTGTACAAAAATCGTCTGGGTCGTTTCCGAGAAATCTGGGTTCAGATTAAAAGGCCACAGAATATGAAAAATTAAATGGTTCATAGGAACGAGCCACTGCTAAGGGATACACTTTATGGAATATAAAAAATTAGTTTAGAAAACGCATTTCGTACTAAAAATCGAATGCGACTTTCTTAGGATTTATTAAAAACAAAACAATATAATTTGCTATTCTAACAGTTTAATTAAATATGGAATTAAATATAACCAGAATATATAAAAGTATGTATATAAGGTGATTTGTAAGGACAAAAATTTGTCGATATTGTGCCATCGATTTTTCGATAGCTTTTGGCATAAGGAAATCAAAGTTTTACTACAACATATAAAAAAAAATCATTTTCGAGGCGCCTAAATTTCAATTTTTTTGACTATTTTTCCAGTTTTATTTTTAACTTTTATATATGGATGGATATATTTAAAAAAAATTAAATCGGCCACTTTTTTTAACTTACCTACTAAAAAATGGGAATGCGGTCTTTTAGAGAAGCGCTTCCTCTGTTAATAAGCCTAAGCAGCTCTCTACTTCCGGTCTTAGACCAAGTATTCCCTGGTTATGTCGTTCAAGCACCCGCTTGTCGACAGCTAGAGTGAGAAGGCGAACCTTCAGCTAAGTAGCCTGAATGGCATGCTACCACCGATGCATCTCAGGTAGCTAGGTGGCAAACAAAAACACCAAGTCACTGAAACTCAATGCTCACCTCTGCGGGCAGCCCCAGTACCAGTCCAGATGGATGCAAATCTCACTGATTTATGAAACCGAATAAATGAACAACGATCGAAAACCCTGATGAAGACAATTGGCATGAAAAAACACGGAAACGATTTGGATCATGGAACGTACGAACTTTATCGGAATCTTCCAAACTAACTCAGTCTGAGCGTGAAATGGAAAGATAAAATCAACTCTTTCTTGGCCTAAGTGAAGTCAGGTGGCCTGATAGTGGTGAACAACAAACACCTGGCAACTATAAATTTATATATTCAGGAAAATCCTCAGATGCATCAAGATCAAGTGGCGTGGGCTTTCTTCTATCTAAAGAGACTAAGAAAAGTTTAATCGAATGACAACGTCATGATGCCAGCATAATCGTGATAAAGCTAAAAACAAAAGCGAGGAACCTATCATGTGTACAATACTATGCCCCGACCGATACATTAGACTGACTGATCATGGATGAATTCGATTGCAGGCTTTACTCTGTAATGACCTCTATCAATGCAGACGACATTAAAGTTTTGATGGGTAATTTTATTGTTCAGATTGGTGGCGAAAATCGTGGTAGAGAGGCTGTCATTGGCAAGCATGATATTGGTCGTATGACTGAAAACGGCGAACTCTTTTGCGAAGCATGCGCCAACTACAGCTTATCTCCTTATAAGAAAGTGCATAAAGTTACATGGGTATCAAACGAGAAGGTTACAGAAAACCAAATATACCATATCGCAATAAGCAAAATGTGGAGGCACTCACTGATCGATGTGAGAAATACTTAGAAGAGGAGCTGATATTGGGAGCGACCATTACCTTATAATGGGAGTAATACGACTAAAAATATGCGCAAACAGATGCGATAAGCCGAATAAAAGAGTAAGATTTAACTTTAAGAGGCTGACGAACAGAGAACCACTAATCCATTTCTTAAACTCCCTCAAATTAAAAACTGAATTACTCAAAAAAGTGTAACAAATCTCGACACGTGCTGGAAACAGGTTGGAAATGCCTTTCTTGAGTCCGCCACAAATTGTCTCGGTAATCAAATTAAAAACGTGACCCCATGAATATCAGATCAAACCTGGAATCTTTTTGAGGATAGAAGGGAGGTTAAATTACGTATCAACAACACCAAAACCCAGCAAGCAAAATTGGATCTGTAACAACAATATAATACCATAAATCGAAAGGTCAAACGAATTGCGGAAAATGATAAAAGGAAATGGGCAGAAAATATGGCTGCAGAATCAAACGAATCAAACTGGCCGAATTTTGTGATATGGATCACAAAATTACTCGCTGATCATAATCGCTCTAATATGAGGCCCCTGCGTAATGCAAATGGTGAATTAGAATACACAAAAGAAGGTAAACTGGGAGTATGGGAAGACCACTATCAGAACATACTTGATAGTGCAAACGATGATGAAGCGACTGAGCTCTGCAATCGCATCCATCACAATCAAAGAAGTTATATAAACACCCAGCCTCCCAGTTACATAGAAATAACGGAAGCAATAACGTCGCTAATAGACCACAAGGCTGCAAGGTCCGCTAATATTTCCCTCGAATTGTTTAAAGCTGATAATCCAACCGTTAGTTGAACACTTTTGGAAGAGTTCAACGCTTTTTTTAAAACGGATTTTTATTTTGACAATAGATTTTACTTATAGCTCTTAATTAGCCCTATAATGGGTGCAATTGTACATTTTGAGCAATTTTTAGTTTTCAAGACAATTGAAAAGAGACCAAGGCGTTCGCACGTGATGAAAACAGAAGTGGGTTTCGCGGCCAACAATTCAAGTGCCGCTTCAGCCCAACCTTAGGCGATAATATAAAGCTTCTAATTTTAGAATGTTATGTAATATTGTCTCTTAAAAATGGTAATAATCAGTAAAATAGGCTTCCGACTTTTACTTTCTAAAACTACTATTTTGTGCGACTTTACATTTATGTATAGAATGGGCCTTAAATAGGGCCTATGATAAATTATAGACCTATCTTCTAAAATTTTATTTCTTGTTTCAAGTTTCAAGTAATTTTGTAATTTCAAGTAATTTTGAGTCTTATGAAAGTAGATTATGCTAAATTGCACGACAAAAGCATTATTTGTTACGCCTTTAGCCATACTTACATGATTTACGAGGTTAGTCTAAACATGGAGCCGAAGGTGAATTATGGACCGATATTCACGAAATTGGGTGCCTTATAAAACAAATTTGTTGAAATTTAATGCCAATAGGTGCATTTCGCCACAAATTTATGTTATTTTTTGTTGAGTTTTTAGGGAGGTAGTTCCACATTTGGGTGCATAACTCTTTTCCTACTGAAGCGATTCTGCTGGAATTCAATCCCAAACAGCCTAGAAGATCTAGAAACAATTTTACACCCATATGGCGAAATCAGCTTAGAATAAACGAAGGACTCACAATACAAATACTTTATGGGACCTTAGATGATTATTAAAAAAAGATTCACATGGAATAACAAACTTAGTATACCTTCATACACCACTGCTGATTAAGGGCTATACAATGTTTAGAAAAATTAAATATATGGAGCAAATAAAATTTCTCCTTCCTGCTGAATTTGTTAAACGGTAAAATTGTTTCAGAATTCCTACTTCGTAATGTTATGCTTTCAGTTCCTAATCGCCCTTCCAGAAATTTTATTCCACTAACGGCCAATTTAACCAAGTTCAGTTATAATTGACTACCAGTTATAACTGTCGAAAATATATTGTTAGCTGGAAGTTAAGGTAACAGTTAAGTTTTAACTGAACTTGATGAAATTGGCTGTAAGACTTCAATACTTTCATTCTAATTATGCAAATGAGCTCTGAATTGATTTCTATATCTTAAAATAATTTTAGTCTTAAATTTTTAAATTTATATTATATAATAGATACTAGACTTAATTATTTTAAGCGTAATAGTCAGTAAGAAATATTAGTTTCATTAGAGAAATAAGTAAAGAAATAAATAAAAAATTTTGGGCGGGAATCCCGGTATCCCGGGAATTTGATTTTTATTTCCCGCTTTCCCGGGAATCCAAAAAGTGCAGGAATAAAAAAACTCTATGTAGTTTTGTTTTCTGTTCTTGTTTTGAACTTCTGTGTGGTGGGCACGGGTTTCAGATGTGGCGATTTTTCGCCAAACGAGGCGATTTATAAACATATTTGGCGATAAAATTTTGTGTTTGGCGACATGGTGATTTTTTGGCGAAATTCAAATAAGTTGGCTATTATTTTGGCGATTTCTAAAACGCATTTTTGCTTTTTTTCTTACTTACATGAAAAAATTTATGAGTACGGCGGGTTTCTAAAAAAAATTTTAATCGCAATGTTTATGCGATTGTTTTAGATGATAAATTGATAATAAAAAATTGTTTCTATAGAAATTGTGAATAAAGCTTAAGCTTTATTAGATCTCATCAATCATCGGATCTCCACCGAAAAACAAGTAAATTTTCAATTTATTTTGGAAAATAAATTCTACAAACTGAATCGTTTGTTAAATTTTTAAAATTTTAAGAATATTAATGTATAGTGGGTAGTATGCAAAAATAGTTGAATTAATATCGAAAGTAAATCACATTTTAAAAAAATTTGCATTGATATCACGTTTTATAAGCAGTAGAATCGCGAAAAAGTTAACTCTCGTTAAAGTTAAAATCGTGGTTAAGTTAACTAAATTTTAGCGCCCATGTGCCGCTCTTGTTATTAAGTGGAGAGTTTGAACAAAATTGAAAAATATATTCCTTTTCCTGTTGTGCTATTGTATATCTGAAGTACACATCTTAAAAATAAAAAAGAAACGTTAAAAAATTCTCGAGGCTCTAGAGAACAGATTGGAAAAAGCCCACAGGAAAACATTATATAAACCGAAATATGCTGATATTAAAGCATGTTCGTATAAATGTTTTTCTTGAAGCAACGAAAACGTAATTGCGCAAATGACTGGCCCAATTTTAATTATCAATAGCTAAGCACGAGTTTAAGTTACTGCAACCCAAAAAGACAATAATGTCAATAATGGATGGCTAGTAAATTTTTAGAAAATACAAAGAATTCGCTATCTGAAATTTTGTGAAGAGCTCCTTTCATGACATACGTCAGACGTAGCACCTTTAATTTATAATGCATGACTGATTCTATAATTATGAATTATAAATTGTAGTTCCAAAGCAGTTGTGAACTTGAACCAGCCGGTACTAATAAGGTATGAGTGTTTTTTGTTTTAATGATGAAAACTTAGTCATTGAAATACATTTAGTTTGTTATTTCCCAAAAATCAATTTATTTTTACTATTGATTTTTTTTACAACTTAAATCCGCTTAGAAAAGTTAATAATTCAAAAAAGTTACCAACCCTTGCGACATTTCGGTGCCCTCCAAAATTATTTCTCAACAAGGAAATTGTCTCACGCGCTGTATTGCTCGTAGCGCCATCTTGTTGAAACCAGAACTCACCTTGCATTTCAGAAAGCACATAGTCCGTTAGCATGGTGCGGTAAAGGTTTCCGTTTACGGTAGCATTCTGACTTTTATCATTTTTGAAGAAGTATGGACCAATGATTTCACTAGCCCATAAGTCACATCCTACCGTTGTTTTTAATGGATGTAATGGTAGCTCTTGTTGCTCTTCGGATTGCTCATCAGCCCAAATAAGGCAGTTTTGTTTCATAACGTATCCACTGAGCCAGAAATGTGCTTTATCACTGAATAAAATTTCACGATAAAACACCTGATTTTTATTGAGTTTCTCCAGAGCACACCTGAACAATTTGGAGCCGCAGTTGTGGTGTGAGTCGTTCCATGATGACTTGCCAAACGATTCTGAGCCAAAAATAAAAAGGGGGTTGATATGCCTAATATGTTAAAAAAGCATATTGAAAATCAAACCTCACGATGAATCACCCATTAAAAGTTAAGTCACTTCAAAAACTTTCTTGAAATTGGTCCTCAATGCCATCGTCAGATTGATTACATTTCGCGGTAAGAACAGATGAATCAGTTTCATTTTGCGACATGGCCTCTGTTTATCAATGAAAAATCGTCTAAAGTGACCTAAATCAAAAATCTATTTTCTTATAGCAACAAAGTTATTAATTTGCTTTAAAATTAAATTTTTTTTTTTGTATTTGATAATTGATTGCCAAGCTTTACGATAGCAAAACCGTTTATTTACTAGACCTGAAATACGGCAGTTTAATTAGATTGTTTTTTCTTTAAAAACGTCCGAACTCAAAAACGTAATCGAGTATGTTCTGTAAATCAAAATGAATTGGATTTAAAATCGAACAAATTTTGAAAACGAGCCTGTAGAAAAAGTTCATAAAAATATGCCTTTTTATATACTTCATTCTTATATTTACAAGAATAACTCTTAAAAACAGGAAAAACTACAGTCAACTTGTAAATAATTGGAATCAAAATCTCGTTCGATTTCAAATCCACTTCATTTTGATTTGTAGAACATGCCCGAAAATTTTTTTCTTCTTAAGCGTCACAACCAAAAATAGTAGAATGTGTCATTTCTATTATTGAGCTAAACTGACACAAGTCTAATTAATATAAACCCCAGCAAAGATTTATTTTGTCAAGAGTGTCCCAATTCGAATTAAGACGTTTTAGCTACCATTATATTTTCTGAAGCAACTAAAATTAAGTCGGCTTTATGAATTGCAACTTTATACCAGTTAACAACAACAGAATACACTGATATTTTTTTCATAGATAAACAAGTGTATTGTGCATAGTATATAACCTTTCATTTTCGCAGTATATCGGTCTATATGTGTACGTCCAAAAACAGCAAAAAAAACTCAATTTTCAGAAATTAGTACCTGAGCCCTTTTCGAAAAAATGATTCAATTAGGTAAGTACTTAAATTAGGGGTATATTTTCAATAAAAGTAAAATAAACGGTTTATTATGCTTGAATAAGCGGCTTATCCGATATTTTAAAAATGCACATTTAATTAGGCATTAGTTTTTCCAGTCGCAGGTTTTTTAATTTTTTAATACAATTTTCACAACTCAACGTCACCAGAAAAACAAAAAATGTAACCATACCGATCCAAAAGTAAACATGCGCAAAAAGAACTACAGAGTATTTAGTTGTTCATTTTAGTGTTACACTTTTTTGACGTTTCGAAAACTTTAAAAAAGTGTTTTATCTAAAAGGGTAAAATTTCCAACACTTATAACATCTTTTACAGCTGTTTTTAAAAATTGAAGGCCATAAACATACAAACACCTCTGTGTACATTTAAATATCTACATACATATTAAATTATTTACACGTAAATTTGAAATATGTATGTGTGTAGTTTAATTTACACGTTATTAATATTGATTTAAAGAGAACAAAAACAGCTGTGTCTTGTGTGTAAACAATAACCAGCATTAAGTAAATAAAATTCGTCTCAAGAATATTTTTAAACAAGTGAGAGTGTTAGATTCGGCTGTGCCAAGTCGTTGATACCCTGCACCGACAGTAAAAATATTTCAGGACGGGTCTATCCTCTTCAGACCTGGCCTTTTCCATGGCTAGTAGCGAAAAAGTACCATTCAGCATCGTATCCAAATCTTCCTTATGATAGCACAAATTTACAAAATTTTTGATTTATTAATAAAAAACTGCAAAAACAATGGAAACAGAAAGTGTGCACATATATACTTCAGTTTGTACAAAACAAACAATCAATTCAATATGAACACAAAACATACTTAGGATCACGTTCTGGTCTAAAACTCTGACACCAATCGAGTCTCCACCTTAAAATTTTCTGCGAATGTAGAAGAGGGTCTAATACTTGACATATATTTTTTTAAGAATTTTAAAAAATAGACTTTTTCAGATATGGACCTTTAAACTCAAGACCCCAAAAAATGACCTTTGACCTTTTCTTAAAAAAACACAATATGTATATAATTTTAAAGGGTGCACTTTCACCTTTAAAACGATACAAAAAAAATAAATTATCTTGCATAGTTCAGAAGTTCTACCCCCTTTTGTAAAAGGAGACTTTTGTGATTTTTTAACATTTTTCACATCTTTTATGACGTCATATTTTGGAACCCGAAAGAAACTGGGATCAATTTTTTTTTGTTTAAATATACTCTTATAGTGTATGATATTTGTGTTGAATTTCATTGAAATCGGAGGTGATGATGCCGAAAATTCCATTTTTTATTTAAAAATAAAACTATTTGCAAACTCGCTATTTATACTTGGATAGCAAATTATTGCATTTTCGTGCCGCCATGCACCAAAATATTGTCATATGGTAGCATTAATGATTAAAAAATTATGTATAAAAGATATAGTAAATAAAAAACATGTCAGCATTACACATGCTATTTGAAAATATGTAACTCCTTGGTGCTTGTTCACGCTCCTCAAGTTAAAGTCATCAAGTCTTGAGTATTAAGGAAAGAGAGGAAAATAAATGGCGTTCTCTCTTTCCTTTCTCCTGAAAGCTCAAGACTTGACCGTTTAAGCTTGAAGAGTGTGAATCAGCAAAAAAAAGTTGTACGGCAACGCTTTTCACTTTTATTTTCAAACAGCGTTGCCATATTTTTTTTTGAAAATAACTGCATCTTAAGAAAAAAAAAACTGAATTTCACTAAAAAAAAAAACTGCGTTCAAAAATTGTCAAAAAAAATATATATAATTTACTTAATTTTTTTTTAACATACATATATACAATATAATATTAACGAATATTGTTACTTTATTGGCTCGATGAAAGAGAGTGGAAGTAAGAGGGGTACACAAGGACATGTTGTCTTGCGATTTTTTCTTTTGTTCATTTAATACAAAGTTGATTTTAGTTTGGGCACAGACTTACAATTTGTCTAGTGAACATACATGAAAAATTCCTGCAATAAAGCTTTTACAATGTAAACTCAAATGCAACTTTAAAAAGAAACATAACAAATCATAGTATGTAAACAGGGACACAATTAAACTTTCAAAAGTAAAAGCCAAATAAACTACTTAAACGGCTTTGCAAACGTCAAAAATATACATTTGTACAATCCTCTTGCGTAGTTAATTGGGGTATTTGACGATTAAATCACGTTTGTAGAAAAATCGAAATGTTGTATATTTGCAAAATTGTTTGCGCTATCTAGTGCTAAATTTAATCATTTAAATGGCGCTACCTATTGCTAAATTTAATAATTTAAGTGAAAATTTTGCAGAGTCAAGAAGGAAACGACGAAACATAACAATTTACAAGAATAATAGCCTATTTCCGATGTGCGAAAGAATTCTTTCTTTCGCATAACTACATTGAACACAAAAACAAATTTTTAGACTTTGTTTTGGGTTTCTGACGAAAGAATTCTTTCGCACATTGGAAATAGGCTATAAAAGTATTTTATTAGAATTTATTGAAAAATGCTTAATTTGGTTTGGGTGGCTTATTTCTTAACGAAAAGTTCGTGTTAACCAAGCCGTTTGTGTTTTTTGTTTGGCTCTTAAAGCTTGCATCTGGTATACGAGTTTGTGTTAAGCAAATTAGTTAAGATTATGGCTTAAGAGATAAAAAATAATATAAAAAAATTGAAATTGAAAAATTTTAATGCAAAATCTGCACAATTTACAAAAAAACTTTTAACAAACAACTTCAAAATTGTTCAATGCTTAGAAAAACTGCAAAATGCCGATAAATCTGCACATTTGGCAACGCTGCTTGCAAATAAGGAATGCGTTTAAACGGGTTATATAAGATGAATATTAAAAAAGTTTCACACGGAATGACAAACTTTGTCTACCCTCATTAACTACTAATATTAATGTTTATCTTTTTTGAATCCCTTCGTTAAATTTATCTTTTTTTAGTTTTTGTTTTTCTATTATTTTTCTTTCTGTTGAAAATAATTTTTTCTAAAACAAATACTTTAAGTCAAAAACAATAACGTTGTTCTTGAAATACATAAATAAATAAGTAAATATGTAATATTTACTTATTAACGGATTAAAACGCTAACCTTGTACAAAAATCGTCTGGGTCGTTTCCGAGAAATCTGGGTTCAGATTAAAAGGCCACAGAATATGAAAAATTAAATGGTTCATAGGAACGAGCCACTGCTAAGGGATACACTTTATGGAATATAAAAAATTAGTTTAGAAAACGCATTTCGTACTAAAAATCGAATGCGACTTTCTTAGGATTTATTAAAAACAAAACAATATAATTTGCTATTCTAACAGTTTAATTAAATATGGAATTAAATAT
Organism: Pollenia amentaria; assembly: GCA_943735925.1. Classification (NCBI taxonomy): domain Eukaryota; kingdom Metazoa; phylum Arthropoda; class Insecta; order Diptera; family Polleniidae; genus Pollenia; species Pollenia amentaria. The sequence continues at coordinate 26,194,316 of OX031006.1, forward strand.
AACCAGAATATATAAAAGTATGTATATAAGGTGATTTGTAAGGACAAAAATTTGTCGATATTGTGCCATCGATTTTTCGATAGCTTTTGGCATAAGGAAAACAAAGTTTTACTAGAGCATATAAAAAAAAATCATTTTCGAGGCGCCTAAATTTCAATTTTTTTGACTATTTTTCCAGTTTTATTTTTAACTTTTATATATGGATGGATATATTTAAAAAAATTTAAATCGGCCACTTTTTTTAACTTACCTACTAAAAAATGGGAATGCGGTCTTTTAGAGAAGCGCTTCCTCTGTTAATAAGCCTAAGCAGCTCTCTACTTCCGGTCTTAGACCAAGTATTCCCTGGTTATGTCGTTCAAGCACCCGCTTGTCGACAGCTAGAGTGAGAAGGCGAACCTTCAGCTAAGTAGCCTGAATGGCATGCTACCACCGATGCATCTCAGGTAGCTAGGTGGCAAACAAAAACACCAAGTCACTGAAACTCAATGCTCACCTCTGCGGGCAGCCCCAGTACCAGTCCAGATGGATGCAAATCTCACTGATTAATGAAACCGAATAAATGAACAACGATCGAAAACCCTGATGAAGACTATTGGCATGAAAACACGGAAACGATTTGGATCATGGAACGTACGAACTTTATCGGAATCTTCCAAACTAACTCAGTCTGAGCGTGAAATGGAAAGATAAAATCAACTCTTTCTTGGCCTAAGTGAAGTCAGGTGGCCTGATAGTGGTGAACAACAAACACCTGGCAACTATAAATTTATATATTCAGGAAAATCCTCAGATGCATCAAGATCAAGTGGCGTGGGCTTTCTTCTATCTAAAGAGACTAAGAAAAGTTTAATCGAATGACAACGTCATGATGCCAGCATAATCGTGATAAAGCTAAAAACAAAAGCGAGGAACCTATCATGTGTACAATGCTATGCCCCGACCGATACATTAGACTGACTGATCATGGATGAATTCGATTGCAGGCTTTACTCTGTAATGACCTCTATCAATGCAGACGACATTAAAGTTTTGATGGGTAATTTTATTGTTCAGATTGGTGGCGAAAATCGTGGTAGAGAGGCTGTCATTGGCAAGCATGATATTGGTCGTATGACTGAAAACGGCGAACTCTTTTGCGAAGCATGCGCCAACTACAGCTTATCTCCTTATAAGAAAGTGCATAAAGTTACATGGGTATCAAACGAGAAGGTTACAGAAAACCAAATATACCATATCGCAATAAGCAAAATGTGGAGGCACTCACTGATCGATGTGAGAAATACTTAGAAGAGGAGCTGATATTGGGAGCGACCATTACCTTATAATGGGAGTAATACGACTAAAAATATGCGCAAACAGATGCGATAAGCCGAATAAAAGAGTAAGATTTAACTTTAAGAGGCTGACGAACAGAGAACCACTAATCCATTTCTTAAACTCCCTCAAATTAAAAACTGAATTACTCAAAAAAGTGTAACAAATCTCGACACGTGCTGGAAACAGGTTGGAAATGCCTTTCTTGAGTCCGCCACAAATTGTCTCGGTAATCAAATTAAAAACGTGACCCCATGAATATCAGATCAAACCTGGAATCTTTTTGAGGATAGAAGGGAGGTTAAATTACGTATCAACAACACCAAAACCCAGCAAGCAAAATTGGATCTGTAACAACAATATAATACCATAAATCGAAAGGTCAAACGAATTGCGGAAAATGATAAAAGGAAATGGGCAGAAAATATGGCTGCAGAATCAAACGAATCAAACTGGCCGAATTTTGTGATATGGATCACAAAATTACTCGCTGATCATAATCGCTCCAATATGAGGCCCCTGCGTAATGCAAATGGTGAATTAGAATACACAAAAGAAGGTAAACTGGGAGTATGGGAAGACCACTATCGGAACATACTTGATAGTGCAAACGATGATGAAGCGACTGAGCTCTGCAATCGCACCCATCACAATCAAAGAAATTATGCAAACACCCAGCCTCCCAGTTACATAGAAATAACGGAAGCAATAACGTCGCTAATAGACCACAAGGCTGCAAGGTCCGCTAATATTTCCCTCGAATTGTTTAAAGCTGATAATCCAACCGTTAGTTGAACACTTTTGGAAGAGTTCAACGCTTTTTTTAAAACGGATTTTTATTTTGACAATAGATTTTACTTATAGCTCTTAATTAGCCCTATAATGGGTGCAATTGTACATTTTGAGCAATTTTTAGTTTTCAAGACAATTGAAAAGAGACCAAGGCGTTCGCACGTGATGAAAACAGAAGTGGGTTTCGCGGCCAACAATTCAAGTGCCGCTTCAGCCCAACCTTAGGCGATAATATAAAGCTTCTAATTTTAGAATGATATGTAATATTGTCTCTTAAAAATGGTAATAATCAGTAAAATAGGCTTCCGACTTTTACTTTCTAAAACTACTATTTTGTGCGACTTTACATTTATGTATAGAATGGGCCTTATATAGGGCCTATGATAAATTATAGACCTATCTTCTAAAATTTTATTTCTTGTTTCAAGTTTCAAGTAATTTTGTAATTTCAAGTAATTTTGAGTCTTATGAAAGTAGATTATGCTAAATTGCACGACAAAAGCATTATTTGTTACGCCTTTAGCCATACTTACATGATTTACGAGGTTAGTCTAAACATGGAGCCGAAGGTGAATTATGGACCGATATTCACGAAATTGGGTGCCTTATAAAACAAATTTGTTGAAATTTAATGCCAATAGGTGCATTTCGCCACAAATTTATGTTATTTTTTGTTGAGTTTTTAGGGAGGTAGTTCCACATTTGGGTGCATAACTCTTTTCCTACTGAAGCGATTCTGCTGGAATTCAATCCCAAACAGCCTAGAAGATCTAGAAACAATTTTACACCCATATGGCGAAATCAGCTTAGAATAAACGAAGGACTCACAATACAAATACTTTATGGGACCTTAGATGATTATTAAAAAAAGATTCACATGGAATAACAAACTTAGTATACCTTCATACACCACTGCTGATTAAGGGCTATACAATGTTTAGAAAAATTAAATATATGGAGCAAATAAAATTTCTCCTTCCTGCTGAATTTGTTAAACGGTAAAATTGTTTCAGAATTCCTACTTCGTAATGTTATGCTTTCAGTTCCTAATCGCCCTTCCAGAAATTTTATTCCACTAACGGCCAATTTAACCAAGTTCAGTTATAATTGACTACCAGTTATAACTGTCGAAAATATATTGTTAGCTGGAAGTTAAGGTAACAGTTAAGTTTTAACTGAACTTGATGAAATTGGCTGTAAGACTTCAATACTTTCATTCTAATTATGCAAATGAGCTCTGAATTGATTTCTATATCTTAAAATAATTTTAGTCTTAAATTTTTAAATTTATATTATATAATAGATACTAGACTTAATTATTTTAAGCGTAATAGTCAGTAAGAAATATTAGTTTCATTAGAGAAATAAGTAAAGAAATAAATAAAAAATTTTGGGCGGGAATCCCGGTATCCCGGGAATTTGATTTTTATTTCCCGCTTTCCCGGGAATCCAAAAAGTGCAGGAATAAAAAAACTCTATGTAGTTTTGTTTTCTGTTCTTGTTTTGAACTTCTGTGTGGTGGGCACGGGTTTCAGATGTGGCGATTTTTCGCCAAACGAGGCGATTTATAAACATATTTGGCGATAAAATTTTGTGTTTGGCGACATGGTGATTTTTTGGCGAAATTCAAATAAGTTGGCTATTATTTTGGCGATTTCTAAAACGCATTTTTGCTTTTTTTCTTACTTACATGAAAAAATTTATGAGTACGGCGGGTTTCTAAAAAAAATTTTAATCGCAATGTTTATGCGATTGTTTTAGATGATAAATTGATAATAAAAAATTGTTTCTATAGAAATTGTGAATAAAGCTTAAGCTTTATTAGATCTCATCAATCATCGGATCTCCACCGAAAAACAAGTAAATTTTCAATTTATTTTGGAAAATAAATTCTACAAACTGAATCGTTTGTTAAATTTTTAAAATTTTAAGAATATTAATGTATAGTGGGTAGTATGCAAAAATAGTTGAATTAATATCGAAAGTAAATCACATTTTAAAAAAATTTGCATTGATATCACGTTTTATAAGCAGTAGAATCGCGAAAAAGTTAACTCTCGTTAAAGTTAAAATCGTGGTTAAGTTAACTAAATTTTAGCGCCCATGTGCCGCTCTTGTTATTAAGTGGAGAGTTTGAACAAAATTGAAAAATATATTCCTTTTCCTGTTGTGCTATTGTATATCTGAAGTACACATCTTAAAAATAAAAAAGAAACGTTAAAAAATTCTCGAGGCTCTAGAGAACAGATTGGAAAAAGCCCACAGGAAAACATTATATAAACCGAAATATGCTGATATTAAAGCATGTTCGTATAAATGTTTTTCTTGAAGCAACGAAAACGTAATTGCGCAAATGACTGGTCCAATTTTAATTATCAATAGCTAAGCACGAGTTTAAGTTACTGCAACCCAAAAAGACAATAATGTCAGTAATGGATGGCTAGTAAATTTTTAGAAAATACAAAGAATTCGCTATCTGAAATTTTGTGAAGAGCTCCTTTCATGACATACGTCAGACGTAGCACCTTTAATTTATAATGCATGACTGATTCTATAATTATGAATTATAAATTGTAGTTCCAAAGCAGTTGTGAACTTGAACCAGCCGGTACTAATAAGGTATGAGTGTTTTTTGTTTTAATGATGAAAACTTAGTCATTGAAATACATTTAGTTTGTTATTTCCCAAAAATCAATTTATTTTTACTATTGATTTTTTTTACAACTTAAATCCGCTTAGAAAAGTTAATAATTCAAAAAAGTTACCAACCCTTGCGACATTTCGGTTAATTTTTTTGGCAATTCTGCTGATATTATGAATTGTATTTTTCAAAATAACAAAATAAAATCAAAAATTTCTTATAAACATTACTTATTTATATAGAATCGACAACGTATCTGGTTTATATGTTGATTTTCAAAAATAGTTCATGTAATGAAATTGTTAAGAATACCTAGTTGACTTTAAGTACTCCAATCCAACTCTAACTATCAAATTTGAATACTTTTATGACTTTTATCCTTTGCTACATTTCTTGTCAAAGTAACATTATGTTTCAATGAAAATCGAATACAAAATTTTTCGATATTCTAACTTATAAAAACTGATTTTTTTTCCATCAAACTCTACTAATTTTGAATACTTGATAAAATTTATATTTCTGTAAAATTCAATTAACTGATCTCACAAGTTTTAGGTTTTAAGATATTCAGCCTTGTTATGACAATTGCACGATTTAAAATCGCAAAACGCCAGATTTATTTTACGGTGTTCTGAAACTCGTGCATTTTGCTTGCAATCTGCCATAGTTTCTTAAAAATATTCTAGTTCCCTTCAGTTTGAAGTCATCAAACTTCTTGCGATTGCGGTTTATAAAACACCTATTGTGCAATTTCAAGTCAGAACCGTGAATGTTAAATGTTTTGCGACTGTCGGAAAATTCCCGATTTATTTAAAACAGTAAAAATACTAAAATATAAACACACAAATGGAATAAGGCTAAATATTGAACATTTAAAAAAAGGTTGAATACACTTGTACTCCTATTTGGCGAATTTTTTTCCCTTAAAATCTAAAGAAATAAATTTTTGGCTACTTTCGGCGACTTTCGTTATACTATTTGGCGATGAAGGTGAACAAAATTTGACAGCCCTGATTACATGACCGAAAAACAAAAACTAAATACCCTGTTGTTTTTCGTGTTGTTGACTTGTTGCAGTCTCGCCGCCACCTGAAGTAAATTCGACTTCATTTATTTCATTCATTTAATTTTTAAACAAAACTTAAATAAAATTTGAAGAAATTACATGCACAAACATCAAACTGGCGTCAAATTTTTATGAAAAATCAAAACTATTTTGATTTTCGTCCAATTTTTGTGCATCAACTCATATGTGTGAGTTGAGTACAAAAATGGGATTTTAATGTGCCAGTTTGCTTTGTGGCCATGTCGCTTAACACATTTTCCTTTTATTTCCAGACATTATTTACCACAGGTGAAAGGATATATTAAGTTCGTTTTGTTTGAGATAATAGAAAAAACATGACGACGGGCTTTTATATTTTTACCATAAAATCCTTTTTTTTTTTGGCCAAGATCGGAGTAGTGGGCGTGGCACGAAATATGCAAAAACGAACTTAAAGCGATCTTAAAAACTAAGTTCACAGCTCGAAAGACAACATCTACATCATTTTGTAAATTTTCTGGACATAAGATTGAGATTTGTAGTTTCGGTACACTACGAAAGTCAGGAAAGTGTAGAAATTTATATGCGTTTTTAATGTTATTTTTTCGGTTTTAAGATGTTTATATAAAACTAGCATTTAACCCGCTACTTCGTTAGCGTCTCCTTTTCTTTCGTGGACAAATTTTTCCGCCAAAGTTTATGTTTTTAGGTTTTAACCCGCTACTTTGTAATAGGTACGATTTTCACCTCTTAAACGTTAAAATTTCAAAAATTTACCAAAGTTTTATTTGTATTTTTTAGATACGTTTAGAATGTGGCATTTTTTTACTTCAATGTTTGTTGGTTTAATTGATAGATGGCGTGGCAAAAAAGTTTTAAAATACATGTTTTACCCCTTTACTCCCCAAAAGGGTCCAATTTCAAAAAAGTACCAGCCACCTATCCGCTTATTTTTTTACTGAACATGAGGTAAGGGAATTTACCCGTTTTTAGCTTTTTTAACCTCTAACCATAAAAATTTCCAAAACTCCCATCCTAGGGAGTTTTTAACATTTTAGCTTCAGGCGTTAATGACGTGCGATGATGAATCAGTCACTAACTTTACATTTTTATATTAAACAAATTTTGTAAAGACATGTGTATTGGCTTAAAAGATGGAAGGGGGACAAAAAAGTTCCGAAATACAGGTTTTACCCGTTTACTCACTAAAAGAGCCGAATTTAAAAAAAAAACACCATACAACAATAAGTATTAAGTTAAAAAAGTACCATTTTAATAAAAAAAAATTATAAAATACAAAAAATCCCTCTTACTGATTCTCATTCACTCAGAAACTTGTATGTTGTATTTTATGTTTCTAGGTCCAATATTAACGAAAATTGACAAAGTACCAGGTAAAGAATTATTAAAACGGCCCTCTTACTGATTCTCAATCACTTTAGGGAATTGCATGTTTAATTTTATGATTGTAGGTCCAATACTTAAGAAGATTAAAAAGTACGTGTTGAAAACAAAAAAGTTCCTTGTCTTTGATTCGCTTCCTTTAAGGAAATTTTATGTTCCTAGGTTCAATATTAACGAATATAAAAAAGTACCGGTTAAAATCGAAAAGGTACCACAAAGATCCCTCTTACAGATTCTCATTCTCTCAGGATCATGGATGTTTAATTTAATATTTGTACGTCCAATACTAACGGCAATTCGAAAAGTACCAGTTAATGAACTAAAAGGTACCAAGAATCATGTTACAGATTCTCATGCACTCAGTACATTGCATATTTAGTTAATGCACCAGTTAAGAAACGAAAAAGTACCAAAAAATCCCCTTGTCCACTCAGGACATTTAATGTTCAATTTTATGATTCTAGGTCTAACACTAACGGAAATTCAAATAGTACCAGTTAAAGGCCAAAAAGTACCAAACAGTCCCTCTACAGATTCTCATTTTCTCAGGACCTTGGACGTTCCATTTTATGTTTCTAGGGCCGATACTAACGGGAATTCAAATAGTGCCAGTTAAAGACCAAAAAGTACCAAACAGTTCCTCTACAGATTCTCATTTTCTCAGGACCTTGGACGTTCCATTTTATGTTTCTAGGGCCAATACTAACGGAAATTCAAATAGTACCAGTTAAAAAACAAAAAAGTACCACAAATTTCCCTCTAATAGATTCTTGTCTACTGAGGATATTTAATGTTTAATTTTGTGTTTCTAAGTCCAATACTAAAGGAAATTCAAATAGTACCAGTAAAAGAACAAAAAAGTACCAAAGAGCCCTTTTACAGATTCTCATTTACTCAGGACCATTCATGTTTACTTTTATGTTAATAGGTCCAATATTAACGAAAATTAATAAAAAAGTACTAGTTAAAGAACATAAAAGTCCCTCTAACGAATACTCATTCACTCAGGACCTTGCATACTTAATTTTATGTTAATAGGTCTAATATTACCGGCAATTCAAATAGTACCAGTTAAAGAATGAAAAAGTACCAAAAAGATCCATCTAACAAATTCACATTCACTCAGGACTTTGCATGCTTAATTTTATGTTTCTACAGGGTGGCCCAAATAAGACCAGCTGATGTGAAACACAAATAACTTTTTTATTTTTTAACATAATTTATTTTTTCTTTTTGCAGATTATAACTGAACTCTTGGAAATTTAAAATGAATATGTACAGTCAACAACAACGCATTAAAATGATCTATTTGTATTATTCTTCTCAACGATCAACGCCCACATCTTCCATGATTACAAGTTTAGTTCGCCGTTTTGAGGAACTGGGTTCAGTTGCCGACCGTCCATGAAGAGGTGCTCATCAAAATATTCGTACTGAAGATAACGTGGAAGCTGTGCAGCAGAGTGTTGAAATCATCGGCCCATATTTCTTTGAGAATGAGGATGAAACGCCAGAAACGGTCTCCGGGGCTGCTAACAGAACAATGATCGACAACTTTTTGCGGCCAATGGTGGAGCAACATCCTAATTTGTGGTTTCAACAAGATGGAGCCACTGCGCATACTGCTAGGCAAACTATGGACATGCTGCGTAAAATTTTTGGTGAACGCATAATTTCAAAAAATTCAGATTTCCCTTGGCCTCCTCGTTCACCAGATTTAACTGCGCCCGATTTTTTTTATGGGGTTATTTAAAAGACAAAGTGTATGTTAACAAACCACAGACACTTGGACAACTCAAGCAGAATATTCGAGACGAAATACGGCGCCTGCAACCAGAAACATTACGCCGTGTAATGCAAAATTCGCTAAAAAAGAGCCAATGCCTGTAACGAGCAAAATGTTGGTCATTTGTCTGATGTCATGTTTCACACATAGTCACGTTAAATTTCCATTAAATGTATTTAACATATAAAAATAAATTATTTAAGAAAAAAACGTTATTACAATAGTTATACGTGCTTAAAATCACTAGGTCTTATTTGGGCCACCCTGAGAACTAACGGAAATTCAAAAAGTACCAGTTGAAGAGCAAAAAGTACCCTCATAGGTTCTTATCCACTCATGACATCGCATGTTGAAGTTTATGTTTCTAGGTCCAATACTACCGATAATTAAAAAAATTGCCAGTTGTAGAACCAAAAAGCTAAAGTAAGAAATTAAATTTCCCGTATTTCCCTTTTTTGGTACTTTTTTTCTCCCCATTGAAGAATAAAAAATTTCAATATTGTAGTGGGAGCCCATAATATAATACGTATATGTCAATGAATAAAAAAAATGTTTTGTATAAAAAGTACCAATAACAGTTACGGTTTTTACCCCTTAAACGTTCGAATTTCGAAAAAGTACCAAATTCGTATTTGGATTTTTTAGATATGTTTCAAATGTGATATAACCCTTATTTCTATGTGTATGGGTTTAAAAGATAGATGGGGTGACAAAAAAGTACCAAAGTACAGGTTTTACCCGTTTACTCCGTTAAAGGGCTGATTTTCCAAAAATTACCAGATACCTGTCCACTTATTTTTCTAAGGAACAACGATAAGTATTAAATTTTTTTGTATCTCTTTTAGTTTTAGAGATATAAGGTTACCGTATTTACCCGTTTTTACCCCTAAACATTAGAATTTCCAAAACTGCCGTCTTAGTGAATCGATTTGGGGAGAGACCAACCCCTGGTCCAAATTTCAAGTTTTTAGCTTCAGGCGTTTAGGCTGTGCGATGATGAATCAGTCAGTAACGTTACAATTTTATATATAGAGATTATTTAGGGGCAAAATTGAGTGAGCTATTCCATTGATTTTTCACTGAATGACATGATCAAAGGATATTTTCATATAAAAAAGAGTAATCTTGAATATTTTTGTTGAAACAATTCGTTTAAAAACTAAATGAAGTTTTAATATATTTAAAAAAATAAAAAAAAAAAAACAACAAGCTTTTTGAAAGTGAAGGTAGCTGCAGCACTAATAAAGCTATACACTTACGTTGACCATTCGTCCTTTGATAAGAGGATAGTCCTTTTTTTTTGTCCCGATGTCATTACAAAATTTTTTTTTAAAGAGGAAAGTAGATTGTCCTTTTTTAAATTAGTTGTCCTTTTCTTATATTATGTCTTCTGTTTTTTCTTTATATTCAAAAATTATAAGTTTTATTTTGCCAAAACCATAAAATTCCAGTATTAATAGAGCAAAACAGGGATGCATTAAGAATTTTATAATTGTATCAACAACCTTTAGAAATTATACTTTTTTGACCTCAATTGTACTTAAAGGTTAATTTTAGTTTAAATTAATTTTATTTATGTTTATAAAAAACTCCACAAAAATGTGTTATAAATCTTATTTAAATAATGTACTGTAATGTAAAAGAACAATTCAGTTTGGTATAAAAACTATTTTCTTTTGCCCGTGACTTCGTTCACGTGAAAATTAGAGCAAGATTTAGAAAATTTAATGAAGTTGTTTACATCTATACTAATTTTATGTTAAATTATTTCAATAAACAACAATTAACTAGGAATTATTATTTTTCACCAACACATGCATACAAGTGTTGAGCACTAGATGCTCTTGAGCAACCGGCACTGAACTATCCATATCAAATGTAAAGCCAGGGGTCTCTAAATGGGTATATTCTTGACACTGGTCAATATATACAAGATTTATCATCAAGTGAAAAAGTTCCAAAAGCACCAATTTTCTACCAATATTTTAAAATTTTTTTTCTTCCTATGCTAATCCCGCGAAGCTCTACGCTTGCGTGCAGAAAAGAAACCAGAGTCTCTGACGGGAATCGAACCCGCAACCCCAGCGTTGATAGACTAGCTCACTACCAACTATCTAACTGGGCCATATGCTATATATGTACCACATTTTTCGAAAGAAGAAAAGGGTAGAGGAGTATCAGCGTTTTCTGAATAATAGTGTTGGCTATAATCTGTATGTATATCAAATTTATTGAAAAAGAAAAAGTACCTTTTATCCCGATTTTACCCATTAAAAAAATTTTGTTATCCCTTTACAGTACCATATATATTAATATGGACCAAATTTATCAAAAAGAGAAAGAGTACCAAAGCACCAGTTTTTCCCCCGACATAAAGGCCCAACCATAATATGCCCAACCATAAAACATATGTGGCCAACTATAATGTACTTAATTAAAATTTTCGTTAAGTTTCGTCAAATGTCATTTCCTTAAGCAAAGTGCCAAACTGAATGCACATTCCGTGCGGAATCAGCTGTTGGTGTGTTGTTACAAAAAATAAAATAAATTGAAATGAAAAAAGAAAAACAAGAATATAGAAAAAGAGGAATTTTACATATTTTCATTTTGTATCCATTTTTTTATTAAAAAGTATGTACAACAATCGCCAATTTTTTTTCTTTTTAAAACGTTGCTGGCAAATTAAATAAAACATAATATAAACAAATACAGGGCTGTAATTTTTGGTACTTCTTTATTTGAAGTACTCGCATGAAAACCAAATATTGCACAAATATGCAACATGGATCTTAAGTTTATGTAAGTACATTATGGCCACCTTAAAGTCTCTTTTAATTTTCTCATGCATTTGACAGACTTTTCGTTAATTTTAGACAGTACTTTAAGCTAACTTATGCATATTATAGTTGGGCCTTAACTCTTTAAAAGTATCCTATATTTGAATCTTAGCCATATGCTATTCGTCCACCAAATTGCATCCAAATCCATAAAGTGGGTTTCGCTTGATTAAGCCACAAACTCATAAAAATCTAAACATCCAAACATACACACTTTCATATTTATATTATTTTTAGGAGTTATTAAGATAAACAATGTACGTACTGGGCTTAATTACAATTTTGATAATGTGCAAGAAATTGACACTTTTTTTTCGTGACAAGCTGGGCCCCCGGCGTTTTCACATAATTCGACTACGCTGAATCCAGTGGTGCCCGCGGTTTTTTAAGATTGGCTCTGGTTTTCGAGATATACCGTTATTTCGAAAATGGAGGAGGTTGCACAACATATGTTCGCGTAACTCAAAAACGCTTTAGCATATTGAAAAAACTTAAAAAAGCGAAAGTCCGCAATAAAATTTGTTTTAAGAAAAGTAAAACTTCTTTAATTTTTTTAACAAAATTTCGAAATTTTTGTTTTTTAAAAATTCATAAAAAATTGGAAATGCAGCTATGCTTCTTATTTTTTCAGACGTATTAAAAACGAAATTCCAAACAAAAAAAGCCATAATTGATTAAAATCTGCTTGCAACTTTTGATTTAATTCATTTAAGAATTTCATAAAACGCAATATTTGTATTGGAACCCTCTAAGGGGTGAAGATAAAGGGAAAGTATAATTTGAGAAAATGTTAAGAACAAAAAACTAATGGAGGTCAGTCATACATTTTATCCCCCTAGGGGCGACTCCTGGGCATTTATGGGTTTTTTTCTTCAATATATATCTAGTCTGCATTGAATATTTTGTATGGAAGCCCCCTTAAGAAATGGAGATAGCGGGTGGGTATGTTAGAAATAAATGATTGAGATGAAAAATAAAGTGGGGTTGGTCATACATTTGACCCATCTAGGGGCATCGTAGGAGCTGCAGGGACTAAGTTTAAGAATTTCATTAAAAGCCATATATGGCAACTATGTTTAAACAAAATGTTACGAACATTTCATCCCCCTAGGAGTGAATCCTTGGCCTTAGAAACAAATGATGGGAATGAAAAATAGAGTTGCGCTGGTCATACATTTGGCCCGTCTAGGGGCATCTCATTCGCTACAGGTGCAAAATTTAAGGCTAGGGTTCTACGCGTATAAAAAACAAAGTTCCAAACAAAATAAGCTATAAGTGATTAAAGTCTGTCTACAACTTTTGATTTTTTCAGAAAAGATGAAATTTTGTTATTTTTTATAATAACCAAACTTAAAAATTTTAAAACATTTATTTTTGTTGTTAATTAGTTAAAGTTAAAGTTTTTATTTAGAAATTTATTCTTCTTCCTCCTGCAGATTCCATCAAATATCCCCTAATAGCGAATCATGTTGTTTGCCGCTATACCAGTGTTCGAGCATCCAGGCTGTTACTTGGTGAAATCTCTCGCCATGTTCATCAGACTCAGCTGGTTATTGTTCATTAAATTTTTCGGCATGGTAATGCAAAAAATGTATTTTCAATTACATTCTAACGTTTAAGTTTTTAAATGCGGTTAGCATATTTTGGATTTAAATTCGCCAGTTTTCAGACCGATTATTTCCTAATACATTTTCTTTTACTTATTTCGCACAATTCCAGGCCAATAGCTCGATATTATTCAATGCAACCTCAAATTGATGGTCCTTCATAAGACGACTAATGTCCAGTCCATTAAGAATTCCTGTAAAATAAAAACATTATGATTTGAAATATAAATTTAATTTAATAAAGTAGTTAGAGTTCATACCTTCTTTTACTTTCATGCCGCTTAATCGTGGAAAAATTCGGCGCAATTCGGTTAAAGCAACACCATCTGGGCTCAATGCTTTTATAAAAATTTTTACAATACCCAGTTTGATGTGGAGTGGAGGAAGCAAAATCTTTTCCATCGGCACAAGTGGTAATTCAATAACATTATTTCTATGCAATCTGCTTTCCTCACGTAAAGCGTTTTATGAAATTCTTATATTAATTAAAATTTGTCGACTTTTGTGATTAAAATCAAAAGTTGCTAACAGATTTTAATCATTTATGGCTTGTTTTGTTTGCAGCTTCGTTTTTTATATGTCTGCAAAAAGTTAGAGGCCTGGCTGCATTTCCAATTTTTTATGAATTTTTAAAAAACAAAAATTTCGAAATTTTGTTAAAAATTTAAAGAAGTTTTACTTTTCTTAAAACAAATTTTATTGCGGACTTTCGCTTTTTTAAGTTTTTTAAATATGCTAAAGCGTTTTTGAGTTACGCGAACATATGTTGTGCAACCTCCTCCATTTTCGAAATAACGGTATATCTCGAAAACCAGAGCCAATCTTAAAAAACCGCGGGCTCCACTGGATTCAGCGTACTCGAATTATGTTAAAACGCCGGTTTTAACGAAAATCTACACACTGACTATTATCGTATGTACACTTTTGTTACATGGTGTTTTCTCGACTATCATTTAGACCTCAGGCCCTGTGCTCATCAAATAATTAATCGGAAATAAAGAAGATAACTTAGACGAAGTCCAAATTTGAAACGTATAGGTATTTTCTAACATTAATAGAAAAAATTGATTTATCCATTCTCTTAATCAAACAACTCACAGTAATAATATGTCTAGTACACATAAAATAGTGTTTTATCAATTAAAAAAATGGTTTAAAAAGTATTTAAATTTAATTATGTGATAATTGAATCATTTATTTTTTTTTTTTGTTAAAAGAAAGAAAAAATTTAATTTTGATTTAATTAACATTTTAGTTGTTTTGAAATAACTTTTCAATTAAAATTTTAATTAAATAGCAAAAAATCTTAATTGATTTTTTCGTTTAAAATAAAATAATTTAAACATGTAGAATTGTTGTTGGGAATTGTCAATATTTATTTAAATAAATTAACACATTGTTTGAAATGGCAAAGTATTTTGATAATTTTTTTAATTAAAATTCAAAATATCATTAATTGAAAAAAAATATTCAAAATTTTACAATTTTTAGTAATCTCTTGTTTGCTTGATAGTATGAATTTGGAATAAATTTGGTGATTGGAGAAATTTAATATTTTTTTCTGTGTTTAATTAATACTGAAGCCAAAATGTTTGAATTTCTTAACAGTTTCTTGCCAAGTCGAGGTATTTTCAAAATCCCAACAATCACAATCAGTTACAGGCCAGCCACCTAAGTTTTTGGCAATTTTTTGAAAAAAAAATTGATATTTCTACTAAAATATCCATGCACGCCTTATACAAAGCATGTGGTAATTGTAAAGGTTTAGGATCCGCCTCGGATCTCTCTTCTCTTATGATATCATGCAGCTGTAACAGCAATTTACCAATTGTCGTAAAAAATATATTAACTAAAACATCATGTGTGGGTATTTCAGTTTTCTCGACATAACCACCACAAGCGAACTGTACGAATACATTCAGGGATAAGACAAACCTTTGGGTGTTTGGCGGGTATGGTGTGTCTTAAAACAAGGAAAACATATAAGAATTTTTTGTATTAAAGTTTTGAAAAACTTACCTTCTGGCAAGCCGCTTACCAAAGCAATCACCGCCATACATGCGAATACTGATCCTAATCTACGAGATTTTTTTAAAATTGTGCGTCTACGCCGCCGCTTTATATTACTAAAATATGGTGGAAATTTATATGGAAAATAAGTTTAGAAAACAATTGGAAAAAGGCCAGCAAGCCATAGTAAGCGCTAAACAAAATACTTATGGCGCCAAGGTAATGCTCAGTATTTGGTGGGACCAAAAGGGTTCCGTTTATTACAAACTGCTGAAATCCGACTAAATGGACAAAGGGGTTATACATTATAAACACAGTTGATTCGTTTGAAGCAGACACTTGCAAAACCGCCCCTAATGTGCGACCACACATTAGGCCGATCACACAAGGACAATAAAAAACTATTTAGAACAAGTAAAGTTTAATTTTCGGCCGGGACGAGGCTTAATATGGAATCTATGATAAGTTTTTAACCCTTCTTTATAATACCTGACCTCACTGTTTTAAAATTTGCGGTTTCACTCGCATAAAGTTCAATGCATAATGACGGCTTTTAACGGGCCTATGTTCAATTATGGGCCGATTTTTACAAAGTCTTATGATTTTAGTTATAGAAGTTAAACTTAATTGGACCTAATTTCAATAAAGGATCAATATTGGCTTCGACTGTAGGCGTATTAATGTGATTTAACTTTTTTATATTCATTCTTGGGAAGTTATAAACCGATCAGCATGATATTCTTTAAACTAAATTAGACCAAATTGCAATATTTTTTTATGGTTATTATATCTCGTATTTTTAGCTTAGTCAAACCATTAATACCGGGAATTATGGCTACTGAGTTTAAACGCTCCCCCTGTAAAATTTGTCTAAAAACTCAAGCGTTCCTTTTATGCTTCGGAAATGGTAATTGGTATATACTTTGTATGTTGTAATCCGTCCCCTCATAGCGTTTTAAAACTTTGGCCCATAACTATCTACTATAGACAAGCAAAAGCATACTTTATGCGTTAAAAACGGTTTAAATTTTAAAAATAGCTAAAGTTGTCAAAGATGTTTTTGGGAATACAATTATTTATTAAAAGATTTTATTTGTTGTGCTTAATTCCCTATTTTTATTCTTGATAAAACAACTGCAAATTTCTTGTTGGGAGATAGCTGTTTCTAAACGCATTTTACTGCTTGCTTAGGTCAGATCATAAGGAAACATTTTTCCCGAAAAATTTAAAAAAAGCCAAAAACATCAGCAAATAAGACTGCAGAGGGAATGCGAATTACAAACACTCAACAAGTCTTATTTGCAACGATATCAAAGCTTAAACAAAATTCCAATAAAACTGTGTGTTTATCTTTTCTTACATTCCCTACTACTGTTTTTAACTAATTTACCAATACTTCACGTCTACTGTTTATGTGAAGAAATAAAAGTGTCATTAGGTGCGTTCGAGTACCTTCACAGTAAAATGCAGTTAATGAGTAAATACTGAGCAAACGGAAAAATTACTCTCAAAAAAGCTGTTGCCAAAAAAAAAGTACGCGAACGGAAAATTTGTAAAAATTCGTAAAATATATGGAATAGGTGATGGCAAATAAATGTATTGTTGAAACATATTTACACGTTTGACTACTTAACTCGTTTTCTTATCGGTACTCGATTAAATACTTTTTAAAACACAAACATTTAAGGAAAAACCAAAGAAATTATTTTATGTAATCTTTCATATTGGTTTTTTGTTTTTATTTTATTTGATTTTGTTAATATGTGTCTGGGTAAATTTATTCAAAAGAACATGAATAATTTTTTTGCTTTTGATTACTTAAAAACAAGTGCAGTTCAAAGTACTCAAAGTACTTTTACAACTCTAAACAATTAACATAACAAAAAAAGCTTAGAAATTTAGAATTCAGCCATATAAATGCTTCACAAACAATTTCTCTTAATTAATATGTATTAATTTTTGTTTTTATTTAAATTTTTCTTTTATTAAACAATTTGTTTCAAAATTTTTACTCTTTTTGTTTGTTTGCTTATGCTTGTTTACATTTTGAAACATATTTTTTTTTGTTTTATTAAATTTTACTGCAAAAATTTCTGCAGTAAAAATTTGTAAATAATCAGTCAAGAACTGTCACTTTACGCTCTCAATTTGTCTTCTCATTTCCTGTATTTTGTGTACGCGAAGGCAGTTTTGTTAAATGCAGTAACTGGGCATTTACACATGAAAGTAGATTTTTGAAAGTCGCAATACACTCACACTTTTCACTAACCCATTTACAATTTTTTACTTCCAGTCCAACTTTCAACAATGGCCCAATTAGTAGGTCTGCGCACAACTACAACAATGCAACAATAGAAAAAACAACACGCGTTTTGTGTGTGTATACAAATGGTAAAAACGTCAAAAACTTGAAAAACTTGTCACCTGTTAAGAAAAATGTGTGTTTTGATTTTATTATCTATTTGTTTTGTTTAATCAAATCCACTTTCAAAATGTTTTTTACACACTGCTCACTTATTTTTATTATTATGGATATTTAAAATTTTTATTTACAATTTTTTTTCACAATTATTATATTTCATTTTTATTTTAACAATAAGAAAAACGATTTCTAGAAATCAAAAAGAATATTAAAAAAGTATAATAAAAAATGTAAACAACTTTTGACATTTTCCCCATTTATGCCTATGTATTATGATTAAAAACACAACTCTGCAAAAAATCAGCAGGCTTTACGAGCAGACCTACTAATTGGACCATGCTTTCAACTAGCTCTAAATGAAAATTTCCAGAAAGCGATTTTATGAAAGTAAATGACAATAACTAAGCAGTGTTGCCAACTGAATTTTTTTTTCGTATATATAAACAATTTTAATATATTTTTTCAACTAAATATTAAAAACACAATGATTCTAATTAAAATTTATTAATATCATGAAAACTAAGAGAAATAAATATTATTTTGAACGAATGCCTGAAGTTCGGCGTGAATAAAGCTCAGTAAAAAAGTAGTAAAAACTTTAGTATTCTCGGACGCACCTAATGTTCGTTAATTGCAAGATTCGTGAACATCTGTTGGCAACTTCGCGTCTGTTATGATTTTATGTGTTGTAAAAGACTTAGGCCCTAATCATGTACAATTTTCCACGCCCCAGGCTATGCAGCGTTTGAAATTTTAAAACGCATTGTGAATTTCTGTAGAAAGCAACAACGAAATTACAAATTATTTATGACATTGTTTGTGCTTTCAATGTTATTCTTTGGCGTTACGTTGCGTTTAACATGGTTAGGGCCTTAAATCCATGGTTGGAAAAGAGAGGGCAAAGCAAAATATGACTCTATGCAAGATATCTATAACGGGTGATGTTAGTCATATAAAATACCTGCTATACGGAAGTGTTCTCATATATTTTACAATTGCAACGAGAATTCTATCTATTCCACATTCGTCGCCCAACGTCGATCGTATATATTCCCTCGAAATCCTAATTAAAACAAAGGAACGAATGGACAACACGATTTTACGGCATCTGATTTGATACAAACAATCGATTTATTGAAGCCAACATATTTGTGTTGCTTTAATTTCAAAGTAATAGGGCATTTACATTACATTGAAATCTAGTAGATTTTATTTGAAATCTTCCTCCAAATCTAGTTCGTTTACATTATACTTGTTTGACATTAGCGAGATTTGGTTTTCACAACAAAAACCGCCGACTGAAAGTTTTACATATAAAGAAATAGGCATTTAAAAATTTGCATTACATTTTCTTTATAATCAACTTCATTTATTTTATCAATATTATTTGTCATTTGCATTTTTTTTTACTATTTTACGAAATTTTTAAATTTTTTAACAATTTTAACAAGCAGCTATTATTGTTTTTGTTTTGTTTTTTGTTAAAATGTCATTTTTTTCTTGTGCAGGGAAGTAGTTTTTAGTGATATAAGGGAAAAAACATAGTCGCATCACTAAGTACTACTAGATTTCGAATAGATTTCGTCAAAATCTAGTCACGGAGTAGATTTTGTTTTGTACGGGAAATCTAGACAAAAACAACTAGATTTGGCTCGAAATCTCAAAAGTACTAGATTTCGTTGTAGTGTAAATTGCCTATTACAGAAAATTTGTTGCACCCAATTTTCACAATGATTTATAAAATCCATTTCCCATCCTTGGACCTGTATCATGTACATTGTACAATATGAAGTAAGTGAAAGAAAACTCTGTGTTACTCTGTTCAGGCCTTATTAAAGGCTAATTGAAAAATTTTTCTTGATTCAAATACCAATATTATCAAACTGCTAAATAATACCTCATACAAGACCTCGGCTCTTACGCATAAAAGATAAGATACACATTCCACACTCGCTTCTATTAGAAGGGAGAAGAGAATGAGTATTTATTTTATTTTTATTTATTATTTGTTTTATTTTTTGCCAAAGCAAAATTAAATGAATTATTTTTCTTATCCAGTTTCCATTCTTATTACCTGCCAAAAAAAAAGCGAGAGCAGAAGAACAAAAGAAGGAGTACAGAGGCATCAGTACACCTTCTTTTTCCCGCTGGGTTGTCTTACAATTCATAGTGCTAGGAATATGTATTAGTTACTGGATTAATTCGTCTAATCGGAGAAACTGATCACAAATAAAACAAACCTTCAATCGAAATTGGTTTAAACTTGAATAAATCGGAAAAGGAGCTTTAATCTTAAACAATTTTAAAATTCCAATTAGGATTTTTACCAAGGATGGCAACAGTAACGAATTTCGGTATCGGTATTAAAATATTTCAGACTGTACTTATAAGATGACCTCAGTAACGCAGCTGTTCGTAGTGTTTTTCTTTGAGGTCTGACTTTCTTTTTGTGGTGAATGAGGGTATACTAAGCTTTTCATTCCGAGTGAAGCTTTTCAATTATACATCTAAGGCCCCAGAACGTATATATTATGACACCTTGAGTAATTTTAAGTCGATATAGCCATATCCGTCTGCCTGTCCGTCTGTGGCAAACACACTCACTTTCGAAAGACACAAAAGAAAAGAACAATCTTGGTGTCAAATTGCTTGTAGTTACCCTTGTAGTGGGAATGAAATCCACCAAAATCTGTTCAGTAGGCTCAGAGATATGAAGCAAAATGTGGAACCACCACCCTAAAAAAATTGAACATTTTGTTACAAAAACTAACATTAATGGTGGAATAATGCACAGAATGATCTACAATTTTGCACAAATTCGTTTTATAGGACTGGAAATTATAGTGTTAAATTTCACGAAGATCGGTCCATAATTTACCCTGGGCCCCATATAACCCCTGCTCCTGGAAAACAGTTTAGTACGCCTAAAACCGTAATAAATAACGCCAACATAATAAATGTTGGTATGTTACAGTTTTAAGAGACTATAAATCACACTGGTAAATTTCGTGAAGATCAGTCCATAATTTACTGTAGGTCCCATATAAACCCTACTCTTGGGAAACAGTTTATTATACCTAAAACCGAAATAAATAATTCTATCATAATAAAATTAAGTACGACATAGTAAGGCCTACACTCGGAAAACAGTTAAGTACGCCTAAAACCGTAATAAATAATGCTATCATAATAAAATTTAATACTTTACAGGACCCATATAAGGCCCACTATGGGAAATTAACTAAATACGCCTAAAACCGTAACTTAGCTTCATATGGTCATAAAAAATGTCATGCAATTTTGTGATATACTGTTCATAATTTATCTTAGATCCCATATGAGGCAGCCTTCTGAAATTCACTGTAAACGCTTAAACTTATTTCACTGCTGTATTGAAATTTATTCTAATTTATGTTCTTAATACAAAAAATTTCTCTACAGAATTTTGGGATGATTGATCCATTATTTACCATGAATCCAATATAAATTCCCCTCCTGAAAATCATTTTATATTGGCTTAAACTGTTACGAATCATGATATTTTACTCAAGCTAGTTCAAATTTCTACAAAGAAAAGAATACAACTTTCCGATTGTCGGCTAAGAATTTAATGGAAGTCTAAATCGCAAACTTCCGTTTTTATAAATATTAATAAATAACTTAGATATTTTAATTAGGATTAAGTTTATTAAATATAATTTTTATTAAATTATTTTTATGAAGACAGGAATTTTACAACATGAAATTAATTAAAATTTATTGATAATTTTTCATTCTTGACTGTGCTGATATTTGAACCCAGGCTTTCACGGACAGTTTGCCCAGACTAGTTTCGATTTTAATCACACAATCTCGTCTGTGGGGTTTGCCGTTTTACGCACTCGGCTATTGAAGCCGGATGACGTCAATAGTCAAACATCAATCCTTAAACCAAATGGTATTTCACTTTGGTAGATCGAAATTTGCATTTGAATAAATTATTATCTATTTTAATTAATTTACATGTTCTTCCTAACTTTCAATAAAATAACCACAATACTTGCTAACATCTTATGCACGAGCTATGATTACATTTGTCCTTCAAGTTGTGCTGAAAAAGGTCAACAAGAAAAAAGAAAGACAAAAATATGAAAAACAAACAAAAGTACTTTGGATTTTAAGAAGAATTCTTGACAAAAAGTACCAAAAAACAGAAGTTAGGAAGAACATGGAAATTAATTAAAATAGATAATCATTCATTCAAAAGCAAATTTCGATCTACCAAAGTGAATTACCATTTTGTATTTCAATGAATGCTGACGACGATTGTGCTGCGGCAATTTTGCTCGCTATTTGTTTAAAACGCAGAAGAAATATAAAATAAAGAAAAATAATTTGTTGTAAAGTGCTCTAAGCAAAAAGCTGTTTTGGGGCAAACAATGCTGGTAAAAAACTGGAATTTACGGCTGAAAATTATGTTATTGCTTCTTCGTCTACGTCTTTACTCTGCAATATTTTCGCTGATATGATTACTTTTAGTACTAGACACCACAAAAAGTTTGACAAATATCCAACATGTCTGACAAATATTAAAAATGTTTAATATTTCTACAAACATTGCTTCAAATGTTTGTCCAAACAGCAAACACCCAATAAACAACACAAAATATTTGTACAAACGTAAAATTTGACAAGTTTGCCAATCTATTCGTGTGGTTCATTATGCCCTTAACTTGTTATAAAGACATTTTGACATTTGCTGTGTCTATTCTAGCAACAACATGCTTGTTTTTTATAGTGTTGCATTGTTGTGTTACTGATGCAGCGTTGTCAAATGTCAAGTTTTCCCTTTTTTACAAGTTTTTTGAGATGCTTAAAAGTTTTTAATTTATATAAAGTTTTTTTCAAGTTTTTTATAAATACTCGTACTGTTACGTTTCTACTTTGTATAACGCGTTAAGCTTTATTCCCTTTATAATAAACCTTTGAGTTGTTTTAATTCAGGGATTTCCAAAAATTTTTTGGTTGTGTAGTAGTGAGTACCAGAGAGTAAAAAAATTGAGAGAGTGCAGTCATTTACGGCCGAAATAAAATGTTAGTAATATATTTTATAAGTTGTATAACACAAAGGTACAATATTAAAAATTTTTTGTGTTGATAGAAAATTTGTAGCAGTTCTTTACCAATTCAATGTCGCTGATTTTAAAACTGCACTTTTTTCTATCAGCTGTGATTTGCGTGCAATAATTATTTTTTATGAATTTTTAAAACTCATGCTAGTGTAAGCAATGTGGAAATAAATACAACAACAGAAAACAATACAAGCGTTACCATTGACAACACAAACTCGAACAAAGACGTAATGGAAAACAAACAAGAAAAAATTTGTCAAAAACCACAAGTGCAAGTTGGTATGGACAGGTATGTAACAGTGCTTAAACGTGGTCGCAGCCCTGCCTCTTCAGCTGTAGCCTCTGCCTCGAAAGTTCCATCTTTTGATAGAATAAACTCGCAAAATCGTTTTGCAATTCTGGAGGATGAATCTTCTGAAGCACCTAACGTCATAAAAACGTCAAAGCCACCCCCGATATATCTTAGAGAGCAAAACTCAAGTGAGCTTATAAAAAGTTTAATCTCGGTGATAGGTGAAAATTCGTTTTACGTAGCTGCAATCAAGCGTGGTAATATAAACGAAACAAAAATACAGGTTAATCACGAGAATGATTTTCGCAAAATAATTAATAAGTTTGAAGCACTTAAAAAAAGCTTCTATACATACCAACTGAAAAGCAGCAAAGGTCTTCAGGTTGTGATAAAGGGCATTGACTCATGCGTGGACCCAGACGAAATAAAAACATTTTTAGAAGAAAAGGGCTTCAAAATAAAAAATGTTACAAATATTAAAAATAGGGAAAAAAATCCCCAACCACTATTTCGAGTGGAGTTAGAGCCCGGCGATGTTAAGCTAAAAAAAAATGAAACGCATCCCATTTACAGTTTAAAATACATTCTGTACAGAAAAATCACGATAGAGGAGCCGCACAACAGAAATGGGCCCGTTCAGTGTTTAAACTGCCAAGAATTTGGTCATACTAGGGCATACTGCCATTTACCCCCTGTTTGCGTCGTATGTGGAGAATTACATGGTACCGTCCGGTGCGATAAGTCCAAAAATGACCCTAACGTAAAAAAATGTAGCAACTGTGGTGGTAACCACACTGCCAACTATAGAGGATGCCCGGTATATTCGATTGTCAAGCGTTCTGTTGGACAGAAACTTAATCCCCCTCAAACGCAGGCAACTAATCAAGGAAACACGTACGGCGCACAGTGGCGCCCGTAGAGCAAGCGAGGTTGCAAAAATCAAAATTTTCATGAGTGCCGACGAAGTTTTGAATAAACCCATGTTATAGGAAACTTTTCAACGATTTCAAATATGCCACTCTTAATAATATCACATTTTTAGTTTAGAAGATATAACCGTTCAAAGTTGACCGACTTTCGGTTTTCAAAAAAACACACAATTTTTAGTCAATTTGTTGCGATTTCAGGTGTAATATCACGAAAAATAGGTAACGAATCGCCTTATTTTTTATTTGTATTGATTGATGTATTTATTAAATGTATAATGATAAAAAAAAAATTAACTGTTTGCTTTGTGTTTCTCCTGGTAAATCACTATTTAAAAACTATCCGTTTTTTCACTATTTTTCAACTTTGACGGAAAATAAAAAAAAACTATATTTTTCTATATTTGCCATACGTGCAAAACCTGTTCTTTGATTATTTCTTTACATAATTCAAAAGGTTTTATCTGCCCGTACGTGCCCGTTTGGCTTCTAGAGGTAAAAAAGTTCAAAAAGACATGGTTGCAGAAATTGTATGGCGTCCATCCCTTATATGTTTTGACTGACAGTAGTTTGATCTAATAGTTTGAAAAAAACTACTCATTGAAATTAACAGGTACGTACCTCACATAAACAATACTTTGGCGTACAAATGGTCAGGAACAATATTGACTTATGGTCCCTACAGGTAGGCACAAATCTTATTTGGACACGTGCATAATATCAAAATTGCATTATTCAGCCTAAATCCATATGTATGCAGGGAACAGATAAATTTTTAGGCATGGTAGCATAAGCCTATATATTGCAAAATAAGCATAATGCCTGGATTAGTCTACGCCTGAGAGTTGGCGCAACAATTACTGAAACCATTAAACAATTTAAGTACTGAAAGCATGGCGTTGAACAATTTAAAATTATTTGAACTGTTTAGAAAGTCAACCACACCAAAGTTTTTCACGGAAGTGAAAATTCTTCCTGAGAAGTTGACATTGATCAGCAAATGGGGCTGCGATGGATCATCCGGACAAAGCGTTTATAAGCAAAGGATATCTTTCGATGACGCTACAATATCGGACGGAAATATGTTTATGGCATCTGTTGTTCCTTTGCGGCTAAAATCGGATGATTCCCTACACTGGAAAAATCCACGTCCGTCATCAGTGCATTATTGCCGACCAATAATGTTTCAGTTTGCAAGGGAATCGGCAGAACTCATAAGGACTACGGTGAAGGACATTGAAGAACAAATAAGCAAGATTAAGCCTACAAAGCTGCAAATTGGAGAAGGAAAATATATTGAATGCAATTACGAGTTCCACCTGACCATGGTTGACGGAAAAGTCGTAAACGAACTGACAGGAACAACCTCAACAATGTCATGCCCGATTTGCAAAAAGAGTCAGAAGAACTTTTTTCAATTCAATTCAATTTATTTCATATATAATATGTTACATCTCAATTTTATATAATTAGTTGTAAAGAGTTTAAGATTAGTATCTTTTTCTGCTTAATTATAATATATTTCAATTAGTTATCATAGACAGAATTATATTGGAGGTAAAAATTTAGCAAAAACCTATCTAAACCCCTTTTTTCGTATTATTTTTATATTTTTTTTATCGATTTTATATTATTATTTGTCAGAAGAACTTTGGTAATTTAAACGATTCTACAAATGAGGAGAATTACGAATATGGAATGTCACCATTGCACGCAAGGATAAGGTGTATGGAATTCTTGCTAAAACTGGCATATACCCTACCACAAGAGGAGGAAAACTTCGATGAAAATACATCAATAAAGGATAAGGAAAAGATCAGAAAGAAGCAAATACAGGATGGTTTTTTTGAAACAAGTTGGACTAAAAGTAGACTGTCCCAAGCACGGATACGGTAACTCTAACGATGGAAACACTTCTAGGAGATTTTTTGAAAATGATGAGGCAGTAACTAGAATCATTGGAATTGACAATCAAATCGTGAAAAGATTGGGAACGATCTTGGATGTTTTAAACTGCAAAGAAAATGTCAATTCTACAAAATATGGAGAATATGCGTCGAAAACTGCATCTCTTTTAGCAGAAATGTATCCACAGAAGAAGTTGACCCCGACCGTCCATAAAATATTGGCGCATGGCAAAGATATAATTGAGTACCAGTCTTTGCCAATTGGAGAGCTTTCTGAAGAAGCACAGGAGTCTCTTAACAAATTTTATAAAAAATATAGATTGCAGAACACATTCAAAGCATCAAGGGTAAGGCAAAATAAGGACCTCTTCAACATGTTGGCAGCATCTTCCGATCCACTTATTTCTTCCCTGCGGCATGTGAAGTCACGAATAGAGTTACAAAATAATTATAGTTTAGAAATTGTTAGTCTTTTAGATATACCTTCTCTTACGAATTGTGATGAATATTTTACAGAAAATTGAAAAAATAAATTTAAAAAAATAAATAATTTTTTTTTTTTAATTTGTTGGGTAATAATTTAAAACATAAAACCCTTAAGAAAAAAAATAAAAACAATCTAAAAATGTAAAAATAATTTTTTTTAATTACCATAAAATTGATTTTTCTACTAATTTTAACTTTGATAACCCATAAGTAGGCCCCTACAAAGCGTAGCACCCTTTCCAAACGCTCATTTCATAGGCTGAACAGTTATCTATCATATGCTGTTTAAACTGTTCAATTATCTTATTCGGTTCAAAAGATATGATTTTTGCAACGAAAAAACTCAAATGGCGCCACTGTGCGGCGTCCAGATGCCTCAGCCAAATAATAACAGAACCTCGTACGCTAATGTATTAAAATCTAATCCTATGCAACTGCAAGGTGATGTACCAAATAACGACGAAATTCCCATTTCTAATTTAACTCGGCTAGAAAAAACTATGGAAACATTAGTGCAAACAGTTAACAATTTTACTAACACAATGGGTAACATGATGCAAGAAATGTTAAGAATGCAATCGATGTTATTGCAAGCTGTACTAAACAAGCCATGAACTGTTTAAAAATTTGCTTTTGGAACGCAAACGGCATCCGCCAACATAAAAATGAACTAGAATACTTCCTTAAAAATAAACAAATTGATGTTATGATGGTTTCTGAAACTCATCTGACCTCAAGAAATACGTTTAAAATCAATAGTTATATATTATATGATACCAAGGACCCTCGAGACAGAGCTTGTGGCGGTTCTGCCATTTTGATAAAGAACCGAGTAAAACACTACTTAATGAGTGATCATCGTGAAGACTATCTCCAAGCAACGAACATTTGCGTTGAGGAATTAAATCGAAACATAGTAATTTCATCATTATACTCCCAACCTAGATTTTCTATATCAGAAAGCCAATATAATAAATATTTCAAATCATTAGGACCTTGCTTCCTGGCTGCTGGCGATTATAACGCTAAACACACTTTCTGGGGTTCACGACTTATTACACCTAAGGGTCGTGTTTTGTTTAACACAATTTGTAAAATGGATCTAAATGTGGTCGCGAGCGGACAACCAACATATTGGCCTTCTGATCAGCAAAAAGTTCCAGATGTTATCGATTTTGGAGTGGTTAAAAACATCCCCGTAGAAACGATTTATGTTGAAGCTTCCTTAGAACTATCTTCTGATCACACACCTACAATTCTTACAATAACAAATCCTAATAGAATTGTATCTCCGTCTGATAACTTAGTGACGTCAGCCACTCAAATAAATTGGTTAAAATATAAAAAATATCTCAGTACCCACTGCACTGAAAATATTCCGCTTAGTACACCGGAGAATGTGGATATTTCTATTGTAAATTTTGACAGTTATCTGAAACTAGCTGTTCAACATTCTAGTATAACCCTCAAAAAAACCAAAAATAGTAAAATATATTCTGCAGATGTTGAGCGTCTCTTGACTGAAAAAAGGAGAGCTCGAAGAGAATGGCAATTGCATAGATCCCCTCAACTTAAGAATTTACTAAAAGAGTGCACAAAAAGGCTAAGAAAGTTACTGCAGTCTCAGAAAACGGCTTCCTTGGAAAAATATCTTAAGGAACTTGATGCAACTTCTCAATCAGACTACTCATTATGGCGTGCAGCTAGAAATCTTAATAGACCAGCTATCACTAAACCACCATTAAGAAACTTAAATGGAAGTTGGGCACGAAATGATGAAGAAAAAGGAAATCTTTTTGTTAATCATTTGAAAAACGTATTTACCCCGCATACATCTCCCGATATTGTAGTCGAGTTGCCACCAGTCGCTGTTAGAGCTGCTGTTCCCCTTAGATTTGAGATAAAAGAAATCGAAAAGGCTATTCATAATTTAAACCCCAAGAAAGCCCCTGGTTTTGATAAGATCAGCAACGAAATGCTTTTAGAGCTACCCAGCATAGCAAAGAAAGTTATTCTTTTAATTTTTAATGCTATTATACGCCTTGAATACTACCCACAAGAATGGAAAGTATCCTTAGTTACAATGATACCTAAGCCAGGAAAGGATCCTACAAAAGTTGAGTCATATAGACCTATAAGCTTATTGTCTAATATATCAAAGCTGTTTGAGAAGCTGTTAGTGTCAAAATTAGCCCCAATTATAAATGTAAATAGATGTATTCCTAACCATCAATTCGGCTTTAGAAGAGAACATAGCACAATCGAACAAACCCATCGTATAGTAAACGCCATAAGAAAAGCCTTTGAAGAAAAAAAATATTGTTCCGCCCTCTTCATCGATGTTTCCCAAGCTTTTGATAAAGTCTGGCATGAAGGGTTATTACATAAATTGAAGCTAAACTTACCAGTAAACACACACAAGCTGTTAGAAAGCTACTTAGTCGGCCGAAAGTTTATTATTAAAGAATGTGGTTTTATAAGTTCTCCTCAGCCAATTGACGCTGGAGTCCCTCAGGGAAGCATCATGGGCCCACTCTTATACCTTATATATACCTCAGACATGCCAACAAACAACCACACCCTTACTTCAACATTTGCTGATGATACAGCTTTTCTAAGCGTACACGAAAACTGTCATGAAGCATCCCGTTACTTGCAGGATCATATATTTGAACTGGAAAAGTGGTTAAAACAATGGAGGATAAAGGTCAATGAGCAAAAATGCGTACATATAACATTCACCTTGCGTCGGGAGTCATGTCCCCCTATTAAAATCAATAATCAATTAGTGCCCCAGCAATCGCATGTAAAATATCTCGGTATTCATCTAGATCGGCGTTTGACATGGAAATGCCATATAGAAGCAAAACTAACACAAATGAAACTAAAAGCAATTCAAATATATTGGCTTATTGGAAGAAATTCTGTTCTTAGCCTCGACTGCAAACTTCTACTTTATAACTCTATATTGAAGCCAATCTGGTGCTACGGTATTCAGCTATGGGGCACTGCCTCGGCCTCAAATATCGAAAAAATTCAAAGGCGCCAAAATAAACTTCTTCGAATAATCACAGCCGCTCCCTGGTATGTTAAAAACTCTAATATTCACAAGGATCTCAATGTGCCATTAGTAAAAACTATTATTACGAAGTATGCAGCAAAATATTTAAAAAGGCTTGAGTCGCACCCAAACCCACTTGCTCGAAATATTTTAAATGACAGTGGACACTCTAGATTAAGGAGAAGAGATACCGCAGGACTCATCCGAAGGGAAAACCGCTGAACATCTACATATGTGAACAGAAACCGTGAGGAGAAAAATTTTCGTCTAGCATTGGCAGGACAAAAATAAAGTATTAGTATAAGATTTGATTAATTATTGTTAGTTCATATTTAATATATGAAGATTCAATAAATAAATAATGAGAGAAAATTGCTTGGAACAAATAAATTTTAAATCCGAAAAAATTTGTTCGCATAGGTAAGTAGTGCCGAATAAAGAGAGACACTTAAATGAATTTTTTTTTAAGTTCAGAATATTTCCAGAACTCTAGAATATTATTTTCGTCTGGAGCATTTACTTCGCTTCGTAGTATGATTAGTTCTGATTGAATATCAAATCCGTAGATGCGAAAAGATCTAATAGCGGTTGTAAAATTACAAAATCTTGAAACCTGTCTTGAAAATTATTGAAAAGTGTTTCAAATATTTCGGCATATTCATATCTTTTGTCGATTTCGAGATTTCTATAAACAAGTGAAGTTTTTGGAAAATTGGAAAAATCACCAGTTTTAATTTGGGAAAAAATTAGAAAAAGTTTTGTTTTAAAATTGTGAATGATTTTTGACAAGTCGCATATATTGCGTTCCTTTCCTTGCAATTCCAAATTAAGTTCATTTAACATACTTGTCGTATCTGCCAAAAAAGCTAAGTCTAAAATAAAATTATTGTCTTTTAAACACTGTACTAAAACTTTTTCTATTTTCTCAGTTTCTAGGAACTGAAGAACTTCTTCTCTTAAATCATAAAGTCTATTCAGGCAATCACCGCGACTTAGCCACCGAACTTCTGTAAACATTTTCAGGTCACAATTCACAGCATTTTTGTTTTTAAAAAGGTTACAAATTTTCGGTGGGTAAGCGCTTGATGCCCGCCTCGAATTTTATTTATTATAAACTGCAAATTCGTGTTTTTTTAATTTGCCTATAAGCCCATTATATTTGCCCAACATTACATTGGCTCCATCTGTGCAGACTCCAGCAAATTTGTTTATGTCTACAATGGAAAGAAGCTTTTCTGTGACAACATCATACAACAACGTACCAGTTACATTTCCATAAAATGTTTCTAAAGTAAACATTGACTCAAAAATAGTGTATTCGCTGTCTACGCATCGAATACAAATTACAGGTTCACACAGATCATTTATTTTAGTGCTTTCGTCTAAACAAATTTAAAAAAAATTCGCAATTAATTACTTTTTCCCTAATTGCAGATTCTACACATGTTCCTAATTGAACAGTACGACGGTTTACAGTTTGACTGGACAGGGGAAGAGACTATATAAATTTAGTATTATAATTAAGCCTTTCCCAAATTTTTTTTAGCAATTGCTTGATAAAAACACCATCCCACAATGGTCTTCCTTTCTTAACAATTTCCAATATTACTAAACTTGAAATCTCCTTTTTTCAATTTGGGAACTGATTTTGGTTCATAAATTTCCTCTTCTAATAACCATTTTTTCAATTTTTCCAAAAAAATTGTTTTATTTTTATAAAACAGGTCTTCTCTTCCCTTATCATTTAAATTATTTATATTATTATGAAAACGATCGCAATGCCGTTTAATAACATATTCCGTTCCTTCCTTAAATGTTGCATAGCATATAAGGCATTGGATGTTACCAAAAGCGTTTTTGACCGCACAATATTTTTTAAGTGCCATCATAAAGTTTTTTCTGTTAACCTGAAACAAAAATATGTATTAGTAGTGGTATACACAATTGTGCATAGAAATGGATTTCCCTGGTCTATTTATTCAAAAATAAAATAAATTACATGAAAATTATAACGTGAAAAAGTTATTTTAGTAAAAAGTCATATCATAACTTTTTGCAGAATACCAAATACGCACCTGAGGTTGCCTGCAAAAATGTATAAAGTCATTATAACAGGTCAAAGTTACGTTAAATAAATACCATAAATTAGTAAGGTTAACTCTTTGGACTCGGTCATATAATTGTAGCATAAAAAAGTAAGCAATAAAAATAGTGGCAAACAATAAAGTTTCATTAATACATCAATAAAACACATCTTTTTACCCAAAAATTTTACCTGCTGTCACATTTGCTTTTATGTGTATAAGTTTCCACGTAAATTGTAGGAAAACAATACTTTTTTTAAATATTTTTACTTAAGAAAAGTGTTTTCATAGAAAAAGAAACCCACCGACGCGATTGATACTGAAACAAAACTATTTTTACAAGCACAAAATACCAACAAATTCTTGTGGCTATTTTTTTTATTAATAATTTCTGCATTTAGGTACGTCTTTTTTACGAAAGAAAAAGGGGCCCTTTTACTGGCATCAAAGAATTTTTTTCACAAACAAAACACATATCGTTAGCTTAAATGCAAAACAATGTAGATATTATTTGAAAATTTTAAATTTTTGTTGATTAGGATTCACGTTACATATGTATTTTTATATAATATTAAGTTATTTACAAAATTAAAAATGACGTATCATCAAATAAATATATAATTTTTTTAACAGCATAATGTATAATCACACTCAATAAAAAAGTTAGCAGAGTTTTTAATTCGTTTTATAAGAACACATTAATATTTTTAAATAAAAAAACTGGGTAATCTGTTTTATAACTATTACCACGGTGTTAGTGGAATTAGTGATCAGATAATAATTTATAATAATAATTTTTAGTATTGCATAAGAAAAAATAAAAAAGTGCTGTAAAATTATAAGAACCGAATCCATATACGTATGTAAAATTAAACCTATAATAAAAGTGACTATCAGCTTCTTCCACATAGGACTGTTAAACAAAATTTAGAAATTTTTTATCTGAAATATTAAAAATTGCTTTTAAATCTCAAATAATTACCATTTTACAAAGTTCTTTGCTTTGCATGTAAACTTATGAAATGTTACATTTAAGTCTTAAAATTTTAACTCTAAATAAAAATTGCACGCAAGGCATGGGATGTTACCAAAAGCATTTTTGACTGCACAATATTTTTTGAGTGTATGCTGAAACAAAATAATATAGCATCCGCTGGACATGTACACTTGTCGAAGTCACATCGACGACTGAATTGAAGAGTATAAAAATATGTGTTAGTAGTGGTGTGCACAATTGTGCAAAGAAATGGAAACCCCTGTTTTAATTGCAAAGCCAAATAAATACACACACGTATTCAACTATACAAACTTTATTGAAATTACGTATCCACGTACATGTTTTGGGCCACAAAACCTGTTTTGCTGTAAAACAAGTTTGTTGCTACTTGTTTTCCCATACATTTTACATGTTCGAAAAACCCAAACAAAAACTAGTTTTGCTCCAAAACATATCGAAAATTTTTGAAAATCACGAATACAACTCTGAGTTATCCATTATTGATGATTGACAAATTCGAAAAAGTTACATATTTACCAAAATAACCAGACTTTTTAAAAAGGTTAATGCAACTTTCCAGCTGATTTTTTATATTGCAACGTAAAATAATGAAATAATATAATAAAAATGTAGTAAATGATGTGCTTTTATATACGTACAATTTCGTACATATGTATATGTATATATGTGTATTAAATATAAACAAGGAAATTCTATGCTAAAAAAAATTTTTTTATTCAACACATATTTTGTTTGGCTTTCATGTTTGTTTACAACATAAATGTCACATTAATTTCGAAAATTCGAAAACCAAAACGACTTTAACATAATGGAAACACTTTGACAAGTTTTGCTGAAAACAAGTTGTTTTGCTCATATTGGAAACATATGGGGTATTCACAAGGTTTGCTATCATGGTTTATTGTCATAATGTTCTAACATTTTACAATGGCTTAAAAATATTGTTGTTGGCTTGTAAACAAAAAGTGTCTTAAATAAATGGAACGTTGCCTGCTATGTTTATTGTGCTGTCGTAATTAATCAGAAAAGTCCAGCGCTGAGCGGCTGAGCCGTTCCGCGTTATTTTTTGTAGCCGTTGCCGTTGATGGTATAGTTTCATCCGGGTAACATCTGTATTTAACCTGCGGCTAGCAATTTTTGCGACAAATTACTTGCGGCGTCAAATTAGATCGGCCTAGGACTCTGCTGTTTGGTAAACAAACAAAATAAAATTTATTTGTAATTTGCAATAAAACCGAAAAATGGAAAATACTTGAGTTTGCCATTACAACATCTAAAATGTATTTTTCACACAAACTGGCTATTTTTTTAGTTTTTTCACTTATTTTTGGCATTGTGGAAAATTTTTATATATTTTTTAATCAGCAGATTTAAATTCAAAATAGCACATTAAATTATGAGGGGTTGCTCACAACAGTCGTATTTTTTCATGTTATTATTTTAAGACATATGACTTTATGACACCTTGTGAATCCCCCAATAGTATAAAATTTAATGAGTTAGCCTTTATTTATAGTTCAAAAAAAGTTTTTTTTTCAGATATAAGAAGTTTTTTAAAAAATATATAAGGCAACGTTGCTGCTTATACACTTTTCCGTTTTACTATCAAACTCAAATGTTTCTCAGCAAATGATTCATTATATGGACGGGGACTTTGTAAACTTAAAATATGCAACACTTCTAAAAATCAGGTAAACATATAAAAATTTTTGCCAAATCACATGTAAAACGTACGATACACTTTTATTAGTGTTTTTATTTGGGGTATGCCGTACGGAACGTTAACTGCAACTGCAACGATATAAATTATCCTCAGTCTTATTGGCGTCGAAACAGTTTTATTCCTGTTTAATTTTTCAATAATAACAATGTTGAACTAAAAAAAATGGAAAAAGAGCAACAAAGGTACGCGAAAATTTTTAATATTTCAAACAGGCCATAAAATTGATTAAAAGTTAAAGGCAAATATTCCATCAAAACGGCTAAATAAGCAGAAATTTTTGCGAATTTTAGCCATGTTCGAAATAAAAGTGTTTTTTTTTTCGTTGGATTCTTTATCGCTTTAACGATTTTTAATAAATATTACACTTTGGCATCATAACGCAATTCGCAAATATTTGCGAATTTCCGCTAATTTAGCTATTTTTATGGAATCTTTGCCATTCCTTAGGGTTTCAGAGACTTTAAATCAATTTTCTGGCTTGTTTGAAATATTGAAAATTTTCGCGAATTTTCGCTATTTCTGCAATTTTCGTTATATGGATACAGACAGGGCACTATTAACACTGTCGACTTATACGAAAAGTGCAATGGCTTATGCCATTAGTAAGTGTGCATTTTTCAGAATAAATCAAGCCTCCCTTTTTGAGAGCACAACATTTTTAAGAAACGAACATCAAAGTGCACTTTTTTATTAAAAAACTTAAAATAAAACAAACCAACTGTCTAAATTATTAGAGATGTGCTTTAAAAAACGATAAACAATCGTCATCGTTAAATTGCTATTATAGAATTCATATAAGTTTTGTATCGAATTGATGACGACGTCGATAAAAATTGATGTTGATATTTAATGGATGACGATGACGACGGTGCCAAATGGAATAAGGTTGCTTAATTCTACCAAACTTTACATTTTTCGACAGGGTTCATGGGTGCTCCAGCGAGACACCCAAAATCGGTGGAGAACTCTGGCATGTTTTGTAAGGTACCCAAAGGGCGGTATTTAAAGGGTACGTGGACACTATACGCAATGACCCTTTTAAGTGCTTCTGCAATAATATCAGTAAATACATATTAAACTCTTTACAAAATATATTAAAGGTTTTAAAAATTTACCTGTTTGATATTTAGAACAATGCATTTGGGCATATGCTATCCAAAACGTTTGCAAGGATGTGTAATTCAACCCGGGCAATTGAGGCTCAACACCGTGTTCGGAAACCCATTTCCGGTAAGCCATATAGGTTGCCTTAATCCCACCATTATCAGCAACATTTTCATTCTGAGTTTTTTTACCATTAAGCTTAAATGGAGAAAAATAAGAATCTATTTAATACCAAATAACTTTAAACTGAAATACATATGTATGTATGAGAGAGTATACAAGGTGTCTTTTCCGACATGTCTCACAATCACGTTTGTTTTGTTGGTAGGCGATCGGGAGAGAAGGGTTGCTAAACAAACACGAAACGAGTTTTCATGTTTGTTTTTAGGAATTTTCATGTTTTTTAATTTGTATGTATATGTTTATTAGGCAATTATACATGAAAACGGACATGTTAGGAAAGACTTCGTGTAAATGCCCCCTATGTATGTATTTATTATATTTAAAATTTTAATTGTAACAAAAACTTACATTAAGTCCAGTTTGTTTATCTGTGTAGTTGCCATATTGTTCAATTAAACATTGAACCTGTTTCAAATACCGTTTTTCAGTATCACCTTTCCACCAATTAACAGAATTACCATCAGCATTATAATTACGACCAATACTATCAAAACCATGAGTAACTTCATGACCCATAATAAAACCAAGGCCAGCAAAATTCATGAACTGGGGTTGTTGACTGTCAAATAGCTGACCTTGACAAAGTCCGGCTGTAATTTCTGAATAAAAATTAAAGACGATTTCGATCAAGAGAGATTTTGATTTAAAAAGATTTCGATAAAAAAAATTCGGCTTGAAAAAAAATTTTTTTTTTACATAAATAATTTCAATTCAATTTTTATTTTAAAATAAAAATGTTCTCTTTGGGATTTATATTGAAACAACAATAAAAAACATAGTATACAACATCGTAGAATAAGTACAATAAGTTCTTATTATACTTTGGTATACAACATAGTATAATAAGTACCAGGTAGGTTTATAAGGGAGTGTAGTAATTATTTACACATGTAATGTCAAACAACGAAACATTACTCAATTGAAAATGCTTAAATTTCAACATATTTTGCACTTTTTAGATATTGCTACTTACTTTTTAACAAACAATTCTATTTTATTCAATATATTGTAAATTTGGTATTACAAAATTTTTATATTAAAAAACTTTTAAAAAAATAAAATTAATTTATTTGATTTTTGACGCTTGTTTTAACTTTTTTACATATTTTCCGGCATTTCAGAATAAAAATTAAACAAACACCGTTTTTAAAAGTTTATGAATGCATACAACATTAAATAAATTCAAAATTTTTTGAATTAAGAAAATTTTATTTTCGAAAATTTTTTTGCCACATTTTATACGATATATTTGCGCCTAGTGGTAAAAATAGTTTTAAACACCAAACCATTTAAAAAATTCTTACAAAGACAAACATCTACTAGGTACTTTGTCATTTGAGATAGGTATACTACGACATAAATATCTCAAATTTGTTTTTGTTTTCAATATAAATTTCTTAAAGAAAATTTTTAATTTTGTTTGAAAAACAGTCACTATGATTTGAAAAACTTTTTAGAAATTATTTATTAAGTATTACCAAAAATAATGGTTAATTTTTTTTTTCAGAAAAAAAGGTTATGGGAAAATGTCCTTTATTTCCATTTGCGAATTTTTAACTTTTATCGCTACAATATTAGTATTTTGGGTATTTTTTTTTTGAACTGTTAATGGTTTTTCATCCAAATTTAGATATTTTAAATTAGGCTTAAGTTCATTGAATTTAATAATCGTTACATATATTTTGTTTTGGTTTTCTTATCAAATTAAAGTGATATATATATTTTTTTTTTTGGTTATAAATAACCATAATTGCAACCAAAAAAATTTTTTGCATACAAATATCAATTACTAGCCCACGCAGAGAAAAACCATGATTAATGAATGGTCACTACGACCATTTTTGTTTATACTTGCCTTATATGTTTACCCTCATAAATTAATTATAGTCTTAATATAACTTAAAAAATTGTTTTTTGTCCTTAACATTTTTAAATTCACTATAATAATATTATATGGTGGCTTACACCTAAAAAGGTACTCTGGTCTAGCTAAACATATTATATTATTTGATATGTTAGCTACTATAATATATATATTTGCAACCAGAGTTCCGAAAAATTCATATATGATCGCTCATATTTAACCATTCATGAATTTTTTAATGAATGAGGAATTTAAAACGTGTAATTTTTTTCACAACCATGAATGAATTGTGAATTTTTTTGCCAATTCATTCATGAGCGTGAGGAAAAATAAATTTTTGCCTTTCCTCAGTCATGAAAAATGAGGAAACAAAAAATTTTCTTAACGCTCCTCACCAGTAATGTTGTTGTTGCTCGACAGTTTGCATGACCACAGCACGAAATGTCTTTGTGTGTATTTTGTTTTTGTTAAAGGCAACGAGCCAAAGTGTGTGTTGAATTTTTTGTAGGCAAATATTATTTTTAAAAAAAAAAATTTAAAAGAACTGCACATATCGTCATCTTAAATGCAGAATAATATAACATCACAGTTTTCAGGAGAAGCAAAAAACGTTGTAAAATGGAAATTATATGAGATATTAGAGTAATATTAAATATTTAGAATAAAAATGCGATAACCAGTTTTTTTTTTTGATAAAAAAATATTATTTTTACTGTTATTTATTTAGTTATGTGTGTTACGTTATTTTAATTTGTAATTCTCTGAAGCAAAACGACGAATCATCAACGAAAGTATGATAGTATTAAGTTAAACAATCATTTAAAACATTAAGTCCTGTTTTCACAACCTACCGATAGATAAAGGAAGGATTTTTATCGGCCGTATGAATGGTGTTCCATTATTAGAACTTAACTTTTACCTACCAGGTAGGATAAACCTTCCTTTAACTTAGCGCTCACATAAGGTAAAAGTAAAGTTGAAATAATGGAACCGATTTTATACGGCCGATAAAACCCTACCTTTTACTATCGGTAAGTCGTGAAAACGGGCATAAATAATTAAATATTTCTGATAAGTTACAGGTATAATAGAATATAAAGATAATGTACATGGCTATAAATGCAATACTGCGTTTAAACAATAAATTTAAATATGGTTAAATGCTGCATATGCAATGATGCATATGCAGCATCATTAGGATTGCGTTGACATGGTGAAATAAGTTTGCTTTTCTGATGCAGTGCAGGCAGTACTGCATTCGTACTGTTTTTATCAGTACATATACTGTTTTTTGTTTAAAGTACTGATTTATGCATTACAAGCAAATCAGTACGCAAATGTACTGATTCTTTCATTAATGTACTGTTTTTGTACTGTTATAATATATTAACTGGGCTCAGTATATAGTTTGTCATGTTGTCAAATTGCGATACAAATATTAATATATCGATGAGTTCTTAACAATAAAGATTTTTGCCGCGTCAGTACGAAAAAAGATGACTGTAGAAGAAAAATAGAAAGTGTTTCTAAACGGTGGTGCGTTTGCGAATTTTTATTTATTTATTTATTTATTTATTTTCAACCAGTAATATAACAAGCCTAATTAGGCCAATAAATTTACATTACAATGCAGAAAAAAACCTGAATAATATGAAAAATAAAACTTATACAAACACTACTATATTCAAAAAGATAAGTATAATAAGCTTAGTAATTTTAGTAATTTTAGTAATTGGCTCCCCAGCCCAAGGAATGAAAGTAACAAAACAAAACAAAATTAGTCAATGTTATAATAGCATCGCAAAAGGCCAAAAATGAAAGAACATATCTGAAAATTGCCAAGAAAATATCCACATATATATATATATATATATAGAAATATATATATATATATACAACATATGTATATATATATAAAGAAGACTTCACCATACCAACTATATACAAAAAAAATCCAAAAGAATTAATGAACAGAGGAAAAGTGAATTAGCAGTTTCAAACGAAATGCATTGTTAGAATGTGAAAAAATACGAAGCTCGACAGGCAAAAAGTTCCAGCTTCTTGCCACCCTAACAATAAACGATCTCTCAAACCAACTACATCTTATTCTAGGAATAATAATTTGAGGATTCCTGGTTGATCGTGAAAAAGAAAATTCAGAGCAAAGACGGCGCGGAACACCCAACCTAATCGTTCTATGGAAAAGCAATAAACAACGAAACTTTATGAATTCCCTGAAACTACAGCCAAGAAATGTCCTAACGTACTCCGATATGTGCACTCGCCGATGGACACTATAAACATAACGCACTATAATATTTACCAAGCGATTCAATTTAGCAGAAATATAAGCTAACGTACCAGAGACAACTTCAAGTCCATAAAAAATAAACGGCATCAACAACGCGTAGGCCAGTCTATATCTAACCCTACAAGGCAAATGCACATTATTAGAGTAAATCCTCCGTAGTATCCCTAAAACTCTACTATAAGAATAGTTAACATGACTCTCAAACGTAAGGCTTCTATCAAGAAATATGCCTAAGCATTTAAGGCTATTCACAAATTCAACCCTTCGATTATCAATTAAAATATTCAACTCAGAGTCCGTATTTCCGAAGATTATTGCCTTAGTTTTAGAATAATTAAGAAAAAATGAATTTCTAGATGACCATCGAGAAAAGAGCGACAAGCTGTCATTTACGTTCGATTCCAAAACGTCAGTATTATCTCTATGAGAGCTAAATAATAAGAAAACGTCATCCGCAAAAAGGAAACTCCTACATACCCCTGAGTCAATACTAAAAGGAAGATCATTAACATACATTATGAAGAGCAAGGGTCCCAAAACCGAACCTTGTGGTACACCCGATAACAAAGGAAGCATATCAGAAAATGTTCCATCACAGTCCACAAACTGATATCTCCCACACTGATAAGAGTAAATTAACATACAAGCAGTCTTAGAAAAATTAAAACTATGTCTCAACTTCCTAATCATAGTGTTGAAATTTATAGAATTGAACGCTTTGGTCAGATCAAGTGAAACTAGTAACGACAGCTAGTCCTTATTAAAGTTACTACGAATATCATCCGTGAAACTCAATAACAATGAGGTAGTATTATAGCCACAACGGAAAGCATACTGTGAAGAAGCAAGATTACTACGAACAAAAGAGAGAATTTGATTCTTAATAATATGTTCAACCACCTTAGATATGGCAGGTAAAATCGAAATTGGTCTCAGGTCATCTATGTTACGCACCACTCTAGCTTTTGGAATCGGAACCACGCGAGCCTTCTTCCAATCCATTGGAAAAACCGATGACATCAAAATTGAGTTAATAAGAAACATTAAAAGATGGGATATATAAGGGTAAATTAATTTCAGAAAGGTTATAGGGATGCCGTCAGTACCAACAGATCTAGCTCTAACTTTACACAAAGCCAAAAAGAGTTCATCCTCAGTAATACATCTAAATGAAAATAACCCGTCATCCACAAACATCCCAAAATCCAAGTCATCAGAGTTGGCAAAAGAAGAATTGACAAAGTGGGTGTTAATGTCTTCAGCATTCAATTGAAGTGCAAGTTCATTATCACTGGTGAATCCACTACCCCTAAGAACTTTCCACATGGCGCTAGAATCAATACCAGAAAACAATTTTGCAAAATATTTTCTCCTA
The DNA here is from genome assembly GCA_943735925.1 of Pollenia amentaria. Taxonomy (NCBI): domain Eukaryota; kingdom Metazoa; phylum Arthropoda; class Insecta; order Diptera; family Polleniidae; genus Pollenia; species Pollenia amentaria. The sequence continues at coordinate 26,235,622 of OX031006.1, forward strand.
ACATTCCGAATCACGTTTTTCGCACGATTACGATACCGGCAATATACTCTCCAGTCCTCATCAGAATTAGAACCCCTAAAGGCAGAGTAAGCCAAATCCCTTAACGACTTAGCCAAAATTATAGCACTAGAATTCATCCAAGAATCAGTGCCCCTTGAAATCTTCCTGCGAACTAAAGGAACAAAGTTAAACAAAGATTCCATGAGGAAAGACAAAGACCTACATAGATGATCAATATCATTGGAATGAAAAAATGTCAAGGTGTCAAATTGCGATAGAAATAACAACATACCATCCCAATCAATCTGATTATAATCTCTGTACTCAATATATTGCACATGATTACCCGAATCCAAACCAAACACAGCAAAAATTAAAGCATGGTGTGAAATGCCAGGGCATTGAACCTGATTAGAAAACTTCATAGTGGATGAATCACTCAGTAACCAGAAATCCAATAAAGATGTAGAACGGTTAGAAACATTAAAATGAGTTGGTTTAGAATTATGAAAAACCGTCAAGTTACATCTAGCACAGAGAGATCTCACATCATTAGCTCTATCAGTATTAAAAAGATTACAGTTGAAATCACCAACAATAATAATATTAGAGTATCTCAGAAGCAGGTCCGTACAGGAGTTCTCAAAGGATGCAAGGTCACCACTAGGCAAGTAAACACAGCCAAATAAGGTTTTAGAATTCTCATGAAAGACCTCAATAAATACAGATTCACAAGACTCAGTCTCAGAAATACCACAAATAACTTTATATTTAATAGATTTGGATACGTAAATACATACACCACCACCACGCCTACGTACTCTATCAATCCTAATCAGCGAATAGCCAGATATCCCGAGAGAACGATTAGTAACGTATGGTTTTAGCCAGGTTTCAGAAATAGCAATCAAATCAAAACTCCCACCAACAATATCCTTGAACTCATCAAATTTAGAGGTTTTAGTGCATGGTTTAATACTTTGACAATTCATATGAGCCACCTTCAACATACCAGAATACTTAGAAAGAGATGATCTAATAGAAGATCCGCTATTAATAACAGGACCAATGTTGTCATTATCCAACGACATAACTAAAAATTGCAAAAACTGGGGTGGGGAACCAATGAACACTAAAATTAAAATAATACAAAATCAATAAAAACATTAATAATTCATTAAATAAATCAGCTATCAAAGCACAATAAAAATGAGATCAATATACACTCAGCAAAAATTAAATATTTAAAGAATTTAAGTAAACAAACAATCAAGTAAATAAATGCACCTTAACGAATTATGAGAGGTATAAAACAAGCCAAATAAGGCAATCAAAAACTTCAGAGACACCGATAAATCCGTTAAAATACATCTAAATACTCAACCTTGTATAAATTAAATAAAATTTACTATAAAATATGAGAAGCATTGCCATTCAGAAGAGCTGCACATTCGCCAACATCATAGATTACTTCCTTCCCATCCGACAAAATAACTTTGGCCTTCACCTTGTCCGTATATAGTATTTTAAATTTGGAAATTTTTTTAAGTCTCTTCAATTTAAGGCAAAGAACATGAAGCTGTGAGCCCAAGGGCGAAAGGTGCTCATTTAGGTAAATACGACTGCCAATATCACCCCCAACAACATCGGAAAGCTTAAGAGATCTAGTTTTAAAGTACTCCCTCATGATTCCGTCACGCAAAGAGATATTATTGAATCTGATAAGAACTCGTTTTCCATTAAAAATGTAGCAAACGTGATTAACATCATGGTAAGTAATGGTAAAACCATAAAAAGAACAAAGAGACGTAACAGACGGCATAAGATCATCCAAGCCAGATGGAATTCCACTTAGAATAATATCGGCACGATTAAGACGGCGATGGAGACGATCATTCTCAACTTCTAAGGCAGAAATTTTCGTCGTGGTTTCAGCATCAATATTGTTAATTAACTTACTGCATCCTATTATATCAGATTTCATATCCTTAATACATGAGGAAATTTCACTCCTGAAATCAGCAAGTATCTGAGTAATGGATTCCTTGAAGGAGTCACGGTCCACCTGACAAGTTTTAATAAACTCGTTGAAGTTATTATTAAGAGTTCTAACTTCATCCTTAAGCGAAAAATCATCATCAGAAGAATGATTGCTAAGGCAAGCAGCGCATGTAAACGAAAAAGAATCAGGCTTTTCACAAAATAAAGCCAAGTGTTTCTCCGATACTTTGGCACAGGGAAGGTGAAGCCACAGCTTACATCTAGAGCACATTATACTGCCCTTAGATTTACCCACAGCAACATCACAGACGCCATTTTTAAGACTTTTAGTAACCGGCATCTTAACTGAGTAACAGCAGCAACAAATTTGAAAAAAATGGCACCCAAGGTATACAGCCAAAAGAAATGTGCTAGTAAAAGGCAGCAACAAAACAGCAGCAGCAACAATTAATTAATTACAGAAGGTAAAAATACACGAACCACGGCTTAAATTAAATCAATTTATTAAAATTAATAAAAAAAGAACTTGAATAAATAATCAACACATTTAAGCAACTATTATTAGTTGAAATTAAGTGTAAATTCAGTAAAAAAAAGACAGCCGATATAAAAACACGTTTACTCAGGCATAGCGTTGCCAGACTATTGTTTGAGGAAATGTGTAATTTTATTTCTTTCATTCCACATTCAAACAATTTTACAGAACGAATCTTTAGTTTTAAAAGTGGAGAAAAGAAAGAAGCGGGCTCCTAATATAAAACCTAGAAAGTCAGTTGCAGATAAAGACAAACTTTGGTTGTTGTTGTAATGAGTTTTACAATTTTTTTAATACAGGAAATAAATTGTGGAAAGGCCATAAATATTTTTAACTTGTAACACTGTAAATATTTATGTCCATACATATGAAAATATATTATTTATAAAAATCTTTAGTATAAGATAGTCTAAAAAACGGATGTGCCCTTTGCAATAATTACAATTATTAAAGGTTATTAGTTGTAAATCACTTTAAAATAATTTTTTTAATTATTTTTAAGATAAATACATAACAAGCTTCGTTATTTCAAGTGTTGAATTTGTTTTTTATCATTGTTGTCCTTATATCTAAAGCTTGGTGCTAAAAAGGCCAATGTCAAATAATTAATTTTAGAGAAAATTTAAATTTTAGTTTTTTATAGAAGAGTTCTAAGTAAAATTGGATCAAAACTCTTTTGAAGCTGTTCTCGATTAAATTAGACATTGGCTGTTTCCGCAAAATAAAAGACATTCAGCATGACCTTTTAAATGCAAAATGAAATTATTTATGCTGGTAGATATAGCAAAGAAATACTTTTATGTATTTTTTCTTTAATTTTATGTTGACCTATATTCAAAAAATATAATAGAATAAGGAAATACAATTTTAGTTCACATGTTAGTCAAGTTTTTTTCGTCAAATATTTGCTAGGTGTAACCGTAACTTGTGTTTTAGATTTTTTTATTATTCACTTTGTATTCCCGCTAAAAAATATATACGGAATTGAGTTATTGTTTGGAAAAAATTCGGTTTTATTAATTACATTTTGTCACTGTTCAAATTATAGAATGAATTCAAGTTTTGTTTTAAAAAAGATTATAACTTTTTATGTTATTAATATGCAATTTTATATTAAAAAAGTAAATGTACGGTTTTTTATGCAATTGTACTGATTTTTTTTCTCTTATGTACTGATTTCTCTGATTTAAAAACTGGCAACCCTAACTGCATTTGAGAACGTAGAGATGTTATATTATTAGAGATATAATTATGACATATTATTTATAGTTTTTTATTTCTAATTAGAAGTGGATTAAACTAAAAAAAGTACTTCATTAAATTTAAATTAATTTTAAAAATCCAACTTTTCCATTATAACTAACGTGTATTTTGATGTCCTTATAATGAATTTTCTCAATGGAATTTTTCTTTACAATAAACAAGTTTTGTAAAAAATTTGACTCATATACATATATGCATATTTGTCTCCATATAAGGAATTATTTCAAAAAAACTTCTGCAAGAAGTAAATTTTAATTAGTTAATTTCTGAAAAATTTAAATAAGAAGAATGAAACAGTTTTTCAATTAAAAGTAGTATTGATAGCAGCCCGCGAATTCAGTGAACCAAAAATGGTATACCAAGAAGCACTTATCCTAAAAAAATACTATTAGTATTTAATAAAGCCGTAAAAGAATTAACACAACATTTAGCTAAACAATTTATATTCCAGCACTTGATAAGAAATGCTATTATTCTAAAAATGTAGAAGACAAGTAATTTATTATTTAAAACCAAAGGCTTTATAACAGTCTTTTTGAGAATATTGATGAAGGACGACTTGGAAGAATGCAATCCTAACAAAAAATACCAGATTAATTTAAATAAACGTCGAAAAAATATTTCTATTGTATTATAAACTTTCTATATTAATAATGAAGATATGGTCTGATCCAATAGCAACAGATTCGTTATAGGGAAATTCGACTGTATTAAAATTTAATAAAAAGTATATACATATGTGCATATATAAACTCATAAGGCTGGAAAACGAAATAAATGATGGGAAAATCATATAATAAAAATAATGGCAGTCTGCTGGAAGCAAAAAACTAAGGACCTGCAGATGGTACTATTTATTCTTGGAAATTCATAGCGTATGGGAGTGCAATGGGTTAAGCTGTGAAATTTCTAACAGTCCAATGTAGAAGAAGCTAATTGTCATAGTTAATATAGGTATTTCAATGTGTTCGTAAAAATATATCAAATACTCTGCTAATTTTTTTTTAATTAAGATTATTCATTATGTTGTTAAAGGAAATTATAATTATGTTGTTAATACAAATATATTTGTATCGCAATTTGACAACATGACAAACTATATACTGAGCCCAGTTAATATATTATAACAGTACAAAAACAGTACATTAATGAAAGAATCAGTACATTTGCGTACTGATTTGCTTGTAATGCATAAATCAGTACTTTAAACAAAAAACAGTATATGTACTGATAAAAACAGTACGAATGCAGTACTGCCTGCACTGCATCAGAAAAGCAAACTTATTTCACCATGTCAACGCAATCCTAATGATGCTGCATATTAATTGTGTGATATTCATTTTTAAATGTGCATTTAACCATATTTAAATTTATTGTTTAAACGCAGTATTGCATTTATAGCCATGTACATTATCTTTATATTCTATTATACCTGTAACTTATCAGAAATATTTAATTATTTATGCCCGTTTTCACGACTTACCGATAGTAAAAGGTAGGGTTTTATCGGCCGTATAAAATCGGTTCCATTATTTCAACTTTACTTTTACCTTATGTGAGCGCTAAGTTAAAGGAAGGTTTATCCTACCTGGTAGGTAAAAGTTAAGTTCTAATAATGGAACACCATTCATACGGCCGATAAAAATCCTTCCTTTATCTATCGGTAGGTTGTGAAAACAGGACTTAATGTTTTAAATGATTGTTTAACTTAATACTATCATACTTTCGTTGATGATTCGTCGTTTTGCTTCAGAGAATTACAAATTAAAATAACGTAACACACATAACTAAATAAATAACAGTAAAAATAATATTTTTTTATCAAAAAAAAAACTGGTTATCGCATTTTTATTCTAATAATTTAATATTACTCTAATATCTCATATAATTTCCATTTTACAACGTTTTTTGCTTCTCATGTAAACTTATGAAATTTGAAGTTACAATATTCTGCATTTAAGATGACGATATGTGCAGTTCTCTTATTTTTTTTTCAATAATATTTGCCTACAAAAATAAAAAACAACACACACATTTTGGTTCACCAGTCAAGAAATAATTTTACAAAAAAAAAATACACACAGACTAAACGTGCTGCCCGGCGGGGAAAATTGCAAGCGAATCACTTTTTAGGCCTTTAAGAATGTTTACAATTGAATTTTTAGTAAATTTTTACTTATTCCAGTCTGCCTTTTTTGAAAAGGTCTTTTAGAAAGGTTTTTATTTAATATTTTACAAATTAAAATTTTCTATTCTAAGATAAGGCCTGTCGCAATCGTTTTATTAGTAGTTATGTTAGAACGTGTTGCAAGTTTAGTTATTAATTTACTCACTTCGTATCATTAGCCACAACAATTAAACTAGGATACAGCTTTATTCTTAAATCTTTTTAGAACCCCTTCCAGACGTGTTTAAAATATATGCAAAAGTGCAAGGTGTTGGTCTCCAATGACACACCTTACTAATTGGTAATAAAGTTGGAATGCGGCTTTGAGATCTTATGTCTGCAAAAAGGCCTTCTATAAGGCCTCTTTACTACTTGATTTTCCCGCTGGAAATGGTTGGGAAAATCGCATTTTTTTCCTTGTGAAGAATTTTAACGTGAATTTTTTCAAATTTTACATATCTGTAAAATCACATATGAATTTTTTGTTTTTGCTCACTCCTCATGAGCGAGGAAAATCAAAATAGTTTTTTTCCTCACCCTCATGAGGATGAATTTCCAGAAAATTTTTTAAATTTTCACGCTCGCTCATGAATGAAGAATGAGCGAGCGTTTCGGTACTCTGTTTTCAACTATACAGTTAAAATCATAATATTAGTTGAACACAAAAGGTATGTTTAATACCATCATTTTTGTTTGCTTGAAAACACATTCTCTTAAGATGCAAACATTTATTGTCAAAACAAACAGTGTGTGCTTTAAAATTACATTTTCTCCGTCCGCGAGAGTCAGTTAATCAGGAAACATGAATGATGACAGAATATTTAAAACATTTTTCGGGGAGAAAAATGCCATGCTGCCTTGCAAAACTAACGATGTAAATTAGTTTACTATCAAAAATTATTTTTGGGAATGAAATATTTTATTAATTAATTCATTTATTAATGATGTGCTAATAATCCCAATTTTTTTAAATGAAAATACTGAAATTTATTGTTGTGGGAAAGCTAGTTCCTATGCGCATTTCGCTGGTTGCTTAGGCCAGCTCGTCAGGAAACTTTTTCCAAATACTTTAGAAAAGCTAAAAATATTATACAAGTAAGACCATAAAGTGAATAAGAATTTTAAAACACTCTGGTCTTAAATGTAACAATATCAAAGCTTCAACAAAGTCACAACAATAAATCGTCAATTTTTTCTTTCTTACATTCCCCTACAATTGGCTGGGTTTTTTTCCAACACAAATTGTAGTTGTAAGAGGATAGAAACAGGTAAGTTATTTAAATATAATTATAAAAATTTATAAATATGCAATTAATTTGTCTTTCTTGCAGCAAAAAAAACCTATAACAAATTTTGACACATAATTTTGTCATCAGCCCCGAATTTTTTCAAAAACGGTTCAACAGTATATTAATATATGTGGTAGATTTCATAAAAGAAATAAAAGGTAAGTTTGTGTTTGACTTTTTTTTAGAAGTCTTAAGTGAACTGAATTCTTATTTGTTTGGATATATTTGTACCACACAACGTAAATTTATAAATTAAAACACATACACAGGAATGTAAATATGTGTATTTAATTTTATTTTTAATATATGTATGCTATATTTTATTTATTATATTTGTAATAAAACATACATTTTTTAAATAACATTTTTTATTGTTTTTATTGTAAGCACCATATAAAATGTTGAAGTAGACATTTTGCATGGTATTGGGAAATACAGAAAAATGGTTTGAAAGATCGTGCGCATTTTTCTTCTGAACATAATAATATGTTTAAAACAACAATTATCTAAAATCATTATAACTGAACATATATTGTTGCTTAAGACGTGCTTGACACAATCATAACCACAAACATTAATGATAGTTTGCGATTGTGATTGTATCAATCATGTTTTTTCTTTGCGTGCCGTTCCCGTAGCGTTTCCCGCACAGAATGAATTTTTGACTAACTATAAAGAGAAATATAAAGCCTGTGTGTTTTTTTGTGTGTAGATTGATCTACATAAGTTTAAAATTTCATCAACATTGCCCATCTGCCCCTTCATATTCCTAGCTGTGAAACATATATAAACCCTGTGTGTTTTAATTACGCTGATCTTTCTATTCAAATTTCATCAAAATTGGTAAGATATTTTCGGAGTGGCAGCAATTCTCCGTATGCCCCCTCCTGGTCGCTTTCGCATTCGGTCAGGGGACGGTCGAGCGGAGAGATAGACTGGAGCCGCAATGGAGGGTGAACAGCGTACTCATGTTAAAATGGATTTCTTTGAGTATGGCAACTATTGCTTTAATAGATTTCTTCTAAAACGATGATTAATATTTTCTGAATATAGTTAGTACCACTTGGATAAATAAAAAGTACCAAAAAATCCCTCTTACAGCTTCTCATTCACACAGATGCAAGGTCCTGTGTTTAATTTGATGTTTATAGGTATACTAATGAAAATAAAAAAAGTTCCAGTTAAAGAACAAAAAAGTACCAAATAGATCACTCAGGACTTTACATGTATAATTTTATGTTTTAAGTTCAATACTAACGGAAATTCAAAAAGTTCCAGTTAAAGACCAGAAAAGTACCAAAAAGTTCCCGCATAGAGTCTTATCACTCAGGAAATTGCATGTTGAATTTTGTGTTTCTTAATCCAATATAAACGGTTATTAGTACTACATTTGTATTTTTGAGATAAGTTTCGAACGTGATATAATGGTTATTGGTTTAAAAGATAAACGGAGTGACAAAAAAGTACCAAAAATTTATGTTTACCCGTTTATTCCCTAAAAGGGCCGAATTGCAAAAAGTACCAGACACTTGTCGGCGTATTTTTCTAAAGAACAAGGATATATATTACATTTTTTTCTGTCTCTTTTACTTTTGGAGATACGAGTGATGTTCTTAAGCGCTTAGTGGAACCTTATATAGGCTGTGTCCGTTAGGAGGTTCCGTTCTTCATTTTGTTGAAGAAATTTTTAAAATCCTACCGGCAGCTCTGGAGATTACCTCTTACAAACATACAAGCATAGAAATCATAGTATACAACTAGTATGCCGACTCTTTGACAGGTACATAACTCAACTGTCAGTGGTACATTTTTATGTTTGGATTAGTAAGATTTTTTTCAAATGTATTGGTGTATAAAACTATTTTCACCACTAAACATAGTTGCATAAAATCGTATAGAATGTGGCAACAATTTTTTTTCCAAAATAAAATTTTCTTAGTTCAATAAATTTTCAATTTATTGAATGCTGGCTGCATTTATAAACTTTTAAAAGCCATGTTTGCTAAATTTTTATTCTGCAATATCGGATAATATATAAATAATTAATGATTTCAAATATTATTTTTATACCACAAAATGCTACTCTGCTGGCTTTAATAATATTAACAACAGAAAAAATTTAGTTTCAAAAAAATTTATTTATAAATTTTTAGTTTGTGAAAAATAAAAACATTTTGTAAAAGCAAATTAGCAAAATGTATTGAAAAAAATTATTAATTATGTGTTTAAGTCATAAAATTAAACATGAAGTGTTATATCCCTGCAGATAATATTGGACTACGTGGTCCATTGTGGCTTAAATGGACTACTTACAACATGGTCCAATGTACTGAAGTATGGACCATATTAGACAAATTAACATGCAGTGCTGCCAACTGCATGATGTATAGGTATACACTATACTATAGTTTACAGTATTACATATTGGTAGCCCTGTTGTTGTCCATTATTAATTGTTTATTTAAAAGTAAAACAGGAAAGTTTTTTAAGATTTGTGAAAAAAAAAATTAAAAATACCAAGTAAATATATATAATAATAGCAATAATGGATTACAGTGCACGCCATAAAAGGCGATTAGTGAAAAAGTAGTAACATGGAGTACTTTTGAAACTAACCCACTTGAGTACTCCCTGGAGTAGTTTAGGGACTACTTCGGTGGGTTATATGGTCCACTCCTAGGACATCGTAATGTTAAATATACCACATTTTTATCATATAATTGGAGTAGTTTTGGAGTACTCCTACTCCTTTATGGACTACTCTTTACACGCATGTATGGACTAGTCTCGATATCTGCAGGGATTGTGAAAAATTTTAAATTAAAAAATTTCAAATTTTGTTTTTGTTGTTCTTAAGTGTGTTGAATTCACACAGAACCTATATGTGTGATGATAGTTATAAAAAAAAGAGAACGTTCTCACCAGTCGGCATACTAGTTATATCCCAGTGGACTTTTTATCACATACATCTTCGGTCTGAGACTAACGACAATGTAAGTGCGACCCATCCAATGTCTGTATTCAATTCCTACTTACAATTACACAGAGATGGCCTAGGCTATCAGATTGATCCGACACTACATACATTGTAAGTGAAGGTTGGATGGGTCCAATGATTGTGGTGATTCAGAGGGTACTAAGAAAAAATAACGGAACAAAAAGAGAGAAAACAAGCAAAATACACAATTGAAAATGTACAAAAAAATATGATACATTACTAAGCCATCCAAATCAGATGCAAGTGCGATGGCTACATTTTATTCGCGTTTGTTTTGTTTTTGATTCCTATTTACATTTTATTTAACAACGGGATATCAATATGACTAATCTGATTTGGATGCTAGTTGTATGCGATTAACGAACTTGTTTTTTATTTTTCCTATTGACATTATTGTAAACAATCGGATGTGTTTAAATTTGTAATAACTTTTTGACCGCTGGGATACTATGATAGAAATATACCAACTTTTCAGCATTGTATACAACTAGTATACCAACTGGAGAGAGCGTTCTCAATTTTTTAGTTCACCTCTCACACATATACGTTCTGTGTAAATTCAACACACATAAAAACAACAAAAACAAAGCAAAATTTGAAATTTTTCTATTTAAAATTTTTCACAATATATAATTTTTTGTTTAATTTATGACACAAACACATAATTAATAATTTTTTCCAACACATTTTGTTTATTTGCTTTTGCAAAATGTTTTTATTTTTCAAAAACTAAAAATTTTTAAATAAATTTTTTTGACACACATTTTTTTCTGTTGTTGAAGCCAGCAGAGTAGTATTTTGTAGTATGAAAAAAATATTTGAAATCTTAAATTATATAAATATTTTCCGATATTGCAGAATAAAAATTTAGCAAACATTATTGTTTTACGTTTATAAATGCAGACAGCATTAAATAAATTAAAAAATTTTCGAACTAATAAAATTATATTTGTGAAAATTTTGTATTGCCACATTCTATACGATTTTTGTGCAACTATGTTTAGGGGTGAAAATAGTTTTAAGCACCAATACATTTAAAAAAGGTCTTAATAATACAAAAATATACTAAATAGGTACTTGACATTTGAGTTAGGTACCTGTCAAAGAGTCGGCATACTAGTTGTATACTATGGCATTCTAGTTATATACTATGCTTTTCAGCTTTAAAATATTAGTATAGAAATAGATAAAAAAAACAACAAATTTTTTGGACTACAAAGGTCCATTATAAAAAACAATAAATTTTTTTGGTTACAAATATCCATAATAAATAATTAAGAAAGTATAGTCGGCTACTGTTTGGGGCCCATGGGCAATCATTTATCCGGCAAAACAAAATTATGTTATGAGGTTACGAATTATTTTAAAGTTCATTATGTCGAATCTTATTTAGATGTCTTCAGCTATAACAAATTGTTTGTTTTTAGGTGATTTTAGAGAGGGTTTTATACGGTACCTATGGCCAGAAATGGTATTTGTATGAGACATATCGTCGGCTAAAGTCGCAAACGTGCCAAGTCCACTTTTTCAAATTGTTCAGGAGAGAGGAAAAACCGTTTAAATAATATATTTTCGAATATTTGTGGAAACTGTATATACAATACAATTTTTATTTCGCCCATTGTTTGAATAACACCATTAGGTGTGTACTTAAGCGCTCGTATGTCCGTGACTTTCGGATCTCCAATTACACGACCAGGGCGAATAGTTTTTAAGAATGTTATATTTTTAAAAGACTTAAAACATGTGTAATCTAAATAAGTTACATAATAGGGCTTTGGTTTTTTTCGCGCACCTTTGCATAAACTTACATAGTCTGCAGGTACATTTATATTTCTATTTTTTAAAGCACGTTCAATCACCGAGTGGACACTATCGGCTTCCATTTGTGTGTGTCCAACCTCTAATATTTTCTGCTCAATAGTTATATTGTTGCTGATTGCTGCATTTAGTAAAGCGTTTGCCATTGTTGAATTACGTTTTTGGTAGGTACAGCCATCACTGTAAAAAATTATCTTGACAGGATCGTTGCTTTCCTGTTAATTAGACAAAAAAAATTGTTTCTATGAACATAACCCAAACACTGGCAAATTCTTCGGATGTTAGTCCACCATCAACTTCGTTCCACAAAAAACAATAGGCGTCTTTGGTTTTCAAATCATAAAAAACTAAATTATGCACCTGTAATTTAGTTCGGTAGTAAAATGAACTAACATTTGATTTTGGTGCCATTAGAACGGACTGCAAATCAACAGTAAAAACATAGGACTCTTCATCTTTATCTTTTGCTTTTTGTTCTCTGGCCTCATTTTTTTTTTCTTGATGTATCAAGAATTCCTCATTTGAATAATTTTGCACATTATGACGAGAGCAAATTTCACATAAGTCTTTTTTTTGGTAAGAATAAGCTTAGATTTTTTAATTTGAAAACGGAATTGAAAGTTGTTATTGACACCGGATCAGTTTCTCGTTCGTGACACCATTGTTCTTTATAAAAGTCATAAAGACTTCTCTTGCACCGCCATTCTGGCAACAGATATTTTTTGGTGGTGGAAGATCGACAGTAATGGGAATCTGTTGATGGAATCGAATCGAAAAAGGAATGCAGATCTTGAACACGCTCCGTTTGCGGCTGTTGTTTTTCTTGAAAAATGTGGTGATCCAAAGGAGTATCTAACCAATTTAAACAATTATGCCTACCAATGCTTAAGGTGTTTAGGAATAGAGTGCGGCACACACGCAAAACAATATTGTTAACTCTAAGGTGGTACCACAATGTTTTCTTTCTTTTAGAGACGTTCTCAATTGCGCGATTTCGTGGTCTTTTAGGTTTAACACATTGAATTAATGTCCTCACATATACCTTCTTTTGGTGCCAACTCATTTTCCAAAATTCATTGAAAATTTCTTCCCTTTGAGGTTCTGTTATTTTTCCACATTTCAAGATTGCAGCTTTATCTTTATCAATACAGTTGCACCTTTTGTTCATAGATCTTGCACTTTTAACTTTATTATATTGCCAATGCCCACCTTCTTTCGTTTTGCCATAGTATTTTTTCCATGTTGGCGCAGACTTTTATTTTTCATTGTATACCACGCATCGTTTTTTAGTTGCACTCGCCGTTTTCGCTTTTTGTTCTTAATAGGAAGTTCTATTGAATCATCCGTACTGCTGTGGAATCCATACGGAGCTAGACCAACAACTCCATCGTCTTCTTCATTTCCATATTGAACAAAACCATCGTTTGCTTCATCGCCATAATCCATATTGTTAATTTTTTTACTAAAAAGCATATGTTATGTTTTCCTAACGCTAAAACAATAATAAAACTCTGAATATATAGTTAATATTTACAATTAAGTAAATAATTTTACCATTAAAAGCCTGCAACCAACTAATTTTGTGCCAAAACCAAATATAACAGCTGGTGCAATATGTACGTTCAGTGGACTTAGAGCGCGCTTTTTGACAAATGGGACTTGACGCTATTGCATATCATTGCCAAACATGAATAAAATCGGGATTTTTAATTACCAAAAAAATGGAAATTGTGTATTTTTCAAAAAACTATTCAACTGCATTAAAATCAAATTTTTCGAAAAAAGTGGACTTGTCACGTTTGCGACTTTAGCCTACGATATGATCAAATATGAATCAATTCAAGTAAAATTTGGTTAGATGATTTAGATTGCAATAAAATAAGCTTGGACAAAATATAATTTAGATATAACATAGTAAGATGGATTTTGGACACAATAACTTTTGAAAACAATATAATTATAAATAATAAAAACTTCGCCAAAACATAAAAATTAGTGCGTTCAGAGATGTGGGCCCTAATCATGTAAAACCCAACGCAACGCCAAAGCACAAGCAATGTCATAAATATTTTGTAATTTTGTTGTTGCTTTCTACAGAAATTCATGTACCATTTTATAACAAAATTACAAAATATTTATGAGATTGTTTTTGTTTTGAATGTTATTCTTTGGCGTTGCGTTGTGTTTTACATGATTAGGGCCCAAGTTGTCTAACATTTATAAGTCTAAGCTTCATACATACGTATGTATATAAATAAATAATTAGTACATTTTTTGTTTAATTATAGGCATTTACATTATTACATTTTTCATATATTGATTAATAAAATGGATAAAATTATCACAGGACAACAATTTCGGTAAATAGTCCAACAAATGGAATTGAATCCGAGTATATATTAAACACTTTTAGCAGTGTAGATATTGATGTTGAACGATGAATTTTTTTTAGTCTTTATAGTATCTACTTAATAAGTCACAGCATCTGTGAAAAGCAAGAAAATTAGTGTTTAAGTCCAGATGATGGTTCTAGTGGATTAGAATAGTAACGCACAACAGATAGATGCCACATTCACTCATTCCTCTTACTCATCAAAAAAAAAAAAAAAAATTAACGGAACTAAGCATACATATGAAATCATATATATAAAAACTAATTTTCTCGTTTTAGAGCAAGAATACAAATATCTGCGCTAATATTCGCCGAACACAGATGCGAATATCAAATTTGAAATTTAGCGCCACACGATATTTCAAATTTGATTGAAAAAATCTCCCATTCTCGTCCGTAACAATAACTTAAAAAAAAAAACTGGCACTCTACTAAATGTATTAAACATCATTATGACATCCGATGATTGAATTTGAAATGATCAATTTCGTAACTGAATGCCACTACTGAACATTTTTAAATATTATTGCTTACATTATTATTATTATATAAAAGCCATAAGCCCCGCGACCCAAAGGTTCTAATGTGCAGCCCAAGTGTTCTTTGTAAATTATGGCTACAAGTAAAGTCAATTATTCTATTCGGTGAGAGATGTAATACTTCGCCTAAAGTCATTAAGATAACTCCAAGGAAATGTTTGCATACACCCAGAGAAAAAATATGTTTAAATTTGGTCACCTCCAACAAAACTATTTTTAAAGAGAATTGCAAACATATTATGTTTAAATTTAACCATATTATTGTCACCGACAAAAACATATTATTGTTAAATTAGTCCTCCATCAAGAAGGCACAACCATATTATGGTTGCCTCCGAACATCTTTTGGTTAGTAATAACTAAAATATGTTTAACATTTATAATAGCATGGTTGATTTTCAACCAAAGCATGTTGCTCTTAGAAAAGAGGAAAATACTATTGTTAATTTGAAAACAAATTATTGTCATATTTAACCATAACATGTTTAGAGGCAACCATAATATGGTTGTGGCTTCTTGATGGAGGACTAATTTAACAATTATATGTTTGTCGGTGACAATAATATGGTTAAATTTAAACATAATATGTTTAAAATTTTGTCTAAAAATAGTTTTGTTGGAGGTGACCATATCTAAACATATTTTTTCTCTGCGTGTACTTATCAGTGTGACCGGATCTTAAAATTGTTTACAGCTAAATCTTGCATTAGACAAGGCCGGCCAGAAAATGCAACCATAATATGGTTGTGGCTTCTTGATGGAGGACTAATTTAACAATTATATGTTTGTCGGTGACAATAATATGGTTAAATTTAAACATAATATGTTTAAAATTTTGTCTAAAAATAGTTTTGTTGGAGGTGACCATATCTAAACATATTTTTTCTCTGCGTGTACTTATCAGTGTGACCGGATCTTAAAATTGTTTACAGCTAAATCTTGCATTAGACAAGGCCGGCCAGAAAATGCTAAACTTTCTTCAAGATTTTTGCTAACAATAAAAAAAAAATTTTTTTTTTTTGCAAGTGCACGTGCATAAAAAGCTGAACAGGCAGATTGTTTTTATTTTGATTTCTTGCGAAAACAATAAAAGCACTTTGGTTTTTTTTTAATATGTTTTTCTTTACCCACTAACAACTACAATTAATGTTGGGAGAATTCTAACTAATTGTAGTGGGGAATGTAAGAAAAGATAAAGTCACTGTTTTATTGTCGGTATTTTGTTTAAGCTTTAATATCGTTGCAAAGAAGACTTTTTGAGTATTTGTAGGTAAATCTCATTCCCTCTGTAGTCTTGTTTGCTGATAGCTTTGGCTTTTCTAAAATTATTTAGGAGAACGTTTCCTGATGATCTGGCCTAAGCAACCAGTGAAATGCGCAGCTTATCCTCCAACAATAAATTTCAGTATTTTTTTTTATCAATTATAAAAAAAAGGGAATTAAGCACAACAAACCAAATCTTTTAAAAATAATAGTATTCCCAAAAACAACTTTAATAATAAATTTATTAACATTTTAAAAACTTTTTTAAAAACTACATAAAACTTAAGAACCCATTTTAAGAAAATTTAAAAACTACCGCTGATATAAGCAAAATACAAGCGATTTTATTTTTATGCTTTGTTCAAAATTTAAAACATCTATAAAAAGAAATTTGAGGCCAATTAATTTTTTAAAGTATAAGAAAAAATTTTTTTTCAACAATTTACAGGAAAAATTAGTTTCAGTTATATTGTTAGATTAACATGAAATGCCCAAACACTTACACTGTATAATTTTTATCTTGGGTTCATTTCATCCAATTTTTACAATACAATGAATGTATGCAACTTTATACGTAAAAAATGGAATATCTAAGATTCCTTTAATGTTAAATTTTTTTACAAAACAGGTAAGACATTTCTTAAGATAAAAATAATCCATTTTCATACGAAATTTCTTTTTGAGTGCAACTATTTGTGGTCAAATTTTATAAAAGTTTACAAAAATTAATTCAGTTTATCAATTAATCTTTTCGTTTAAACTTAGAATAAAGCAAAAAAAAAAAAAAAAAGTTGAAAACATTTTATAAAACTCCTAAATAAATGCCGAAATGATAAAAAAAAAGTTTTGCAGCTGAATCAAAATTCTGAATGCTAAATTTAACTGGAAAGATGGTTACACTGATGCTTATATTTAAATATTTTAGATTTTGTATTTCTCATTCTCTTTGTTTCTCACAGTGTTTAGTAAGGCCTGGAACAGAATAAAGTAGGTGTGAAATAGCTGCAGCTGACGCATGCATTGTAGCTCAACAAACTTCAAAATTTCGAACTTCGCGCTTCAACTTCAACTGCAACGGCTTCTACAACTACGTATTCTATTGGAACTACTTTCAATATTTTCACGGATTGCAGCGACTATTCTGTTCCCCACTTAATGGATATCAAACTGTTTAGCTTCCCACTGCCACTAAGACCACTTTCAGTTTCTTGCGCAACTATTGGTTTGTTGATGTCAGCGGTAAGGTTGGGTTAATGGGGGCGGGAAATTAAGTACAGACTTTCAGCCAATTCACATGGAGGCTTTTACGACGTCATTTTTTCTTAATTCTCTTTCGAAGCAACTTCCAAAAACCTCTTGCGTTTATACGATGATTTTTAGTGGCATGTCGCTTTTTTCAATTTTAATATTTATTTGCAACCAGGGTTAAATTTTATTGCCTTTTCGGTAAATCTGCTTTAGTTGATTTTTCTCATTAACAAAAATATAAAAAAGTGTTTTTTTATAATAAGAAATATGTAAGAAATATGTTTAAATTTAAACTCAAACTTTTGTTTTATATTCTTTTTTATTATTTCCGTATTTGTTTTGCAACCTGACGCTTCAAAGTAAGAAAAAGAATAAAACAAAACAAGAAGAAGAGAAATAAATTTGAAGAGGAATATAACACGCGGTTCACACGGTGATTTTTTCCATGTTTTTTAAGACATGATTTTTTGTGTTTGTAGGCGAACGGTGTAGAAAAGCAAGAGGGGTAGAGAAAAAAACACGTTTTCTGATATCTGTGTCTTTTTTTATATTTTTCTTTGCACACATTCGTATTTTTGTTATGTTGCTTCATTTTATTTTTTATTTCAATGTGGCAACATCTCCTTACAATACAAAACATGGAGCGCATTAAAATTGTTTGTTTTTATAAATAAGCAAGTAAAGAAGAATTACCGATAATGGGAAAAAAATCAACCATAAAATCATGGGGAAAAAATCTTCGTTTGAATCTGTTGTGATTTTGGAAGCAACTTTCAAAAGGAATTAAAAAAAAGACATGATTTTTAAATCACGGTCTGAATCTAGCCTAAGAAAACGACATGAAAAACACAAAACGAGACGTTTTGTTTACCCCTCTTTCTTCTCTACACCGCTCGCCATCAAACCAAAAGAGACGTCGACAAAGCGACGTCACAAAAGCCTCCATGTGAATTGGCTGTTTGTTGTACTCGGAAAGTGAAAGGGGTCTTATTATTGTATAATAAGCAGAACGAAAAATGCTCTCCGATTTTCTTTAAGTGTTAAATGTCAATCCACCGCAGTGAACGCATTTCTTGTTTGTGTAATGGGATGATCGGATTATCTGGATATTTCATTGACCCATTCCAGTTGTCGATAATTTTCGAACGATAATTAGACAATTGCTGCAAATGATAGTTTATTTAGGAATGCGTAAAATCAACTTGAGTAATTTTCAAAAATTCTATTTGTGACGGCAAAATACTCTTAATGCTTGCTTGTTTTGTTTACTTTATGCTAGATACACAACTGGGACGAACGACGAATTTCGCCCAACACGACGAATTTTTCCGTAAAAATTCGCTGAGAAAATTCGTCGTATGAAGCACAATAACGACGAATAGCTGGCAGCTTTTAAAATTGAGAAAGTTGATTACTGTTTGTGCAAAGAGAGAGAAATAGTGTGACCATATTCCAAAAAAAAAATGCTTAAAAATAAAAACATAATCAAAAACACAACTAAAAACTATTTTTATAGCAAAATACTTTTTTATACTTATTTTGTGTGTTATACAATAAAAAAAAAAAAACAATTATTAAAGTAAAAAGTAACTTTATTTACTGAACTACTTCTTAACTAAAACCAAACATGGTCACCTAGTACTGATTTGTTCGTCGTTCGCCGGCGTATGAAATATAGGCCCTAATCATGTACAACGCAGCGCAACGCCAAACAATAACATTGAAAGCACAAACAATGTCATAAATATTTTGTAATTTTGTTGTTGCTTTCAACAGAAATTCATGTACCGTTTTAAAATTTTTAACGACACAAGCAATGGAGCGTTTAAATTTTAAGACGCAATGTGAATTTCTGTATAAAGCAACAACAAAATTACAAAATATTTATGACATTGTTTGTGCTTTCAATCTTATTCTTTGGCGTTGCGTTAGTTCTGTGGCGTTGCTCTGCGTTGTACATGATTAGGGCCATAATTAAATCTATTTAAAGTTCGCCGCGTCTGGCAAATTTTTGCCTGCGCCCTGATTGTGTGCATTTTCATATACACAAACGTCTTTTATTTCTGGCGACGAATATTCGCGTCCAAAAATTCGTCGTTCGCCCCAGTTCTGTTCCTAGCATTACTTGGCAGCAACACGATCAAGTGAGCAAATTTTTCGTTTGTCGTTATAAATTGTTTTCTTGATGACATCTATAAAGTAAATTGCTTAAAAATTGTGTGCAGACAACGTCACAGCTTTCAATTTATGTAAATTTTATTAAACAGTATATCGCTGGCCTAACATGCAAGGGCCCTAGGTTTATATATTAAAATCTTACAGGAGAGACAAAAAACCATCAAACTACTTTTTGCGTAAACATTTTTGAATTCTGTAAATACAATTTTTTTGTATTTTTTCTTGTTTTCTATGTGCGTAGAAGCAAAATGACATAAGTGTGCCGAAATAAAAGCTATTTTGGACTTGATGCTTTTTGCTCATCACTACAAAACAACAACAAAAAATGAGATAACTGTAATTTTGTTCTTTGTTATCAATGTATTTTTACTGATTGCACGTTATATCATTAAAATCACAATTTCTAAAAATGTGGACTTAAAGCCTTTGCACGTTAATCCTGCGATATGTAAAATAATATGAAAAATTTGATCGTGTGGGGATTTTCGAAATATTTCGAATTCCGGAATTTACGGGATTATTAAAATTTTTTCAGAATTTTTGAACTTTATTGAGAGCAACTAAATTTTCCAGTTAAAATTCATGCACACATATTATTTATTTGTAAAATATATAATAAAGACAAACTTAAATTATTAATTGATCACAATTCATAAGGACTATATGAGCGATTTTTAAATAAATTTTAAAATTTGTAAAATATATTTTGAAAATTTTAAAATTCATTTGGAAAGTTTTAAAATACAATTGTAAATTATGTAGTGCAAACTTTTAAAAGTCGTATAATTAATACTAAGTTGGGACGAATACATCTCATGATTTCAAGATGCTTTTTAAGAATGTTAAAGCATCCAATGTTGTAGGTATCTGACGAAACTTTTGTCGGATTTGTTTGATTTGTATTCCACAAAATTTTTACTTTAATTATATAAAAATCATTTAAACTTATTTAATGGATATTTTTTGTACAAAACTTTCTGTCAATTACAAATTGTATTGTAATTATTTTTGTGTTGGTATATTTATATTGTTATTCTTTTAACAACAGAGCAGTGATGGAAAATTGAAAAATTAAGATGGTACTGACCACCAAGCAAAAGAGTACTTTATACAACATTTTGGTACTTTTTATAAAACATAACACAAAAATTTCAAAAAATAAAAAATATAATAATTTTAATATAAATGAAGGGTATAATATAAAATTTTGGTAAACAACACACAGAAAAAAATCAATGTAAAATCGTCGAAAACGAGGTTGATTTTACATTTTTCGGTTACAATAACTTGCTAGCAATATTTTTCTTTCAAAATAACTTAAATTCATATTAATTTAACATTCCAGTAAAGTTAGAGCAAACTGGCATTGATATTGAAATAACATTATGACTCACGTTGAATTAAAGTTGTTTCAAGTTTAACCAACTTGAATTTAATGTAGAATCAGTTTAATTTGAGTGTGAAATAACAGTGAGAAGAAGCTTCAGAAACAACATATGTTTTTGTTTAAGAATGATTGTAAACACTGACCTTGAGAGAGAGAAAGAATATTATTATTTATTTTTCTGTTGAACTTTGTTGTTTTCCCCGATGTTTACACAAGCACTCACAATTAAAAGACACCAGCAGAAGAGGCCCGATATGTTTTCGTCATCATTCTACTTCGAGAATTTGATGTATTTAACTAAATAATTATGACCAGAAGAATACGGGAATTTTTCTTCTTTTTTAAAATTATTTTAAATATTAAAAAAAAATTCATGTTTTTCTTCTTGAAGTGTTGTTGTTGTTTTCACACATAAAAAACAGGATTTTATGAATTCAATATTGAACAAAGTTATTTTAACATTATTCATTTAAAATTAATATAAAATAATGATAATTTTAAACAAAATCCGTACTTTAGCCGATATTGACTATGATTTTCAATCAACATTGCTCCTTGTTGATTTGACATTGATATTTTTTCTGTGTGCATGTATAAACATATACTTTCTAAAATTGGATAAATCTCAACACATCTTTTTAGTATCGTTCTTCATCCCCGAACAAAAAGTTTATTACATATTTTCTAGTGGTGTTCAAAAAAAATTTTTGTTAACTATTGGTGAGTAAAAATAGTAAATACATACTATATTATACTGTTATCGAAACCATGAAGTTGAAACGCATTTAAAATGGCATTGGTACTTGAAGAATATCAATATTTTTGCAACAAAAAACCATGAACGAAAAAGAACAATAAGTCATGTTATTGGCCCGTAGAATATTTGGTCAATGTTTTAAAAAAGGTCAACATGGATTTCTTTACAAGGAAGCATAAAAAGAAAACAGTACTTAAACTGACGTGGGGGTACTGTGGTATTTATGAAAAGAAAAATTACTGAAAATAGTACCATAGTACTGAATTTTCCATCACTGCAACAGAGTGCATTTTTCTTGTTAAACAATTCACATAAAAAATCTATACAAATTATTGAAAAATGTAAAAACAATAAAAATAAAAAAAAATCGGGATACCGAAAATTCCGGGAATAAAAGCAAAAATCCCGAGATTCGGCATTTGTCTAATCCAAAAAATCCCGGGATATCCGGGATCGGGATTTCCCGATTGGAGGATCTAGTATGTATTAACAACATCAATATCTCCACTGTTAAATGTGCAATGTGCCTATTATGCACATTTTATTTTCCATCACTTTTGATAAAAAAGGAAGAATTACTATTGGGCGGTAATCATTGTTAGGCTTGGGAATTGGTATAATTGTAAACACCTGCCATCCTTCTGGAAATACTGATTTTGTTTGAACAGAGTTGAACAGATAGGTTAAGTAAGGCAGTATATTTGGTATTAACGTTTTGAGAAAAGTAGGATTCATATCGTCCATGCCGACTGCATTTCATTTGATGTATAGGAAACTCTCAAGTACATCACACTGATGAACACAACGAAAGCTGAAACAATTTTCAATAAACACACGGCAGATGTCATCATAAATTTATTTTGGTCGGTGGTGGGATAATAACATTTACAAACTTGATGTTAAGCGCATTTACGTCAACGACCTGGTTACTATCGAAAGTGCGTTTCTGCCCTATACCAACGTACTTGGACTCAATTCCATTTTTTGGACTAGTTGGCGAAATTGTTGTCCCGTGATAATTTTATCCATTTTATTAATCAATATGTATAAGAAATATGTAATTAAATGCAGATAATTAAACAAAAATATACTATTTATTAATTTATATAGCTTAGATTTATAACTATAAGGAAACTTAATCTTTGAACGTAGTAATTTTTATATTTTGCCTCAATTTTAATTTAAAAAAAATCTACAGAGCAACCAAAACATTTCATTAGAGTATTTATAATACAACACAAGAGTTCTTGTGTCCAAAATCCATCTTACTATGTTGTATCTAAATTATATTTGGTCCAAGCTTATTTTATTCCAATCTAAGTCATCTAACTAAATTTTTATTTGACCATATGTCTCATACAAATACGTATAAAACCCTCTCTAAAATCACCTAAAGACATACAATTTGTTATAGCTGAAGACATCTAAATAAGATTCGACATAATGAACTTTAAAATAATTCGTAACCTCATAACATAATTTTGTTTTGCCGGATAAATGATTGCCCATGGGCCCCAAACAGTAGCCGACTATACTTTCTTAATTATTTATTATGGATTTTTGTAACCAAAAAAATTTATTGTTTTTTATAATTGACATTTGTAGTCAAAAAATTTGTTGGTTGAAGTAACGATTATTTATAGCAAAAAAAAACAATAAAAATATTTTTCACTTTAATTTGTTACGATAACCAAAATAAAATATATTAAGTGATAATTGTTATTTAAAACCTTTATCTAATATTCATTAAAATTAATGGTAAAATATGATTTTTTGTCGTTTCTCTTACAACTGTTAGGGTCCCTAATTTAAACTGCTTACCCATACTATTGTCCTTTAACGAGTAATAACCATTAACCTCAATTGGACTTTCAAGGCTTAACCAATGGTTTTTCTTCACTGGCAATCTCAATTTGTTGAATGATAAATCGGTTTCGAAATGGTTTATTTTCAAGATTGCTTTAAAATATTTTGCAGGATCAATCATTTCCAAATTTCGATAGTACCCTTCCAATAAGGTATTATTCATCATCTCAGCGGGATAACCGATATGGGGGGTCATTAACTTCAACTTCCTTTTGGCCTCCTCTTTTGTCTCACTATCCATCCATTCAGATTTGTCGAGTATTTCATCAAAGGCGTTGCGTATTTTAGTAAACATTTCAAAGGCAATTTTCTTAGATTTCTCAGTGAAATGCTTGCGCACATATAAAGCGGCCATCGATATTGGAAAACTAATTTTTTTAGTGAAAGATTTTAAAAAGAATGTTAAGTAAAAATATCAGAATTAACGGTATCATAAATTGCCTTGTTTTAATGTTACTTGTTGAAATAATTAAGGATATTTAAGATTTTGAATTAAAATAAAGACTCTTTTTACACTATACTACTGAGTATTCTTCTTCTTGGTTTGCAAATCCATTACTGGATGTTAGCGATTACATAAAATTAATGCCCTTATTACGGATTACAACTCAACTCTAGTTCAGTTGAAATTTTGAATTTTTGTATTATGGTTTATAACTCTGTTATATTGCGGTTAAAAAAACATAAAAAAAAAAAATACAACTCACCACTATTTTGGATTTACAGAAATGTCTTATAATTTTTTTACAAGCTGAATATTATTCAAATAAAAAAAAATAATTATCCCAGCTAGTATAGGCTGTTTGTTAGACGATTATGCTTAATATAAAACTCCTAAAATAATCTTCTGATGGTTATCTGACGAGTTACATTAACAAAAACATTTTAATATTTGTTATTTATAACTTTTTTATATATTTTTTTTATACGCTCCACAGAGAAGTATTTGGCCTGAAAAGCTGGCCAAAATTATTAAACGTGTTTTTTTAATTAAAAGTTTTAGTTTTTTGATAGTTTTAGGTGTAGAAAAAATTACACTGCGCAACAAAAGTACACTGCGCAACAAAAAAAATTTTCTCTACCCTAGAAATAAAAGTATGTGGACTATATGGATTTTGATGCCCTTAATTCAAATCTGTTTTCCGTTTTTCTTTAGTACGTAAGGATTTTCTTTTAAAGGCGTGGCATACTTCACCCCCTAAATCGTTGGGTTGCCTTATATATTTTGCCATAACTTGAAAACTTGTTCTCCGATTTTAATAGCAGGAGGATCAGAAGATGCACCGGAAAATTCTCCGGAAAACCTAACCATACACATTTATTTTATATCTATTACTATTTTGGAGTTATTAAAAATTTAATGGCGAAAAAAAAATTTACATGCAAAATGCGTCAAATTTTTTGTTTTCAAAATGCAATAAAAAAATTTAAGAACCAAAAAGTTTAAATTTTTAAGATTTTTCTAAAAGCCACATTCCTAAGGAATAAAAGTTGGTATAAATCGCTAAACTCAATTAACAAATGTTGATTTTAAAGGTTTAAACTCATTCTTGACAAACTGTATGTGCATACATATTTATGATTTACAGTCTAATGAAAAAAAAAAAATTTTTGAAAACTGTAAGGCTCTTATAAAACAGTATTTTTTTTATGAAAAAAGGCTTTATTATATTTATTTTATATTATTTAATACTTTATAAACGGAAAAGTTAAACTAATAAAAATTCCTTACTTTTTTGTCAATAATGCTTTTATCCTTTATGTCAACAGCAGAAAAGTTTTACTTACGTCAACAGCAAGCATTACCCGGGTATGCCAGCGCATTTTATATACGAATTCACTCGTTTTTTTTTTGTTTTTTTTTATATTTTGTTTGTGTTTTTTTATACTTTGATTTGTTTTTATGCAAAATTACTTAAAATAACGGGGGTTTTAGCAGACTTGTAAAACTCTTACATCTTTGAAATAAACATGCAATATTATTTTATTTTAATTTTTTTCATATAGGTACATACCCAAGTATGTAGCTGTTGACATAAAGGTTAATAATTATTCTATTAGGTACGTACATATATTTATTTTTTTAACAAATAATGTTTTGTAGAGCAGGTATATAAAAATATCTTTTATGGGGATGTGTGGGACATTCCCTTAAAACTATTATGGATAATTAAGAATTTTTGCAAATGATAATTACATATAGGCAGGTATTAATATTGTGAAGTGTTAAAAGTGATGTGAATAACAGTTGAAATCAATAATTCAAAATACATAAAAGTTTATGACGATATCAAGGTATAAGAAGAAGTGCCCGATGAGCAAAAATAGAAAAAATGTGAATATTTAAAAAAATCGTCAAAAATAATGGCGCAAACTTGCGCACACTTTTTTTTTGGTTTCTAAAATTAGAGATTCCAAATTTTATTGTGGTATCAAACATAATTCGTAGGCATGCTAACCTCACTTTTAAAAACCTCTTCTTTTCCTTTTTTTTGCAAAAAAAGGAGTATAATTTGTTTTTTTTTTAGCTTTTGAACGAATTGTTTCAACATGAATATTCAACATATTTTAAATTTTTTTTTCTTTTTTTAATAAATTTTGATCAAACCTTTCAGCGAAAAAAATAATCTTTGTTAAACCTTTATTCGTTTAGCCGCAAAAAAAATATCATATCAACATCCATAAACCGAAAAAAATATTTAAATCTCATATAATTATCTTCACTTTCCTGACTTTAGCAGGGTCTCAGAGCTACAAATCGCAACTAAAAGTCTTCAAAATTTACAATATAATGTAAAATATTGTTGTCTGTCGAGCTGCGTACTTAGTTCTTAAGATTTCTTAAAATTCAGTTTTGCCTTTTTGGCCAGCTTTTCAGGCCAAATACTCCTCTGTGCGCTCGTTTGATCTTGGAATGAGTATTTTGCGACTCTCTGTATGATTCATATAAGATTAACTTAGCACCTAAATAAGAGCGTATTTTTAAACATGAAAATTCTATTGTCAATTAAATTTCAAGGCAGGACCTTAGAATCTGCCAAATAAGATTTTCCAACCGGATGGAGTTGTATTCGCGGTCTTGGGACTTGATGCGGAAAAATTGTATGAAAAAGAGATGTTTTGAAATGAAAAAGACTGAGCATTTCACGAGTTGTAAGGTTATACCAGCACGAGTCGCATATGATTCTTGACATGCTTTCTGAAAGACTCGTTAGATAATCTTTACACATATCGCAAACGATTCCCCCATGATAAATATAAGCGTCTTTCGCTGTGTTTTAGAAGTATCTCACAGAAGAATCAACTTGTGTAACAGTTTCTTTTACGATTAAAAAAATGCGCTCGTCGACGATCAAAATCGTTCTGCATGAGATTCCCGGTAGACTCCTGTACGATTGAAAATGCTAACTGGGATTAAATACAAAAAATTCTATTGTTTATGGTTCCTATAAAGAGAGTCAACTCAAAATTTTTCAATTTTCCCTTTGGGCAAGAAGTGGTCATATTTACCCACTGTAAAAATCTTACATCATTTTCTCTAGTATTTTTTCAAAAAAAAAAAAAAAAAAAAAATAAAAACCAACTGTATACCCCCTTTGTGATATAAGAGAACATATAGAATGAAAACAGTATTTTGTTTCTACTGAAAATTTATAACCCCCTTTAGAGGAAATATTGCAATTAAAAACAAACATTAGAAGTTATACAATTTTGTATTCGAAAAATTAAAAAATTTCTCGATATTTTATAGAAGAACAGTCCAGTTACTAACCTATCACAAGGTTCTTTGTCATTGCTTTAAAGCATAAATGTGGCGGAATAAGAACTGGCCAAAAACTAAAACCAATGTTTGATTTCTCAAATTGAATAGAGTCCAATTCGGTGAGGTGGTTTTGAGGTTGAATCGTTCGAAACAATTGTACGAAGACCATATGGTCGAAACAGTAGCTCTTTTCCACATGCATAACGAAACAGTCTGAACTTGCACAAAGTTACCGAAAAGCGTTCCACATAACAATATTTGTGCAATTAAGAGAGTAACTTTTTTTCATTTCCTGTACAAATTTGCACGAAATTTTTCTTTGGGTAAGTTCGGACAAGAATAAACAATCAGCTGTTCAATTAATTCATTTATTAATGACGTGCTAAATTCCCAATTTTTAATTTTGATAAAAACACTGAAATTTTTTGTTGAGGGAAAGCTAGTCTCTATGCGCATTTCGCTGGTTGCTTAGGCCAGCTCGTCAGAAAACTTTTTCCAAAGACTTTAGAAAAGCTAAAAACAAATAAGACCATAAAGTGAATAATAATTTTAAACACTCAGATCCTGCTTGGTACGATATCAAAGCTTCAGCAAACCTACAACAATAAACAGTGAATTTATCTTTTCTTACATTTCCCTACAACTGCCTGGTTTTTTCCAACTCGAATTGTAGTTGTTAAAGGGTAAAAGAAAAAAACAAATTGCTTAATAAAACAACTTGCCATTTCAGTTTTTTATTTGCCGGGCACATGCAAATTTATTATCAAAAATTATTTTCGGGAATACAAAATTTGTTATTTATACATTTATTAATGACGTGCTAAATTCCCAGTTCTTATTTTTGATAAACATATGAAACTGAAAAATTAATCAGGAAATTTACAAGAAAAGAAAATGCTTAGTTTTTATTAAAAAATATATAAAAAAGCAAAATGTAAAATTTAAAAAAAAATATTAAAAAACAAAATGTAAAATTTTTATGAAAAAATTTAAGTGGTAAATACATTATTGCATATTAATATAATTGGGGTATTCACAAGGTGTGCTATCATTCTTTATTGTCATAATGTTCTAACATTTTACAATGGTTTAAAAATATTAAGTCAATTCACAAGGTATCCTAACATGTCATATTGTCAAAATGTCCTAATATTTCACAATGGTTTAAAAATATTGTTGTTGGTTTGTTAACAAAAAGTGTCTTAAATAAATAGAACGTTGCTTGCTGTGTTTATTGTACTGTCGTAATTAATCAGAAAAGTCCAGCGCTGAGCGGCTGAGCCGTACAACAATATTTTTAAACCATTGTGAAATATTAGGACATTTTGACAAAATGACATGTTAGGATACCTTGTGAATTGACTAATTGTTGTTGGTTTGTAAATAAAAAGTGTCTTAAATAAATAGAACGTTGCTTGCTATGTTTATTGTGCTGCCGAAAATAATAGCACATTAAATTATGAGGGGTTGCTCACAACAGTCGTATTTTTTCATGTTATTATTTTAAGGCATATGACTTTATGACACCTTGTGAATCCCCCAAATATAAAAAAAAATATAAAAAATGACAACGATGCAAATGTTTTGGTTTTATAATGTTATGACTTTTATGCGTCTAAAATCACTTAAATAGATCTTAAATTGAAAAGTAAGCAGCATTAGTATTTGGAGAAGTGCAAAAATGGTTTTGTCCGTTCCAGGCCGTTGGGGTAGCTTTGGAAAATTTAGAGAGTAATTTTAATTTTACTCTCATTAGTGCGAACTTACCCGAGATCTTGTGGAACACACCTAGTGTGTCGTAAAATTCATTGCCGATGTTTTTCAAATAGCAACATGCAGCCATGTTCTTTGTTCATTAAAAGTGTTTTTTTTTCTTCAAAAAAGAGAAATTCTTTTTCACTAAAAGTGACTATTTCTTAAAAAAAAAGTAACTTTTTTTAAAAGTCCGTAAACTTCCACCACATTTTTTCAAGAAAGTTAGAGTAATTTTAATAATCAATTTTTTTTTTTTTACCAAAAGTCACTCTAATACTAATTTAGTCACTCTATTCTACAATAAGCCAAGAATTTTAGAAAAAAGTCTAATTTTACATGACTTTATTCAGAAAAAGCCATACTATAATTAGTATTGTGGTTATTTTGTTGAACTATTCATGGTTTTTAATCCAAATTTTTACTATTTAATTAGGCTTAAGTTCATTAAATTTAATTTTCATTAAATTATTTTTATGAAGAAAGGAATTTTTACAACATGGACGATTAATTAAAATTGTTATTGATAATTTTCATTCTTGACTGACCTGAGCCATACTTTTACAAAGTCTTATGTTTTCGCTTATTGCTTTTTTAAAAGTTTGATTTATTAGTTGTACCACATGCCGTATACATGTTAATAAGTTGGAATTAAATAATACTATTACGTAACCAAATAACTTGACAGATGTTTTCCTAAAAAAAAAAAAAAAAAAATAACAAATATGGACACTAGGGCCCAAGTGACAAGGGTGGGTCGGCCATCCAAAGTAAGTGGGGGTCGGTCATACATTTAGACTCGATTGGCGAACTTTAAATGGGTCAAAGTGGGATTTTTCAATATTTGACCTTTGGGTCAAAATAAGGAACATCAGAATTCATTTTAGAGGTATCGTTCCTAGGGCAAAGTTTCTTATTTTGATCCCTCGAATACGATTTTCCTTGTCACTTGGGCGATTTTTTTGCGTCTCTACAAATCGACCCGCCCTTTTATATACATATATGTGTATGTATCTAATCACATATGTTTATATATAATTTATTTTAACCATAAATCATCATATATATTTTCTTACTCAGTTGGTTAAAAATAAGGGGACGGAAGAGTAGCCTACATAGAAATTGCACAAACTATAAAACAAATTATAGAAAATCTTTTTTAATAAACGCAATGCAAAAAAACCCCACACATTTTGCTGGTCTTACCACCGTTTTCACGAATTGCCGATAGCTAAAGGTAGGATTTTATCGGCGCTAAAAAAGTGTTCCCTTATTAAAACTTTATTTTAGCCTATCAGGTAGTATGAACCTTCCTTTAACTAATCGCTCATTTAAGGTTAAAGTAAAGTTGGAATAATGGAACACTTGTTATACGGCCGATAAAATCCTACCTTTAGCTATCGGGTAGTCGTGAAAACGGGCCTTAATGTGTTAGTTAACTTATGTGAACTTTAATTTTTTTGTAAAAGGGAGAAGAGCTATAAAAAAGTTTATAACAACTTAAAAAACCTTTATGAAATCTTACCTTTTTAAGACAGTATCTACACAAGTCTTATATCTAGCCATTTGTTTCTGTTGACCCGACATTGAATATTGCAATTTTCTTTGGCGAAATTCGTCTGACAGGAAATCTGAGGAGAAGAAGAGTACAGCCCCCATCACATAGTTGGCAATGACACGTTTGTTGGTACGATTTAGGAGTTTGCCTAAATCTTCAAAGAAAGTGCGCCCTGATAAATTGACGATTTCATTCTCATCAACCGTAAGACCTGCAGGCATTATATTGTTAATGTATTTGTGCCAATGAATAAAAGGATACAATTCTTGCAATTCTTTGATGCTGAATAAGTTGTAGTTATCATCAGAGTCTTCAGAGGCTTTGGAAATCTAAATTTAGAAATCAGTTTTAATTGGTTCATATTTCTTCTTGGAATTTTCAGAACTTACCTTAGCCAAATCTATTTCAAACTGAACAGATTTTTTTAATTCCTTTTCGGCTGTTTTCTTGTCAGCTCCAAGACGGACGGCAATACTAACCAACAACTTGTAGTAGGCCGCAACAAAAGGGTGATCAATACCATAAACCAAAAAACCCCTATATAAGGCAGTGGAAGGTTGCCCTAGCTAGATGCAATATGATATATTTGTATTCAAGTTGAAATAAAAGAATTTCCTACATATCGCACTTAGTCAACAAAAGGGTATGAACTCAAAATTTAAAAATTTTCAGTAGAAACAAGACAATTTTTAATATAACATTGACGACATATGAAAAACCCTTTTAAACCCAACCAACCAAAAAGTAGAATAAATTGCACGTTACTTTTACAGCGGTTAGATATGAATATTACGTGTAGATATTTTCGAAAAAGTTAAAAAATTTTAATTTTGAATTAATACCCTCTTGTTAATTAATACGTTATGTATTTTAGGGAGGGTCGATTAAGCAATCGATATTGTGCCATCGATTTTTAGAAAGCTTTTCGCTTGATGAAAAAAATTATACTACGATATATCGAAAAAATCACTTTCGAGGCGCCCAAATTTTCAATTTTTATATATTTTCTCCCGTATCAAATAGCTCATTTCTGAAGAAATTCTCACATTAATGGAAAACGAGTTTTCAAAACAAGTTTTGGTCGAAAAATTGATTTCTTTCGATAAAAAATAACATTCCTACTAAAAGAAACCCTAAAAATTAACGCGTAAAACAAATATATTTCGATAAAAACTCGTTTTAAAGGTTTTTTTTTAACAATTTTTTAAAAATAAAAGTAGAGAAAAAGTAAAAAAATTAAAATTTGGGCGCCTCGAAAATGATTTTTTTTTGATATTTCGTAGTGGAATTTTTTCTTATGCCAAAAGCTATCGAAAAATCGATGGTACCATATCTACAAATGTTTTTTCTTACAAATCGGTCCACCCTAATGTATATACTATAATATTAACTTTGATCAGAGTTCACTCAAATGATCTTTCTTATAGATTCGAATATACACCATGCTACAAAAATCTACATACGAAACCAACTTTATGCACTTATTTTGAATTTGTTGAATAATTTCCTATATCTATATGTAAAGGGTGATTCATCGTGAGGTTTGATTTTCAATATGCTTTCTTTACAGCTCACGCGTGATTCATATTAAACTGATTTGTAAATTTTTGTCTGTATCGCTTGGCAAATCATCGTGGAAAGACTCACACCAGAACAGCGTCTCCAAATTGTTCAGCTCTATTACGAAAATCACCGTTCTGTGTAAAATAAAAATTCGATGGTTTATCGCGAAATTTTGTTTAGTCATGAAGCACATTTCTGGCTCAATAGATGCGTTATGAAACAAAACTGCCTTATTTGGGCTGATGAACAACCCGAAGAGCACCAAGAGCTACCATTACATCCATTAACACAACGGTATAATGAGGTTTATGCGCTGTTGGAATCATTGGTCCATATATCTTCAAACATTAGGATAATCAGATGGTTACAGTCAATGGCAACCCTTATCCCCCATGTTAACGGATTATGTGCTTCCTAAAATACAAGCGCATGATCTGGGTGAGCTCTGGTTTTAAAAAGATGGCGCTACGAGCCATACAACGCGTGAAACAATGACCTTGTCGAGAAATAATTTTGGTGAACACGTAATTTTACGTTATGCAGCTACGATCGATGCTTCGGAAGCCAATATCACACGTGTTATTGACGGGATACCAGTCGCTGTGCTCAAACGAGTTGTCTAAAATCGGATCTTCCGAATGAATGGACCACCTCAGATAAATTAGTCATGGCCAACATTTAGATGATATAATTTTCAAACAGTAAATGCCATAAATTGTTAATTTTGCCGATAGTAAAAAATTTAAGTTCACTATAAAATTTATGTGTTTTATTTAAAAATATTAGTCAAACTTCACGGTGAATTACCCGATATATATAAAAACGTTTGTCACCCTATACATTAGCCCGATTGATGTTTAATTCGTTTACATGTGGCAGGACTTCTGGCGGCGTATGACATTTTTCATTTTCTTTAGTACCATTGCTAGAATTATTCGTTTTAATACACACAGTAAATATATATGAAATAATTTATAATACCGGGATTCGGTAACATCTTTTGTAACGGAACGATATCGGTAAGTCTCCTCCCGCTCGACGATCCAAATGACACGTTTGTGCCGGTTACGTGTTTGTAAAACGCAAAAATCGCTGGGTCGATTGACACCAAACTTGGACAATTGTTTTTTAGGGTTCGTTTATTCATCGTGCATTCATGCACAGAGTTCCAAATATTCTCTTACTATTAACACATGGTTATAAACAAAAAAAATGTATCTTTGTTGTGTGTTGGTTTATTCGAGTTCAAAAAGACAAAAAAATCTTTTGCTTTATTCCATCTTGAACACCATTACCGCTGTGATACTCAAGTATAAATTTGACCGTTTTATGTCCCTTTTTTAAATTACACTTTGGTATTATTTTTCCTATTTCTAGCCAATTTTTGACCATTTTTAGAAATAGCACTTAGTGATTTTTTAGCCATCAAGTCTTGATTTTCTTTATTTTCCTCTATTTCCTAAAAACTCAAGACTTGAAGGCTAATACTTGAAGAGTGTGAACCAGCACTTACATTCTGTTATTTGGAAACACTGGTGTAACCAGGTTTGGCTGCCCCCTGGGTAACCCAGAAAAACCCACCCGGGTTTTAATGGGTATTTTGTTTAAAAGAACCACGTGAGTATTTTTTATGTTCATTTAAACAAAGATGGTATAATTTTCATTTGTTATTTACAGAAAAATAAAAGAAAATAATTATGAAATTCTTAGAAAAAAAACAGTACAAATTCATACAAATAAATGTATTTATATGCCCATTTGTGGGTATGTACATGTAACGTTAGTGGGTTTTCTCTTTTAATTACATACATATATATATATACATATATATATATATATATACAATAACGGAAATTGTGAAAAATATTCTGCCTCTTAAATGTTAAATGACAAAAAGGGTGCAAGAAATGAGGATAGCTTTTGACGTATCCATCATAGATTACACACAGATATGTCACGAGACGGAAGATTTTTTGTCTCTTTCTTAGAAAGCTGCCCTTTTTCATTTCTCTTTGAACCATCTTTTATGCCGCAATACAATGAACGCAAATTTATTTAGTTGAGATTTATTTGCAAAACTGTTGTAAAAATTTACTTTTAAGTTTACCGCAACACTAGTTAATAATATTTAAGTAAGTAAAAAACATTGTAAAACAAAACAATATTACTAAATACATTTTTTTTTTGCACAAAATAAAAAGTTTGTTGAACCAATGCTTTTGTTAAACGTGGCTTGTGTTTTATTATTTTTGTCTTGATCACGCAATTTGTGTTGATTGTACCGGCCTGTTTTTACACATTGCCACTTCACTGCCAAAAAACGCTTTTTGTCTCTTTCTTCGAAAGCTGCCCTCGCAACTGATTTGGGCCTTTTTCACACGTCACTTTTTACATATCTGTGTGTAATCTGTGGCATTCATTCTTCTGCTATCTTTTCGCTTTCTTGACTAAATAGTTTGCATATATGTATACATATTTGGGATGCATCATATTCGCCAAATAATGAACATTTCAACAAAATCGAAATGAACATTTCAACAAAATACGCTAAATTTCAACGGTAGCTGAGGCATTAATAACACACTATAGAATGCACATTCCTAAAAAGTAGTTAGTGTGGGTAAAAAGTTTTTGTTAGAACATTTTTAACGGCTTTAAACGTACAGTTACTCTAATAACATCACTCATTAACATATACGCTATTTTTATAGGTATATATGTAGTTTTTATTTATTAAATACCTTAAAATATTAATAAATAAAGTACAGTTTTTTTTAACACTACCTGCCTGAAACAATGATGGAAAACTTAAAAATTTAGATGGTACTGACCACCAAGCAAAAGAGTACTTTTTTCAATATTTTGGTACTTTTTTCAAAGATATTTTTTATTGCATATACATATATGTATTTGCTTATGATTTAATATAAGGTACACACGTTTAGATATCGAAGACTGTTAGGCAATTTGTTTAATTTACTTAATGAGATCATTAGTAATATTATAATTGTAACAACAAGAATGATTTGATTTTAATAGATCTTGAGTTTTAATTAAATTTGAAAGAGTTTGTACATGCAAACGATTTCTTTTTTTTTCGTTTTTAAATTGCTTCAACTGCTGCTGATAAATGGGGTATTGACAAAATTCCTATAGCAATACGTGAATTATCAGGAAACATAAATTCGTCCATTTCGTTCTTAATTTTGCTTACATGAACGAAAATAAGAACAATAAATTTTGTGTAGGCAATGTTGTCAATGTTAAAAAAAAATAGAAACGCTAAATTTCTCAACAAAGAAGCATAACAAGAAAAGGGTACTAAAACTGACGTAGGGGTACCGTGGTATTTTTTAAATGAAAAAGTACTGAAAAAAGTACCATAGTACTGAATTTTCCATCACTGGCCTGAAATAAATAATTTTTTTATATTTTTCTGCATAAGTTTCAACTAACCACAAATCAGCTCATTTTGAGTTTGTTTCTGGACAAAAAAAAAAAAAAAAAAAATTAATTAGATAATAAAAAAATAAACTTATGTTGGCT
The DNA here is from genome assembly GCA_943735925.1 of Pollenia amentaria. Taxonomy (NCBI): domain Eukaryota; kingdom Metazoa; phylum Arthropoda; class Insecta; order Diptera; family Polleniidae; genus Pollenia; species Pollenia amentaria. The sequence goes on from OX031006.1 coordinate 26,271,508, forward strand.
TTTTTAAATCCATTCTAACATAAACACTACCCCAGAGGAGCAGAGTGGGAATATTATTATTAAATTACCCGTTACAATTATGTCTTGTTTCACTTTTGTTATATTGCTCGTTTGCTTACAGAAGACCTCTCAATTATAAAACACCAGCAGCATGCGCGATATGGGCTCTATTCCACAAAACAACTTATCAACCTTTCACTTTGCACTTATCAAATTTTTCGTCAATTTGCAAAACTTTATGTTCCACAGAACTATTAAATTTGATAAGTGATAAGTTGAAATTGATAAGTATAATTGGCAAAGTCTTGGCAATTTTTATATTCTCTTTGCAATTTCTGTTCCACGTACGTTCTCTTATGCAAAGTGCAAAGTTAATATTGAAAAGTGTAATTTGCAAAGACTTTGCAAATAATTATGCTGTTTCGTTCCACAAAAACTGTAAATTCCATTTTTGCAAAGAAAATTTTGATAAGTTTGTCAAAAATTTGCAAGGTAAACGATCGCTTTGCAAATTCATATTCTTATATCTCTTGAAGCTTTCAAAATGTTAAGACGTGAGTTTTTGTTTGACGATATTGAAGAAGTGGTTATAACAAGAAATTATAGAGACCGAATAAATTTTTCGGGACTACAAAACTTTAATTTTAAAGAGTGCTTCCGTTTGAATGAAATCCAAGTTGATTTCATTTTAAATAAAATTTGGGGAAAAATTAGAGCACAATACACAGCGCAGTAATGCTTTGTCGGCACAAAATCAACTGCTTCTGTGCTCAATCAACTGCTTCATTTGCTCGGAAATTGTTGCCAGTACCATGGAGTTGCAGCTATGCATGGTGTTGCAAAATCAACAGCTTGCAGAACCATCCATGGAGTTGTCGACGTTTTAATAGACGTTTTATTTCAAAACACAATGCGGTGGTCCGATGACGTTTCAAAACTTCCTCCCAGGCAGCCTGTTTAATTAATTCATTAACCATCAAAATGTTCTAAATATAATTCATTTAACCGTTATTCCTTTGATTGTTTAATAAAATTTTCGAGCTTGACAGCTTATTTTTTATATTTTTACAGTGGGTAGATATTGGCACTGTACATCGATTTCTTGCAAAAAGTGAAAATTTAAGAATTTTGAGTTTACCCTGTTTAGAGGAAGCAGTGCGATATGTATGTATGTATATCAAAATATCAAATAAAAAAAATTTTTAATTGCAAACATAAATGTTTTTCAATTCCATCTTGATCAAATTTTAATTTGATATTTTGATATACATACATACATAAATGTATGCATATGTTATATATTTTTAAATTTATTAAAAAAAATTGTTAAATTGTGTTAAAAAATATTTAAAACTGCCAGTTTTTTCCATTTTTATTTTGCGGCTCATTTTAATAACTTTTATTTAGCAACGCAAAGTGAAAAGTGATAAGACAGAAATGCAAATATGATTAAATGCTTTGTGGAACACTTTGCACACTCACTTTGCATGAAAGCGGGCAAAGTCTTTTCAAGGAGAGCAAAGTCTTTGCAAAACTTTGCTTACTGCAAAGTGAGATTTGCAAAGAATATTGTGGAACAGAAACACTTATCACTTTGCCAAAAATGAAATTTGATAAGTGCAAAGTGAAAAGTTGATAAGTTGTTTCGTGGAATAGGGCCATGGTTTTCATGATAATTTTACTTTGAAAATGAGATGTATTTAAACAAATAGAACATGGGGATTATTGCTTCTTATTTTTCTCTTAATACATGAAAGTAATGCATATTTTTCTTTTGTAGCTTTATTCTTGTTTCTACAAAAAACAAGCAAATCGATTTTTAACAAAGTCAAATGCATCAGCTATGAGTTAGCCAAACGCTAGTTCAACACTTATCGAGAAGAAGTTAGTTGTACAAAAACAACTCACTAAGCTCTGCACAACTTTCGAGTTAGCATAAATTTAGTTCAATACTTATCGAGAAAAAGGCGGTCATAAAAAAAATTTACTCACAACTATATTATTTATGAGTTAGCTTAGAAGTCAGTATTTAATTAGTTAGCAAAAATACAACATATGTTGAAATGCATATTTAGTATTATGCAAGAACGAATAAAGCAAAAGATTTTTTGTCTTTTTAAACACGAAAAACCCAACACAATAGAGATTAAAAATGTTAGTTCATGATCATGAGTGAATAGTGAATGCATATTGGAACTCTTTATATTACAAACATTATTGAGGGCAACGATTTCTTCTCACTATTCACATACGCGTATATGATCTTGAAAGCAAAAACAAATGTATTCATGTGCTGAAAAATTAAAAAATTCTTAGCTATTCATTTTACAGTGCGAGAATAAAACAAACTATTTTGCAAGTTTTATTCATGACAATTTATCATGAATTGTTGAATTTTAGTATTCATACATGAATATTTCTTAAATTGTTTATACTAATGCATAAACAATTTAACGAAAATCTATTATCGTATGTACAATTTTGTTACGTGGTGTTTTCTTGACTATAATTTAGACGGCAGGCCATGACCTCATCAAATAATTAAGCGGAAATAAAGAAGATAACTTAGACGAAGTCCAAATTTAAAAGGTATCGGCATTTTCTAACATTAATAGAAAAAATTGATTTATCCATCCACTTAATCAAACAACTTACAGTAATAATATGTCGAGTGTCGTTCTTTTTATCCACATCAACTGATAAGCTCAGAATATAATTAAAACCGACACCATCATCTCTGAATTTCTTAGCAGCATCTGGCCAAGTCCAGGTTTTTTCAAAATCCCTGCAATCACAATCAGTTACAGGCCAGCCTAATTTTTTAAGAATTTGTTGAATTGGTTTGGCGCCCCACTTCTCAATTGATTCTGGTAAAACCATAAATAATAAAAAAAATTCATATCTCTACTAAAATAAATCTCTACAATAAAACCCACTTATATCCATGCACGCCTTATACAAAGCATGTGGAAATTCAAAATATTTAGGATCCGCTTCGGATCTCTCTTCTCTTATGATATCATGCAGCTGTAACAGCAATTTACCCATTGTCGTAAAAAATATATTAACTAAAACATCATGTGTGGGTATTTCAGTTTTCTCGACATAACCACCACAAGCGAATTCGTAGAAATCACCGCAGGGATCTAAGTCAGATTTCATTTTTTCCATAACATTCAAGGCAGTACGAATACATATAGGGGTAAGACAAACCTTTGGGTGTTTGGCGGGTATGGTGTGTCCTAAAACAAGGAAAATATAAAAAGAATTTTTGTATTTAAGTTTTGAAAAACTTACCTTTTGGCAAGCCGCTTACCAAAGCAATCACCGCCATGCAAGCGAATACTGATCCCAGTCTACGATATTTTTTTAAAATTGTGCGTCCAATCCGACACTTTGGATTTCTATAGCAATAAGGAAATTTATATTGAAAATAGTTTAAAAAAAAATTTGAAAAAATTGGAAAGCCAGTCATATTACGCGCATATTACGAACAGAGGAGTTAATACATACATAATAAACACAATTGATTCAATGCAAAAACGCCCCGAATGTGCGGTCAGACATTAAGCCGGTCACACAAGGCCAATAAAAAACTATTTAGAACAAGTAAAGTTTCATTTTCGGCCGAGAAGAGGCTTAATATGGGATCTATGAGACATTTTAAGACCTTCTTTTAAATACCTGATATCACTGTTTTAACATTTATTGCGGTTTCAGTCGTATTAAGTTCAATATGTTTAATTATGGTCCGATTTTTACAAAATCTTATGATTTCATTTATATAAGAAAAACTTAATTGGATCTAATTTCAATAAAATATCATGACTGGTTTTGATTGTAGGCGTATTAAAGGGATTTTCCTTTTTATATTTGATCTTGGAAAATTATGAACCGATCAGCATGCAGTTATTCAAACTAAATTAGATTAAATTGCAATATCTTTTTTGTTGTTATTATCAGGGACAAGGACTTCATGCACTCAAAAAATGTACTTTAGGCACCTAAGATTTGTCATTAAAAACGTGAAATTTGCAGCAAAAGCAATAATATTTAAAAAAAAAACTTACAAATATATAGCATTTTATTAGAAAACAAGTACGAAAGAATAGTCGTTGAAGCCCTACACCACAGGATTTAAAAACAAATTTTCGAGAGTGCAAAACTACATAGCTTTCGGTCCATATCAATATGTTTCTGTGTATGTTTCAAATTTCATTAACAGTACACAGTAACATTACACAGAAAATAATGTTTTATCAATTAGAAAAATGGTTTAAAAAATATTTAAATTTAATTAATGTAATAATTGAATCCATTAATTTTTTTGGTTGAAAGAAAATTAAAATTTTTATTTTGATCTAATTGACATTTTAGTTGTTTTGAAATAAATTTTAATTAAATAGCAAAAAATCTTAATTGATTTTTTCGTTTAAAATAAAATAATTTAAACACGTAGAACTGTTGTTGGGAATTGTCAATATTTATATAAATAAATTAACAAATTGGTTGAAATGGTTAAGTATTTTGATAATTTTTTTAATTAAAATTCAAAATATCATTAATTGAAAAGAAATATTCAAAATTTTACAATTTTTAGTAGTCAATATAATCATTTTGGTAATAGGTGCAAAATCAACAAATTGTTTGCTTGATATTATGAATTTGGTATAAATTTGGTGATTAGAGCAATTAAATAATTTTTTCTGTGTACATGAATTTCTGTAGAAAGCAACAACAAAATTACATAATATTTATGAGATGGTTTTTGCGTTCAATGTAAGTATTTGGCGTTGCGTTGCGTTTTACATGATTAGGGTCTTAAATTCTCTGACGTTAGGCAAAAAGGTGTTAAGACAAAAAAATGTATTTTTAATTTTTGATTAGATGAAACTCAATTTGTTGTTACTCTTTCGTTCTATCAATAACTTAAATCTAGCACAACGGCTTCTTATCGTTATCTTTTGATCTTTAGGAAATAGATCAATCCAATAACGTAATTAAATGGTCTTTAATTTAACGTTACGAAAAATATCAGTTTGTGAGAATTATTCTTATTTATTTTCATGTAAAAGTAATATTTGCTTTATACATATCGAGCCTTTGTTGCAATAGATTCATAACTCAACTTTGCATTTTCAAACACCTTTAAATTTAATTCTTCTCTCTAAAGTTGAGTAAATAAGCTATTTGTATGAAATTTTTGCACAATATGAAGAAACGATATGGCGATTAACTCCACATTCTAAAATAGTAGGCTGCCCTATGTTCCACTTGGAATTAAATAATAAAATACATTAGCTTGAAAATCAGGTTTTTTGAGTTATGACTCTATTGGAGTAAAGGCTCTACATATTCATATGTAAAGATCAATATATTTCGTCTAAGAAATCTTTTGTACCTTAAAGCAGATCTTTCGACACCTACACTGCCCTCTTAAGAAAGAAAGCCGCAAGTGCCAAAATTCCAAAATTGAGATAAGAGCAGGTTCGGAACCGTGATCTATTTTCTTCTGTAAATTACTACAAATCGTTAAGCAAAAACAGAAGCAGCTCTTAAAGTTTACGGGCGATACAACATTCAGTTGTATGATAAGTTACATTTTTGTGCATAACTTTGGCCTGGATAAGCCGATCAACAACAAAATTTGTCATACTCAACTTGAAAACGTTAAAAATTAAAAACATGTTTTGGAGTGGAGCTGTCGGTATTAAATAAAAATTAACATTGTGCATTAGTGCAAGCAAGCATACGTGCTAACACCAATCCCACGTCATATCTGGGAAACTAACAATATACCAACTGAATGGAAGAAAGGGACCATTGTGACGATATCCAAGAAAGCCGATATTGGCCTGCGCAGAAACTGGCGTGGTATAACACTCCTCACTACCATTAATAAAGCAATCGCCCTGATAATCCTACATGGCATTACAAACCGCTAGTGCACAGACCATGTAACAACCCCACGAGTTCTTATAGAACAATCCGCGGAATTCAATAGCCCTGTCTACCTGCTGTTTGTAGACTTCGAGCGTGCTTTCGATACTGTGTCAGGGAAGCTTTATGGGCCTCACTTAACTGTAGAGCATTTAAAGAGAAAATTGTCAGCCTGATACGTGAACTCTACACTGAGGACCTATGCACAGTGCGCTACAATGGTGAGGAAAGCGATTCTTTCAGGATTGAAACTGGTGTAAGGCTGGGCTGCACGCGGAGTAAAGCAAAAGCAGGTCTAAGAATAAATGTAAAAAACCGAAACTCTTGCGTGTTGATGCATCTAATATGCACCCCGTTTATCTTGCTTAAGTCCTAAACAAAAGATTATAATATAAGATCTCCTTGAACAATTGAGATAACATATAAAATTATCTCACAGTTTATTTTTTAATTAATATTATTGTATTAATTAAAAAATATGTTTCACATATTATTTTTTGTTTGCTCGTCTTAATTTTAATATTTATTTTGATTATTTAAAAAATAATACTGAAATGGGTTATTGCTGTCTAGCAGTATAATCAGCTTTATTTTATGAAATTAAGACCATGTTAAATAATACTAATTATTGACAAAAGTAGTGGTTACGTTTATTTGATCAAATATTTAATTAGTGTGACCATGGCTTAAATTTTTATGTTGTTATGTTACAATTTTTTTTTACTAATAAACTCCAAATAATAATTTTTTAATACTTTAAATTATTATGCATTTTTATTAATTGAAATTATCTTATTTATTAAAAAGAACTTTAGTAATCAGTTAACCGATCAATAACAAAATTGCCCGATAATTACCCGATTAAACCAAAACCTTGGTTAATTAATCAACTGATTAAAGCAAACGCCCGATTAAATGAATACACTAGTATCTAGTTTACTCCAATTTTTGTCACTAATTTCGCCTTCAGCCGCATTAATTTTATTAACAGCTTCGTCAATTATTTAGATTAGTTGGTGCAACAAATTGTTGAAGCTAATCAATTGTTCAGGGTTATCCATTTAGCGGTTTCATAACCGCCGATCTGGCAAGGCTGCAGCTGTTAAATATCTGTCATCTGAAGTGTCATTCATTTAGTGAAAAGTTTGCCATTTACGAATACGTAAAAATAGGTAAAGGCCTCGTTACTCTTTACGTAAATGTTGCGGATACGTAAACGTTGCGGTCGACTTCAATGGTTGGTAGTTACTAAAAATACGTAAACGTATCGTATGATCTTAAAGTGTGTTAAAAAAACAAACAAAATGAAATAAAAAAATTTGTTTTGTTTTGATTTTGCACTCAGTGTTACTTTGAAGCATGTTGTTAATATTCTTGTTTGAAATCGCCAATACATAACGATATCGACGCTTTTCTAAAAAAGAAGTAGAAAAGAATATATGTGCATATGTATATTTACAGATATGTTTGTATGTACAGCACTGAAAAATGCTATAACATAGAAACTTTTGATATAGTTTTTTGCACCAAGTTAAGGAGTTATGGACCTTAAAATTTTAGACTTTATTAAGACTTTATTAATATCTCGTTAAGTACAAATTTGATCTCACTTATATGGGTATCAGTAAAAAGTGCTACTAAATCCTCGCCTATATATGTGTAAACACGGTGTTAATTTCTGGAGATGCCCGGGAACAAACAATCAAAATTACACCAAAAACACGCGTTCACAAAAAAGTACCAAAAGTACGAATTATTACCCTGTTTGCACTTAAATGTTCTTTATTTGTTTGCTACATTTATGTGAAAGCAAATAGGTTTCAAGTTTGCGCAAAATTATTTTTAAAAAGAAAAGAAAACGTGTTTACAAAAGGTACGAATTGTTACCGTTATGTGTCTTTAATTTAGTTTTTGTTATATATGTATGTCCCCAGTGATAGTTTTTGCATGAAATAATTAATAGCCTATTTCCGATGTTCGAAAGAACATCGTAAACTTTTCAAATTTTGCAGTATAAATGAGCTAAATTAAAGTATTCCAAAAATTCCTTATTTTACCCAATTTAAGGCTGCCTTTTAACCTTAAAGGCGGCGACTTTCAAAATGTACTTTTATGCGACATTGTAAAATTCATTCAAACATCGCCAAAATATTTAAAACAAAGTTTTACCCTGTTTTGTACCCTTTAAGTAAAAATTTTTCAAACCAGTATCCCTAATGGTAGCTTAAGCCAAAAAAAATAAATTAACTTTTAAAATTTTGCAGTCTAAATTGATCAAAATTGAACTAAAATTTGCCTTTTTAATGAGCTAAATTAAAGTATTCCAAAAATTCCTTATTTTACCCAATTTAAGGCTGCCTTTTAACCTTAAAGGCGGCGACTTTCAAAATGTACTTTTATGCGACATTGTAAAATTCATTCAAACATCGCCAAAATATTTAAAACAAAGTTTTACCCTGTTTTGTACCCTTTAAGTAAAAATTTTTCAAACCACCCAGGAAAAACTTTTTGAATTTTGGTAATAGGTCGTAGTTATTTCATACGTTACCTGGTAAGTAGTTGTCATTACAATTGTCATTATTCTGAAAACCTCAATAAGTAATTGCTAGTAATGACCTCAGTAAGTACTTTTCACTACTTTTATTTTCAGTAATGAATATTTGCTTACTAATAATCAGCTAAGTAACTACCTTTTAGTTGTCTTGTTTTCAGTACTGAATATTTAAGAACTGGTAACTAGCTCCATAACTACTTATTAGGTCTATTTACTAGCGCCAATTAAATAAAAACTAGTTATTTTTTGGCTTATAGTAAGTATATTGTAACTACTTACAATTCAACTTACTGGTAGTTAAATTATAACTAGATATTTTGTGACTTATAGTAAGTGTATTGTAACTACTGAATTCTGTGGACAACTCGAACAAAAATAAGTAGTTATTCAGCCGAAAAATAAGTAGTGTTTATATTTCTCCAATATTATTTGCTAACTTACCAGGTAAGTAAAGTTTTTGCTGGGCAGTATCCCTAATGGTAGCTTAAGCCAAAAAAAATAAATTAACTTTTAAAATTTTGCAGTCTAAATTGATCAAAATTGACCTGAAATTTGCATTTTTAATGAGCTAAATTAAAGTATTCCAAAAATTCCTTATTTTACCCAATTTAAGGCTGCCTTTTAACCTTAAAGGCGGCGACTTTCAAAATGTACTTTTATGCGACATTGTAAAATTCATTCAAACATCGCCAAAATATTTAAAACAAAGTTTTACCCTGTTTTGTACCCTTTAAGTAAAAATTTTTCAAACCAGTATCCCTAATGGTAGCTTAAGCCAAAAAAAATAAATTAACTTTTAAAATTTTGCAGTCTAAATTGATCAAAATTGAACTAAAATTTGCCTTTTTAATGAGCTAAATTAAAGTATTCCAAAAATTCCTTATTTTACCCAATTTAAGGCTGCCTTTTAACCTTAAAGGCGGCGACTTTCAAAATGTACTTTTATGCGACATTGTAAAATTCATTCAAACATCGCCAAAATATTTAAAACAAAGTTTTACCCTGTTTTGTACCCTTTAAGTAAAAATTTTTCAAACCAGTATCCCTAATGGTAGCTTAAGCCAAAAAAAATAAATTAACTTTTAAAATTTTGCAGTCTAAATTGATCAAAATTTACCTGAAATTTGCATTTTTAATGAGCTAAATTAAAGTATTCCAAAAATTCCTTATTTTACCCAATTTAAGGCTGCCTTTTAACCTTAAAGGCGGCGACTTTCAAAATGTACTTTTATGCGACATTGTAAAATTCATTCAAACATCGCCAAAATATTTAAAACAAAGTTTTACCCTGTTTTGTACCCTTTAAGTAAAAATTTTTCAAACCAGTATCCCTAATGGTAGCTTAAGCCAAAAAAAATAAATTAACTTTTAAAATTTTGCAGTCTAAATTGATCAAAATTGAACTAAAATTTGCCTTTTTAATGAGCTAAATTAAAGTATTCCAAAAATTCCTTATTTTACCCAATTTAAGGCTGCCTTTTAACCTTAAAGGCGGCGACTTTCAAAATGTACTTTTATGCGACATTGTAAAATTCATTCAAACATCGCCAAAATATTTAAAACAAAGTTTTACCCTGTTTTGTACCCTTTAAGTAAACATTTTTCAAACCAGTATCCCTAATGGTAGCTTAAGCCAAAAAAAATAAATTAACTTTTAAAATTTTGCAGTCTAAATTGATCAAAATTGACCTGAAATTTGCATTTTTAATGAGCTAAATTAAAGTATTCCAAAAATTCCTTATTTTACCCAATTTAAGGCTGCCTTTTAACCTTAAAGGCGGCGACTTTCAAAATGTACTTTTATGCGACATTGTAAAATTCATTCAAACATCGCCAAAATATTTAAAACAAAGTTTTACCCTGTTTTGTACCCTTTAAGTAAAAATTTTTCAAACCAGTATCCCTAATGGTAGCTTAAGCCAAAAAAAATAAATTAACTTTTAAAATTTTTCAGTCTAAATTGATCAAAATTGAACTAAAATTTGCCTTTTTAATGAGCTAAATTAAAGTATTCCAAAAATTCCTTATTTTACCCAATTTAAGGCTGCCTTTTAACCTTAAAGGCGGCGTCTTTCAAAATGTACTTTTATGCGACATTGTAAAATTCATTCAAACATCGCCAAAATATTTAAAACAAAGTTTTACCCTGTTTTGTACCCTTTAAGTAAAAATTTTTCAAACCAGTATCCCTAATGGTAGCTTAAGCCAAAAAAAATAAATTAACTTTTAAAATTTTGCAGTCTAAATTGATCAAAATTGAACTAAAATTTGCCTTTTTAATGAGCTAAATTAAAGTATTCCAAAAATTCCTTATTTTACCCAATTTAAGGCTGCCTTTTAACCTTAAAGGCGGCGACTTTCAAAATGTACTTTTATGCGACATTGTAAAATTCATTCAAACATCGCCAAAATATTTAAAACAAAGTTTTACCCTGTTTTGTACCCTTTAAGTAAAAATTTTTCAAACCAGTATCCCTAATGGTAGCTTAAGCCAAAAAAAATAAATTAACTTTTAAAATTTTGCAGTCTAAATTGATCAAAATTGAACTAAAATTTGCCTTTTTAATGAGCTAAATTAAAGTATTCCAAAAATTCCTTATTTTACCCAATTTAAGGCTGCCTTTTAACCTTAAAGGCGGCGACTTTCAAAATGTACTTTTATGCGACATTGTAAAATTCATTCAAACATCGCCAAAATATTTAAAACAAAGTTTTACCCTGTTTTGTACCCTTTAAGTAAAAATTTTTCAAACCAGTATCCCTAATGGTAGCTTAAGCCAAAAAAAATAAATTAACTTTTAAAATTTTGCAGTCTAAATTGATCAAAATTGACCTGAAATTTGCATTTTTAATGAGCTAAATTAAAGTATTCCAAAAATTCCTTATTTTACCCAATTTAAGGCTGCCTTTTAACCTTAAAGGCGGCGACTTTCAAAATGTACTTTTATGCGACATTGTAAAATTCATTCAAACATCGCCAAAATATTTAAAACAAAGTTTTACCCTGTTTTGTACCCTTTAAGTAAAAATTTTTCAAACCAGTATCCCTAATGGTAGCTTAAGCCAAAAAAAATAAATTAACTTTTAAAATTTTTCAGTCTAAATTGATCAAAATTGAACTAAAATTTGCCTTTTTAATGAGCTAAATTAAAGTATTCCAAAAATTCCTTATTTTACCCAATTTAAGGCTGCCTTTTAACCTTAAAGGCGGCGACTTTCAAAATGTACTTTTATGCGACATTGTAAAATTCATTCAAACATCGCCAAAATATTTAAAACAAAGTTTTACCCTGTTTTGTACCCTTTAAGTAAAAATTTTTCAAACCAGTATCCCTAATGGTAGCTTAAGCCAAAAAAAATAAATTAACTTTTAAAATTTTGCAGTCTAAATTGATCAAAATTGAACTAAAATTTGCCTTTTTAATGAGCTAAATTAAAGTATTCCAAAAATTCCTTATTTTACCCAATTTAAGGCTGCCTTTTAACCTTAAAGGCGGCGACTTTCAAAATGTACTTTTATGCGACATTGTAAAATTCATTCAAACATCGCCAAAATATTTAAAACAATGTTTTACCCTGTTTTGTACCCTTTAAGTAAAAATTTTTCAAACCAGTATCCCTAATGGTAGCTTAAGCCAAAAAAAATAAATTAACTTTTAAAATTTTGCAGTCTAAATTGATCAAAATTGAACTAAAATTTGCCTTTTTAATGAGCTAAATTAAAGTATTCCAAAAATTCCTTATTTTACCCAATTTAAGGCTGCCTTTTAACCTTAAAGGCGGCGACTTTCAAAATGTACTTTTATGCGACATTGTAAAATTCATTCAAACATCGCCAAAATATTTAAAACAAAGTTTTACCCTGTTTTGTACCCTTTAAGTAAAAATTTTTCAAACCAGTATCCCTAATGGTAGCTTAAGCCAAAAAAAATAAATTAACTTTTAAAATTTTGCAGTCTAAATTGATCAAAATTGACCTGAAATTTGCATTTTTAATGAGCTAAATTAAAGTATTCCAAAAATTCCTTATTTTACCCAATTTAAGGCTGCCTTTTAACCTTAAAGGCGGCGACTTTCAAAATGTACTTTTATGCGACATTGTAAAATTCATTCAAACATCGCCAAAATATTTAAAACAAAGTTTTACCCTGTTTTGTACCCTTTAAGTAAAAATTTTTCAAACCAGTATCCCTAATGGTAGCTTAAGCCAAAAAAAATAAATTAACTTTTAAAATTTTGCAGTCTAAATTGATCAAAATTGACCTGAAATTTGCATTTTTAATGAGCTAAATTAAAGTATTCCAAAAATTCCTTATTTTACCCAATTTAAGGCTGCCTTTTAACCTTAAAGGCGGCGACTTTCAAAATGTACTTTTATGCGACATTGTAAAATTCATTCAAACATCGCCAAAATATTTAAAACAAAGTTTTACCCTGTTTTGTACCCTTTAAGTAAAAATTTTTCAAACCAGTATCCCTAATGGTAGCTTAAGCCAAAAAAAATAAATTAACTTTTAAAATTTTTCAGTCTAAATTGATCAAAATTGAACTAAAATTTGCCTTTTTAATGAGCTAAATTAAAGTATTCCAAAAATTCCTTATTTTACCCAATTTAAGGCTGCCTTTTAACCTTAAAGGCGGCGACTTTCAAAATGTACTTTTATGCGACATTGTAAAATTCATTCAAACATCGCCAAAATATTTAAAACAAAGTTTTACCCTGTTTTGTACCCTTTAAGTAAAAATTTTTCAAACCAGTATCCCTAATGGTAGCTTAAGCCAAAAAAAATAAATTAACTTTTAAAATTTTGCAGTCTAAATTGATCAAAATTGACCTGAAATTTGCATTTTTAATGAGCTAAATTAAAGTATTCCAAAAATTCCTTATTTTACCCAATTTAAGGCTGCCTTTTAACCTTAAAGGCGGCGACTTTCAAAATGTACTTTTATGCGACATTGTAAAATTCATTCAAACATCGCCAAAATATTTAAAACAAAGTTTTACCCTGTTTTGTACCCTTTAAGTAAAAATTTTTCAAACCAGTATCCCTAATGGTAGCTTAAGCCAAAAAAAATAAATTAACTTTTAAAATTTTGCAGTCTAAATTGATCAAAATTGAACTAAAATTTGCCTTTTTAATGAGCTAAATTAAAGTATTCCAAAAATTCCTTATTTTACCCAATTTAAGGCTGCCTTTTAACCTTAAAGGCGGCGACTTTCAAAATGTACTTTTATGCGACATTGTAAAATTCATTCAAACATCGCCAAAATATTTAAAACAAAGTTTTACCCTGTTTTGTACCCTTTAAGTAAAAATTTTTCAAACCAGTATCCCTAATGGTAGCTTAAGCCAAAAAAAATAAATTAACTTTTAAAATTTTGCAGTCTAAATTGATCAAAATTGACCTGAAATTTGCATTTTTAATGAGCTAAATTAAAGTATTCCAAAAATTCCTTATTTTACCCAATTTAAGGCTGCCTTTTAACCTTAAAGGCGGCGACTTTCAAAATGTACTTTTATGCGACATTGTAAAATTCATTCAAACATCGCCAAAATATTTAAAACAAAGTTTTACCCTGTTTTGTACCCTTTAAGTAAAAATTTTTCAAACCAGTATCCCTAATGGTAGCTTAAGCCAAAAAAAATAAATTAACTTTTAAAATTTTGCAGTCTAAATTGATCAAAATTGAACTAAAATTTGCCTTTTTAATGAGCTAAATTAAAGTATTCCAAAAATTCCTTATTTTACCCAATTTAAGGCTGCCTTTTAACCTTAAAGGCGGCGACTTTCAAAATGTACTTTTATGCGACATTGTAAAATTCATTCAAACATCTCCAAAATATTTAAAACAAAGTTTTACCCTGTTTTGTACCCTTTAAGTAAAAATTTTTCAAACCAGTATCCCTAATGGTAGCTTAAGCCAAAAAAAATAAATTAACTTTTAAAATTTTGCAGTCTAAATTGATCAAAATTGACCTGAAATTTGCATTTTTAATGAGCTAAATTAAAGTATTCCAAAAATTCCTTATTTTACCCAATTTAAGGCTGCCTTTTAACCTTAAAGGCGGCGACTTTCAAAATGTACTTTTATGCGACATTGTAAAATTCATTCAAACATCTCCAAAATATTTAAAACAAAGTTTTACCCTGTTTTGTACCCTTTAAGTAAAAATTTTTCAAACCAGTATCCCTAATGGTAGCTTAAGCCAAAAAAAATAAATTAACTTTTAAAATTTTGCAGTCTAAATTGATCAAAATTGACCTGAAATTTGCATTTTTAATGAGCTAAATTAAAGTATTCCAAAAATTCCTTATTTTACCCAATTTAAGGCTGCCTTTTAACCTTAAAGGCGGCGACTTTCAAAATGTACTTTTATGCGACATTGTAAAATTCATTCAAACATCTCCAAAATATTTAAAACAAAGTTTTACCCTGTTTTGTACCCTTTAAGTAAAAATTTTTCAAACCAGTATCCCTAATGGTAGCTTAAGCCAAAAAAAATAAATTAACTTTTAAAATTTTGCAGTCTAAATTGATCAAAATTGACCTGAAATTTGCATTTTTAATGAGCTAAATTAAAGTATTCCAAAAATTCCTTATTTTACCCAATTTAAGGCTGCCTTTTAACCTTAAAGGCGGCGACTTTCAAAATGTACTTTTATGCGACATTGTAAAATTCATTCAAACATCTCCAAAATATTTAAAACAAAGTTTTACCCTGTTTTGTACCCTTTAAGTAAAAATTTTTCAAACCAGTATCCCTAATGGTAGCTTAAGCCAAAAAAAATAAATTAACTTTTAAAATTTTGCAGTCTAAATTGATCAAAATTGACCTGAAATTTGCATTTTTAATGAGCTAAATTAAAGTATTCCAAAAATTCCTTATTTTACCCAATTTAAGGCTGCCTTTTAACCTTAAAGGCGGCGACTTTCAAAATGTACTTTTATGCGACATTGTAAAATTCATTCAAACATCTCCAAAATATTTAAAACAAAGTTTTACCCTGTTTTGTACCCTTTAAGTAAAAATTTTTCAAACCAGTATCCCTAATGGTAGCTTAAGCCAAAAAAAATAAATTAACTTTTAAAATTTTGCAGTCTAAATTGATCAAAATTGACCTGAAATTTGCATTTTTAATGAGCTAAATTAAAGTATTCCAAAAATTCCTTATTTTACCCAATTTAAGGCTGCCTTTTAACCTTAAAGGCGGCGACTTTCAAAATGTACTTTTATGCGACATTGTAAAATTCATTCAAACATCTCCAAAATATTTAAAACAAAGTTTTACCCTGTTTTGTACCCTTTAAGTAAAAATTTTTCAAACCAGTATCCCTAATGGTAGCTTAAGCCAAAAAAAATAAATTAACTTTTAAAATTTTGCAGTCTAAATTGATCAAAATTGACCTGAAATTTGCATTTTTAATGAGCTAAATTAAAGTATTCCAAAAATTCCTTATTTTACCCAATTTAAGGCTGCCTTTTAACCTTAAAGGCGGCGACTTTCAAAATGTACTTTTATGCGACATTGTAAAATTCATTCAAACATCTCCAAAATATTTAAAACAAAGTTTTACCCTGTTTTGTACCCTTTAAGTAAAAATTTTTCAAACCAGTATCCCTAATGGTAGCTTAAGCCAAAAAAAATAAATTAACTTTTAAAATTTTGCAGTCTAAATTGATCAAAATTGACCTGAAATTTGCATTTTTAATGAGCTAAATTAAAGTATTCCAAAAATTCCTTATTTTACCCAATTTAAGGCTGCCTTTTAACCTTAAAGGCGGCGACTTTCAAAATGTACTTTTATGCGACATTGTAAAATTCATTCAAACATCGCCAAAATATTTAAAACAAAGTTTTACCCTGTTTTGTACCCTTTAAGTAAAAATTTTTCAAACCAGTATCCCTAATGGTAGCTTAAGCCAAAAAAAATAAATTAACTTTTAAAATTTTGCAGTCTAAATTGATCAAAATTGACCTGAAATTTGCATTTTTAATGAGCTAAATTAAAGTATTCCAAAAATTCCTTATTTTACCCAATTTAAGGCTGCCTTTTAACCTTAAAGGCGGCGACTTTCAAAATGTACTTTTATGCGACATTGTAAAATTCATTCAAACATCGCCAAAATATTTAAAACAAAGTTTTACCCTGTTTTGTACCCTTTAAGTAAAAATTTTTCAAACCAGTATCCCTAATGGTAGCTTAAGCCAAAAAAAATAAATTAACTTTTAAAATTTTGCAGTCTAAATTGATCAAAATTGACCTGAAATTTGCATTTTTAATGAGCTAAATTAAAGTATTCCAAAAATTCCTTATTTTACCCAATTTAAGGCTGCCTTTTAACCTTAAAGGCGGCGACTTTCAAAATGTACTTTTATGCGACATTGTAAAATTCATTCAAACATCGCCAAAATATTTAAAACAAAGTTTTACCCTGTTTTGTACCCTTTAAGTAAAAATTTTTCAAACCAGTATCCCTAATGGTAGCTTAAGCCAAAAAAAATAAATTAACTTTTAAAATTTTGCAGTCTAAATTGATCAAAATTGACCTGAAATTTGCATTTTTAATGAGCTAAATTAAAGTATTCCAAAAATTCCTTATTTTACCCAATTTAAGGCTGCCTTTTAACCTTAAAGGCGGCGACTTTCAAAATGTACTTTTATGCGACATTATAAAATTCATTCAAACATCGCCAAAATATTTAAAACAAAGTTTTACCCTGTTTTGTACCCTTTAAGTAAACATTTTTCAAACCAGTATCCCTAATGGTAGCTTAAGCCAAAAAAAATAAATTAACTTTTAAAATTTTGCAGTCTAAATTGATCAAAATTGACCTGAAATTTGCATTTTTAATGAGCTAAATTAAAGTATTCCAAAAATTCCTTATTTTACCCAATTTAAGGCTGCCTTTTAACCTTAAAGGCGGCGACTTTCAAAATGTACTTTTATGCGACATTGTAAAATTCATTCAAACATCGCCAAAATATTTAAAACAAAGTTTTACCCTGTTTTGTACCCTTTAAGTAAAAATTTTTCAAACCAGTATCCCTAATGGTAGCTTAAGCCAAAAAAAATAAATTAACTTTTAAAATTTTGCAGTCTAAATTGATCAAAATTGAACTAAAATTTGCCTTTTTAATGAGCTAAATTAAAGTATTCCAAAAATTCCTTATTTTACCCAATTTAAGGCTGCCTTTTAACCTTAAAGGCGGCGACTTTCAAAATGTACTTTTATGCGACATTGTAAAATTCATTCAAACATCGCCAAAATATTTAAAACAAAGTTTTACCCTGTTTTGTACCCTTTAAGTAAAAATTTTTCAAACCAGTATCCCTAATGGTAGCTTAAGCCAAAAAAAATAAATTAACTTTTAAAATTTTGCAGTCTAAATTGATCAAAATTGACCTGAAATTTGCATTTTTAATGAGCTAAATTAAAGTATTCCAAAAATTCCTTATTTTACCCAATTTAAGGCTGCCTTTTAACCTTAAAGGCGGCGACTTTCAAAATGTACTTTTATGCGACATTGTAAAATTCATTCAAACATCGCCAAAATATTTAAAACAAAGTTTTACCCTGTTTTGTACCCTTTAAGTAAAAATTTTTCAAACCAGTATCCCTAATGGTAGCTTAAGCCAAAAAAAATAAATTAACTTTTAAAATTTTTCAGTCTAAATTGATCAAAATTGAACTAAAATTTGCCTTTTTAATGAGCTAAATTAAAGTATTCCAAAAATTCCTTATTTTACCCAATTTAAGGCTGCCTTTTAACCTTAAAGGCGGCGACTTTCAAAATGTACTTTTATGCGACATTGTAAAATTCATTCAAACATCGCCAAAATATTTAAAACAAAGTTTTACCCTGTTTTGTACCCTTTAAGTAAAAATTTTTCAAACCAGTATCCCTAATGGTAGCTTAAGCCAAAAAAAATAAATTAACTTTTAAAATTTTGCAGTCTAAATTGATCAAAATTGAACTAAAATTTGCCTTTTTAATGAGCTAAATTAAAGTATTCCAAAAATTCCTTATTTTACCCAATTTAAGGCTGCCTTTTAACCTTAAAGGCGGCGACTTTCAAAATGTACTTTTATGCGACATTGTAAAATTCATTCAAACATCGCCAAAATATTTAAAACAAAGTTTTACCCTGTTTTGTACCCTTTAAGTAAAAATTTTTCAAACCAGTATCCCTAATGGTAGCTTAAGCCAAAAAAAATAAATTAACTTTTAAAATTTTGCAGTCTAAATTGATCAAAATTGACCTGAAATTTGCATTTTTAATGAGCTAAATTAAAGTATTCCAAAAATTCCTTATTTTACCCAATTTAAGGCTGCCTTTTAACCTTAAAGGCGGCGACTTTCAAAATGTACTTTTATGCGACATTGTAAAATTCATTCAAACATCGCCAAAATATTTAAAACAAAGTTTTACCCTGTTTTGTACCCTTTAAGTAAAAATTTTTCAAACCAGTATCCCTAATGGTAGCTTAAGCCAAAAAAAATAAATTAACTTTTAAAATTTTGCAGTCTAAATTGATCAAAATTGACCTGAAATTTGCATTTTTAATGAGCTAAATTAAAGTATTCCAAAAATTCCTTATTTTACCCAATTTAAGGCTGCCTTTTAACCTTAAAGGCGGCGACTTTCAAAATGTACTTTTATGCGACATTGTAAAATTCATTCAAACATCGCCAAAATATTTAAAACAATGTTTTACCCTGTTTTGTACCCTTTAAGTAAAAATTTTTCAAACCAGTATCCCTAATGGTAGCTTAAGCCAAAAAAAATAAATTAACTTTTAAAATTTTGCAGTCTAAATTGATCAAAATTGAACTAAAATTTGCCTTTTTAATGAGCTAAATTAAAGTATTCCAAAAATTCCTTATTTTACCCAATTTAAGGCTGCCTTTTAACCTTAAAGGCGGCGACTTTCAAAATGTACTTTTATGCGACATTGTAAAATTCATTCAAACATCGCCAAAATATTTAAAACAAAGTTTTACCCTGTTTTGTACCCTTTAAGTAAAAATTTTTCAAACCAGTATCCCTAATGGTAGCTTAAGCCAAAAAAAATAAATTAACTTTTAAAATTTTGCAGTCTAAATTGATCAAAATTGACCTGAAATTTGCATTTTTAATGAGCTAAATTAAAGTATTCCAAAAATTCCTTATTTTACCCAATTTAAGGCTGCCTTTTAACCTTAAAGGCGGCGACTTTCAAAATGTACTTTTATGCGACATTGTAAAATTCATTCAAACATCGCCAAAATATTTAAAACAAAGTTTTACCCTGTTTTGTACCCTTTAAGTAAAAATTTTTCAAACCAGTATCCCTAATGGTAGCTTAAGCCAAAAAAAATAAATTAACTTTTAAAATTTTGCAGTCTAAATTGATCAAAATTGACCTGAAATTTGCATTTTTAATGAGCTAAATTAAAGTATTCCAAAAATTCCTTATTTTACCCAATTTAAGGCTGCCTTTTAACCTTAAAGGCGGCGACTTTCAAAATGTACTTTTATGCGACATTGTAAAATTCATTCAAACATCGCCAAAATATTTAAAACAAAGTTTTACCCTGTTTTGTACCCTTTAAGTAAAAATTTTTCAAACCAGTATCCCTAATGGTAGCTTAAGCCAAAAAAAATAAATTAACTTTTAAAATTTTGCAGTCTAAATTGATCAAAATTGACCTGAAATTTGCATTTTTAATGAGCTAAATTAAAGTATTCCAAAAATTCCTTATTTTACCCAATTTAAGGCTGCCTTTTAACCTTAAAGGCGGCGACTTTCAAAATGTACTTTTATGCGACATTGTAAAATTCATTCAAACATCGCCAAAATATTTAAAACAATGTTTTACCCTGTTTTGTACCCTTTAAGTAAAAATTTTTCAAACCAGTATCCCTAATGGTAGCTTAAGCCAAAAAAAATAAATTAACTTTTAAAATTTTGCAGTCTAAATTGATCAAAATTGAACTAAAATTTGCCTTTTTAATGAGCTAAATTAAAGTATTCCAAAAATTCCTTATTTTACCCAATTTAAGGCTGCCTTTTAATCTTAAAGGCGGTGACTTTCAAAATGTACTTTTATGCGACATTGTAAAATTCATTCAAACATCGCCAAAATATTTAAAACAAAGTTTTACCCTGTTTTGTACCCTTTAAGTAAAAATTTTTCAAACCAGTATCCCTAATGGTAGCTTAAGCCAAAAAAAATAAATTAACTTTTAAAATTTTGCAGTCTAAATTGATCAAAATTGACCTGAAATTTGCATTTTTAATGAGCTAAATTAAAGTATTCCAAAAATTCCTTATTTTACCCAATTTAAGGCTGCCTTTTAACCTTAAAGGCGGCGACTTTCAAAATGTACTTTTATGCGACATTGTAAAATTCATTCAAACATCGCCAAAATATTTAAAACAAAGTTTTACCCTGTTTTGTACCCTTTAAGTAAAAATTTTTCAAACCAGTATCCCTAATGGTAGCTTAAGCCAAAAAAAATAAATTAACTTTTAAAATTTTGCAGTCTAAATTGATCAAAATTGACCTGAAATTTGCATTTTTAATGAGCTAAATTAAAGTATTCCAAAAATTCCTTATTTTACCCAATTTAAGGCTGCCTTTTAACCTTAAAGGCGGCGACTTTCAAAATGTACTTTTATGCGACATTGTAAAATTCATTCAAACATCGCCAAAATATTTAAAACAAAGTTTTACCCTGTTTTGTACCCTTTAAGTAAAAATTTTTCAAACCAGTATCCCTAATGGTAGCTTAAGCCAAAAAAAATAAATTAACTTTTAAAATTTTGCAGTCTAAATTGATCAAAATTGACCTGAAATTTGCATTTTTAATGAGCTAAATTAAAGTATTCCAAAAATTCCTTATTTTACCCAATTTAAGGCTGCCTTTTAACCTTAAAGGCGGCGACTTTCAAAATGTACTTTTATGCGACATTGTAAAATTCATTCAAACATCGCCAAAATATTTAAAACAAAGTTTTACCCTGTTTTGTACCCTTTAAGTAAAAATTTTTCAAACCAGTATCCCTAATGGTAGCTTAAGCCAAAAAAAATAAATTAACTTTTAAAATTTTGCAGTCTAAATTGATCAAAATTGACCTGAAATTTGCATTTTTAATGAGCTAAATTAAAGTATTCCAAAAATTCCTTATTTTACCCAATTTAAGGCTGCCTTTTAACCTTAAAGGCGGCGACTTTCAAAATGTACTTTTATGCGACATTGTAAAATTCATTCAAACATCGCCAAAATATTTAAAACAAAGTTTTACCCTGTTTTGTACCCTTTAAGTAAACATTTTTCAAACCAGTATCCCTAATGGTAGCTTAAGCCAAAAAAAATAAATTAACTTTTAAAATTTTGCAGTCTAAATTGATCAAAATTGACCTGAAATTTGCATTTTTAATGAGCTAAATTAAAGTATTCCAAAAATTCCTTATTTTACCCAATTTAAGGCTGCCTTTTAACCTTAAAGGCGGCGACTTTCAAAATGTACTTTTATGCGACATTGTAAAATTCATTCAAACATCGCCAAAATATTTAAAACAAAGTTTTACCCTGTTTTGTACCCTTTAAGTAAAAATTTTTCAAACCAGTATCCCTAATGGTAGCTTAAGCCAAAAAAAATAAATTAACTTTTAAAATTTTGCAGTCTAAATTGATCAAAATTGAACTAAAATTTGCCTTTTTAATGAGCTAAATTAAAGTATTCCAAAAATTCCTTATTTTACCCAATTTAAGGCTGCCTTTTAACCTTAAAGGCGGCGACTTTCAAAATGTACTTTTATGCGACATTGTAAAATTCATTCAAACATCGCCAAAATATTTAAAACAAAGTTTTACCCTGTTTTGTACCCTTTAAGTAAAAATTTTTCAAACCAGTATCCCTAATGGTAGCTTAAGCCAAAAAAAATAAATTAACTTTTAAAATTTTGCAGTCTAAATTGATCAAAATTGACCTGAAATTTGCATTTTTAATGAGCTAAATTAAAGTATTCCAAAAATTCCTTATTTTACCCAATTTAAGGCTGCCTTTTAACCTTAAAGGCGGCGACTTTCAAAATGTACTTTTATGCGACATTGTAAAATTCATTCAAACATCGCCAAAATATTTAAAACAAAGTTTTACCCTGTTTTGTACCCTTTAAGTAAAAATTTTTCAAACCAGTATCCCTAATGGTAGCTTAAGCCAAAAAAAATAAATTAACTTTTAAAATTTTTCAGTCTAAATTGATCAAAATTGAACTAAAATTTGCCTTTTTAATGAGCTAAATTAAAGTATTCCAAAAATTCCTTATTTTACCCAATTTAAGGCTGCCTTTTAACCTTAAAGGCGGCGACTTTCAAAATGTACTTTTATGCGACATTGTAAAATTCATTCAAACATCGCCAAAATATTTAAAACAAAGTTTTACCCTGTTTTGTACCCTTTAAGTAAAAATTTTTCAAACCAGTATCCCTAATGGTAGCTTAAGCCAAAAAAAATAAATTAACTTTTAAAATTTTGCAGTCTAAATTGATCAAAATTGAACTAAAATTTGCCTTTTTAATGAGCTAAATTAAAGTATTCCAAAAATTCCTTATTTTACCCAATTTAAGGCTGCCTTTTAACCTTAAAGGCGGCGACTTTCAAAATGTACTTTTATGCGACATTGTAAAATTCATTCAAACATCGCCAAAATATTTAAAACAAAGTTTTACCCTGTTTTGTACCCTTTAAGTAAAAATTTTTCAAACCAGTATCCCTAATGGTAGCTTAAGCCAAAAAAAATAAATTAACTTTTAAAATTTTGCAGTCTAAATTGATCAAAATTGACCTGAAATTTGCATTTTTAATGAGCTAAATTAAAGTATTCCAAAAATTCCTTATTTTACCCAATTTAAGGCTGCCTTTTAACCTTAAAGGCGGCGACTTTCAAAATGTACTTTTATGCGACATTGTAAAATTCATTCAAACATCGCCAAAATATTTAAAACAAAGTTTTACCCTGTTTTGTACCCTTTAAGTAAAAATTTTTCAAACCAGTATCCCTAATGGTAGCTTAAGCCAAAAAAAATAAATTAACTTTTAAAATTTTGCAGTCTAAATTGATCAAAATTGACCTGAAATTTGCATTTTTAATGAGCTAAATTAAAGTATTCCAAAAATTCCTTATTTTACCCAATTTAAGGCTGCCTTTTAACCTTAAAGGCGGCGACTTTCAAAATGTACTTTTATGCGACATTGTAAAATTCATTCAAACATCGCCAAAATATTTAAAACAATGTTTTACCCTGTTTTGTACCCTTTAAGTAAAAATTTTTCAAACCAGTATCCCTAATGGTAGCTTAAGCCAAAAAAAATAAATTAACTTTTAAAATTTTGCAGTCTAAATTGATCAAAATTGAACTAAAATTTGCCTTTTTAATGAGCTAAATTAAAGTATTCCAAAAATTCCTTATTTTACCCAATTTAAGGCTGCCTTTTAACCTTAAAGGCGGCGACTTTCAAAATGTACTTTTATGCGACATTGTAAAATTCATTCAAACATCGCCAAAATATTTAAAACAAAGTTTTACCCTGTTTTGTACCCTTTAAGTAAAAATTTTTC
Organism: Pollenia amentaria; assembly: GCA_943735925.1. Lineage (NCBI taxonomy): Eukaryota > Metazoa > Arthropoda > Insecta > Diptera > Polleniidae > Pollenia > Pollenia amentaria. The sequence continues at coordinate 26,295,621 of OX031006.1, forward strand.
AAACCAGTATCCCTAATGGTAGCTTAAGCCAAAAAAAATAAATTAACTTTTAAAATTTTGCAGTCTAAATTGATCAAAATTGACCTGAAATTTGCATTTTTAATGAGCTAAATTAAAGTATTCCAAAAATTCCTTATTTTACCCAATTTAAGGCTGCCTTTTAACCTTAAAGGCGGCGACTTTCAAAATGTACTTTTATGCGACATTGTAAAATTCATTCAAACATCGCCAAAATATTTAAAACAAAGTTTTACCCTGTTTTGTACCCTTTAAGTAAAAATTTTTCAAACCAGTATCCCTAATGGTAGCTTAAGCCAAAAAAAATAAATTAACTTTTAAAATTTTGCAGTCTAAATTGATCAAAATTGACCTGAAATTTGCATTTTTAATGAGCTAAATTAAAGTATTCCAAAAATTCCTTATTTTACCCAATTTAAGGCTGCCTTTTAACCTTAAAGGCGGCGACTTTCAAAATGTACTTTTATGCGACATTGTAAAATTCATTCAAACATCGCCAAAATATTTAAAACAAAGTTTTACCCTGTTTTGTACCCTTTAAGTAAAAATTTTTCAAACCAGTATCCCTAATGGTAGCTTAAGCCAAAAAAAATAAATTAACTTTTAAAATTTTGCAGTCTAAATTGATCAAAATTGACCTGAAATTTGCATTTTTAATGAGCTAAATTAAAGTATTCCAAAAATTCCTTATTTTACCCAATTTAAGGCTGCCTTTTAACCTTAAAGGCGGCGACTTTCAAAATGTACTTTTATGCGACATTGTAAAATTCATTCAAACATCGCCAAAATATTTAAAACAATGTTTTACCCTGTTTTGTACCCTTTAAGTAAAAATTTTTCAAACCAGTATCCCTAATGGTAGCTTAAGCCAAAAAAAATAAATTAACTTTTAAAATTTTGCAGTCTAAATTGATCAAAATTGAACTAAAATTTGCCTTTTTAATGAGCTAAATTAAAGTATTCCAAAAATTCCTTATTTTACCCAATTTAAGGCTGCCTTTTAATCTTAAAGGCGGTGACTTTCAAAATGTACTTTTATGCGACATTGTAAAATTCATTCAAACATCGCCAAAATATTTAAAACAAAGTTTTACCCTGTTTTGTACCCTTTAAGTAAAAATTTTTCAAACCAGTATCCCTAATGGTAGCTTAAGCCAAAAAAAATAAATTAACTTTTAAAATTTTGCAGTCTAAATTGATCAAAATTGACCTGAAATTTGCATTTTTAATGAGCTAAATTAAAGTATTCCAAAAATTCCTTATTTTACCCAATTTAAGGCTGCCTTTTAACCTTAAAGGCGGCGACTTTCAAAATGTACTTTTATGCGACATTGTAAAATTCATTCAAACATCGCCAAAATATTTAAAACAAAGTTTTACCCTGTTTTGTACCCTTTAAGTAAAAATTTTTCAAACCAGTATCCCTAATGGTAGCTTAAGCCAAAAAAAATAAATTAACTTTTAAAATTTTGCAGTCTAAATTGATCAAAATTGACCTGAAATTTGCATTTTTAATGAGCTAAATTAAAGTATTCCAAAAATTCCTTATTTTACCCAATTTAAGGCTGCCTTTTAACCTTAAAGGCGGCGACTTTCAAAATGTACTTTTATGCGACATTGTAAAATTCATTCAAACATCGCCAAAATATTTAAAACAAAGTTTTACCCTGTTTTGTACCCTTTAAGTAAATATTTTTCAAACCAGTATCCCTAATGGTAGCTTAAGCCAAAAAAAATAAATTAACTTTTAAAATTTTGCAGTCTAAATTGATCAAAATTGACCTGAAATTTGCATTTTTAATGAGCTAAATTAAAGTATTCCAAAAATTCCTTATTTTACCCAATTTAAGGCTGCCTTTTAACCTTAAAGGCGGCGACTTTCAAAATGTACTTTTATGCGACATTGTAAAATTCATTCAAACATCGCCAAAATATTTAAAACAAAGTTTTACCCTGTTTTGTACCCTTTAAGTAAAAATTTTTCAAACCAGTATCCCTAATGGTAGCTTAAGCCAAAAAAAATAAATTAACTTTTAAAATTTTGCAGTCTAAATTGATCAAAATTGACCTGAAATTTGCATTTTTAATGAGCTAAATTAAAGTATTCCAAAAATTCCTTATTTTACCCAATTTAAGGCTGCCTTTTAACCTTAAAGGCGGCGACTTTCAAAATGTACTTTTATGCGACATTGTAAAATTCATTCAAACATCGCCAAAATATTTAAAACAAAGTTTTACCCTGTTTTGTACCCTTTAAGTAAAAATTTTTCAAACCAGTATCCCTAATGGTAGCTTAAGCCAAAAAAAATAAATTAACTTTTAAAATTTTGCAGTCTAAATTGATCAAAATTGACCTGAAATTTGCATTTTTAATGAGCTAAATTAAAGTATTCCAAAAATTCCTTATTTTACCCAATTTAAGGCTGCCTTTTAACCTTAAAGGCGGCGACTTTCAAAATGTACTTTTATGCGACATTGTAAAATTCATTCAAACATCGCCAAAATATTTAAAACAAAGTTTTACCCTGTTTTGTACCCTTTAAGTAAAAATTTTTCAAACCAGTATCCCTAATGGTAGCTTAAGCCAAAAAAAATAAATTAACTTTTAAAATTTTGCAGTCTAAATTGATCAAAATTGACCTGAAATTTGCATTTTTAATGAGCTAAATTAAAGTATTCCAAAAATTCCTTATTTTACCCAATTTAAGGCTGCCTTTTAACCTTAAAAAAAAAAAAAAAAAAAAAAAAAAAAAAAAAAAAAAAAAAAATTGGGATTATTAGCACATCATTAATAAATGAATTTATTAATAAAATATTTCATTCCCAAAAATAATTATTGATTATTTAAAACAAAGTTTTACCCTGTTTTGTACCCTTTAAGTAAAAATTTTTCAAACCAGTATCCCTAATGGTAGCTTAAGCCAAAAAAAATAAATTAACTTTTAAAATTTTGCAGTCTAAATTGATCAAAATTTACCTGAAATTTGCATTTTTAATGAGCTAAATTAAAGTATTCCAAAAATTCCTTATTTTACCCAATTTAAGGCTGCCTTTTAACCTTAAAGGCGGCGACTTTCAAAATGTACTTTTATGAGACATTGTAAAATTCATTCAAACATCGCCAAAATATTTAAAACAAAGTTTTACCCTGTTTTGTACCCTTTAAGTAAAAATTTTTCAAACCAGTATCCCTAATGGTAGCTTAAGCCAAAAAAAATAAATTAACTTTTAAAATTTTGCAGTCTAAATTGATCAAAATTGAGCTGAAATTTGCATTTTTAATGAGCTAAATTAAAGTATTCCAAAAATTCCTTATTTTACCCAATTTAAGGCTGCCTTTTAACCTTAAAGGCGGCGACTTTCAAAATGTACTTTTATGCGACATTGTAAAATTCATTCAAACATCGCCAAAATATTTAAAACAAAGTTTTACCCTGTTTTGTACCCTTTAAGTAAAAATTTTTCAAACCAGTATCCCTAATGGTAGCTTAAGCCAAAAAAAATAAATTAACTTTTAAAATTTTGCAGTCTAAATTGATCAAAATTGAACTAAAATTTGCCTTTTTAATGAGCTAAATTAAAGTATTCCAAAAATTCCTTATTTTACCCAATTTAAGGCTGCCTTTTAACCTTAAAGGCGGCGACTTTCAAAATGTACTTTTATGCGACATTGTAAAATTCATTCAAACATCGCCAAAATATTTAAAACAAAGTTTTACCCTGTTTTGTACCCTTTAAGTAAAAATTTTTCAAACCAGTATCCCTAATGGTAGCTTAAGCCAAAAAAAATAAATTAACTTTTAAAATTTTGCAGTCTAAATTGATCAAAATTGAACTAAAATTTGCCTTTTTAATGAGCTAAATTAAAGTATTCCAAAAATTCCTTATTTTACCCAATTTAAGGCTGCCTTTTAACCTTAAAGGCGGCGACTTTCAAAATGTACTTTTATGCGACATTGTAAAATTCATTCAAACATCGCCAAAATATTTAAAACAAAGTTTTACCCTGTTTTGTACCCTTTAAGTAAAAATTTTTCAAACCAGTATCCCTAATGGTAGCTTAAGCCAAAAAAAATAAATTAACTTTTAAAATTTTGCAGTCTAAATTGATCAAAATTGACCTGAAATTTGCATTTTTAATGAGCTAAATTAAAGTATTCCAAAAATTCCTTATTTTACCCAATTTAAGGCTGCCTTTTAACCTTAAAGGCGGCGACTTTCAAAATGTACTTTTATGCGACATTGTAAAATTCATTCAAACATCGCCAAAATATTTAAAACAAAGTTTTACCCTGTTTTGTACCCTTTAAGTAAAAATTTTTCAAACCAGTATCCCTAATGGTAGCTTAAGCCAAAAAAAATAAATTAACTTTTAAAATTTTGCAGTCTAAATTGATCAAAATTGAACTAAAATTTGCCTTTTTAATGAGCTAAATTAAAGTATTCCAAAAATTCCTTATTTTACCCAATTTAAGGCTGCCTTTTAACCTTAAAGGCGGCGACTTTCAAAATGTACTTTTATGCGACATTGTAAAATTCATTCAAACATCGCCAAAATATTTAAAACAAAGTTTTACCCTGTTTTGTACCCTTTAAGTAAAAATTTTTCAAACCAGTATCCCTAATGGTAGCTTAAGCCAAAAAAAATAAATTAACTTTTAAAATTTTGCAGTCTAAATTGATCAAAATTGAACTAAAATTTGCCTTTTTAATGAGCGAAATTAAAGTATTCCAAAAATTCCTTATTTTACCCAATTTAAGGCTGCCTTTTAACCTTAAAGGCGGCGACTTTCAAAATGTACTTTTATGCGACATTGTAAAATTCATTCAAACATCGCCAAAATATTTAAAACAATGTTTTACCCTGTTTTGTACCCTTTAAGTAAAAATTTTTCAAACCAGTATCCCTAATGGTAGCTTAAGCCAAAAAAAATAAATTAACTTTTAAAATTTTGCAGTCTAAATTGATCAAAATTGACCTGAAATTTGCATTTTTAATGAGCTAAATTAAAGTATTCCAAAAATTCCTTATTTTACCCAATTTAAGGCTGCCTTTTAACCTTAAAGGCGGCGACTTTCAAAATGTACTTTTATGCGACATTGTAAAATTCATTCAAACATCGCCAAAATATTTAAAACAAAGTTTTACCCTGTTTTGTACCCTTTAAGTAAAAATTTTTCAAACCAGTATCCCTAATGGTAGCTTAAGCCAAAAAAAATAAATTAACTTTTAAAATTTTGCAGTCTAAATTGATCAAAATTGAACTAAAATTTGCCTTTTTAATGAGCGAAATTAAAGTATTCCAAAAATTCCTTATTTTACCCAATTTAAGGCTGCCTTTTAACCTTAAAGGCGGCGACTTTCAAAATGTACTTTTATGCGACATTGTAAAATTCATTCAAACATCGCCAAAATATTTAAAACAAAGTTTTACCCTGTTTTGTACCCTTTAAGTAAAAATTTTTCAAACCAGTATCCCTAATGGTAGCTTAAGCCAAAAAAAATAAATTAACTTTTAAAATTTTGCAGTCTAAATTGATCAAAATTGACCTGAAATTTGCATTTTTAATGAGCTAAATTAAAGTATTCCAAAAATTCCTTATTTTACCCAATTTAAGGCTGCCTTTTAACCTTAAAGGCGGCGACTTTCAAAATGTACTTTTATGCGACATTGTAAAATTCATTCAAACATCGCCAAAATATTTAAAACAAAGTTTTACCCTGTTTTGTACCCTTTAAGTAAAAATTTTTCAAACCAGTATCCCTAATGGTAGCTTAAGCCAAAAAAAATAAATTAACTTTTAAAATTTTGCAGTCTAAATTTATCAAAATTGAACTAAAATTTGCCTTTTTAATGAGCTAAATTAAAGTATTCCAAAAATTCCTTATTTTACCCAATTTAAGGCTGCCTTTTAACCTTAAAGGCGGCGACTTTCAAAATGTACTTTTATGCGACATTGTAAAATTCATTCAAACATCGCCAAAATATTTAAAACAAAGTTTTACCCTGTTTTGTACCCTTTAAGTAAAAATTTTTCAAACCAGTATCCCTAATGGTAGCTTAAGCCAAAAAAAATAAATTAACTTTTAAAATTTTGCAGTCTAAATTGATCAAAATTGAACTAAAATTTGCCTTTTTAATGAGCTAAATTAAAGTATTCCAAAAATTCCTTATTTTACCCAATTTAAGGCTGCCTTTTAACCTTAAAGGCGGCGACTTTCAAAATGTACTTTTATGCGACATTGTAAAATTCATTCAAACATCGCCAAAATATTTAAAACAAAGTTTTACCCTGTTTTGTACCCTTTAAGTAAAAATTTTTCAAACCAGTATCCCTAATGGTAGCTTAAGCCAAAAAAAATAAATTAACTTTTAAAATTTTGCAGTCTAAATTGATCAAAATTGAACTAAAATTTGCCTTTTTAATGAGCTAAATTAAAGTATTCCAAAAATTCCTTATTTTACCCAATTTAAGGCTGCCTTTTAACCTTAAAGGCGGCGACTTTCAAAATGTACTTTTATGCGACATTGTAAAATTCATTCAAACATCGCCAAAATATTTAAAACAAAGTTTTACCCTGTTTTGTACCCTTTAAGTAAAAATTTTTCAAACCAGTATCCCTAATGGTAGCTTAAGCCAAAAAAAATAAATTAACTTTTAAAATTTTGCAGTCTAAATTGATCAAAATTGAACTAAAATTTGCCTTTTTAATGAGCTAAATTAAAGTATTCCAAAAATTCCTTATTTTACCCAATTTAAGGCTGCCTTTTAACCTTAAAGGCGGCGACTTTCAAAATGTACTTTTATGCGACATTGTAAAATTCATTCAAACATCGCCAAAATATTTAAAACAAAGTTTTACCCTGTTTTGTACCCTTTAAGTAAAAATTTTTCAAACCAGTATCCCTAATGGTAGCTTAAGCCAAAAAAAATAAATTAACTTTTAAAATTTTGCAGTCTAAATTGATCAAAATTGAACTAAAATTTGCCTTTTTAATGAGCTAAATTAAAGTATTCCAAAAATTCCTTATTTTACCCAATTTAAGGCTGCCTTTTAACCTTAAAGGCGGCGACTTTCAAAATGTACTTTTATGCGACATTGTAAAATTCATTCAAACATCGCCAAAATATTTAAAACAAAGTTTTACCCTGTTTTGTACCCTTTAAGTAAAAATTTTTCAAACCAGTATCCCTAATGGTAGCTTAAGCCAAAAAAAATAAATTAACTTTTAAAATTTTGCAGTCTAAATTGATCAAAATTGAACTAAAATTTGCCTTTTTAATGAGCTAAATTAAAGTATTCCAAAAATTCCTTATTTTACCCAATTTAAGGCTGCCTTTTAACCTTAAAGGCGGCGACTTTCAAAATGTACTTTTATGCGACATTGTAAAATTCATTCAAACATCGCCAAAATATTTAAAACAAAGTTTTACCCTGTTTTGTACCCTTTAAGTAAAAATTTTTCAAACCAGTATCCCTAATGGTAGCTTAAGCCAAAAAAAATAAATTAACTTTTAAAATTTTGCAGTCTAAATTGATCAAAATTGAACTAAAATTTGCCTTTTTAATGAGCTAAATTAAAGTATTCCAAAAATTCCTTATTTTACCCAATTTAAGGCTGCCTTTTAACCTTAAAGGCGGCGACTTTCAAAATGTACTTTTATGCGACATTGTAAAATTCATTCAAACATCGCCAAAATATTTAAAACAAAGTTTTACCCTGTTTTGTACCCTTTAAGTAAAAATTTTTCAAACCAGTATCCCTAATGGTAGCTTAAGCCAAAAAAAATAAATTAACTTTTAAAATTTTGCAGTCTAAATTGATCAAAATTGAACTAAAATTTGCCTTTTTAATGAGCTAAATTAAAGTATTCCAAAAATTCCTTATTTTACCCAATTTAAGGCTGCCTTTTAACCTTAAAGGCGGCGACTTTCAAAATGTACTTTTATGCGACATTGTAAAATTCATTCAAACATCGCCAAAATATTTAAAACAAAGTTTTACCCTGTTTTGTACCCTTTAAGTAAAAATTTTTCAAACCAGTATCCCTAATGGTAGCTTAAGCCAAAAAAAATAAATTAACTTTTAAAATTTTGCAGTCTAAATTGATCAAAATTGAACTAAAATTTGCCTTTTTAATGAGCTAAATTAAAGTATTCCAAAAATTCCTTATTTTACCCAATTTAAGGCTGCCTTTTAACCTTAAAGGCGGCGACTTTCAAAATGTACTTTTATGCGACATTGTAAAATTCATTCAAACATCGCCAAAATATTTAAAACAATGTTTTACCCTGTTTTGTACCCTTTAAGTAAAAATTTTTCAAACCAGTATCCCTAATGGTAGCTTAAGCCAAAAAAAATAAATTAACTTTTAAAATTTTGCAGTCTAAATTGATCAAAATTGACCTGAAATTTGCATTTTTAATGAGCTAAATTAAAGTATTCCAAAAATTCCTTATTTTACCCAATTTAAGGCTGCCTTTTAACCTTAAAGGCGGCGACTTTCAAAATGTACTTTTATGCGACATTGTAAAATTCATTCAAACATCGCCAAAATATTTAAAACAAAGTTTTACCCTGTTTTGTACCCTTTAAGTAAAAATTTTTCAAACCAGTATCCCTAATGGTAGCTTAAGCCAAAAAAAATAAATTAACTTTTAAAATTTTGCAGTCTAAATTGATCAAAATTGAACTAAAATTTGCCTTTTTAATGAGCTAAATTAAAGTATTCCAAAAATTCCTTATTTTACCCAATTTAAGGCTGCCTTTTAACCTTAAAGGCGGCGACTTTCAAAATGTACTTTTATGCGACATTGTAAAATTCATTCAAACATCGCCAAAATATTTAAAACAAAGTTTTACCCTGTTTTGTACCCTTTAAGTAAAAATTTTTCAAACCAGTATCCCTAATGGTAGCTTAAGCCAAAAAAAATAAATTAACTTTTAAAATTTTGCAGTCTAAATTGATCAAAATTGAACTAAAATTTGCCTTTTTAATGAGCTAAATTAAAGTATTCCAAAAATTCCTTATTTTACCCAATTTAAGGCTGCCTTTTAACCTTAAAGGCGGCGACTTTCAAAATGTACTTTTATGCGACATTGTAAAATTCATTCAAACATCGCCAAAATATTTAAAACAATGTTTTACCCTGTTTTGTACCCTTTAAGTAAAAATTTTTCAAACCAGTATCCCTAATGGTAGCTTAAGCCAAAAAAAATAAATTAACTTTTAAAATTTTGCAGTCTAAATTGATCAAAATTGACCTGAAATTTGCATTTTTAATGAGCTAAATTAAAGTATTCCAAAAATTCCTTATTTTACCCAATTTAAGGCTGCCTTTTAACCTTAAAGGCGGCGACTTTCAAAATGTACTTTTATGCGACATTGTAAAATTCATTCAAACATCGCCAAAATATTTAAAACAAAGTTTTACCCTGTTTTGTACCCTTTAAGTAAAAATTTTTCAAACCAGTATCCCTAATGGTAGCTTAAGCCAAAAAAAATAAATTAACTTTTAAAATTTTGCAGTCTAAATTGATCAAAATTGACCTGAAATTTGCATTTTTAATGAGCTAAATTAAAGTATTCCAAAAATTCCTTATTTTACCCAATTTAAGGCTGCCTTTTAACCTTAAAGGCGGCGACTTTCAAAATGTACTTTTATGCGACATTGTAAAATTCATTCAAACATCGCCAAAATATTTAAAACAAAGTTTTACCCTGTTTTGTACCCTTTAAGTAAAAATTTTTCAAACCAGTATCCCTAATGGTAGCTTAAGCCAAAAAAAATAAATTAACTTTTAAAATTTTGCAGTCTAAATTGATCAAAATTGAACTAAAATTTGCCTTTTTAATGAGCTAAATTAAAGTATTCCAAAAATTCCTTATTTTACCCAATTTAAGGCTGCCTTTTAACCTTAAAGGCGGCGACTTTCAAAATGTACTTTTATGCGACATTGTAAAATTCATTCAAACATCGCCAAAATATTTAAAACAAAGTTTTACCCTGTTTTGTACCCTTTAAGTAAAAATTTTTCAAACCAGTATCCCTAATGGTAGCTTAAGCCAAAAAAAATAAATTAACTTTTAAAATTTTGCAGTCTAAATTGATCAAAATTGAACTAAAATTTGCCTTTTTAATGAGCTAAATTAAAGTATTCCAAAAATTCCTTATTTTACCCAATTTAAGGCTGCCTTTTAACCTTAAAGGCGGCGACTTTCAAAATGTACTTTTATGCGACATTGTAAAATTCATTCAAACATCGCCAAAATATTTAAAACAATGTTTTACCCTGTTTTGTACCCTTTAAGTAAAAATTTTTCAAACCAGTATCCCTAATGGTAGCTTAAGCCAAAAAAAATAAATTAACTTTTAAAATTTTGCAGTCTAAATTGATCAAAATTGACCTGAAATTTGCATTTTTAATGAGCTAAATTAAAGTATTCCAAAAATTCCTTATTTTACCCAATTTAAGGCTGCCTTTTAACCTTAAAGGCGGCGACTTTCAAAATGTACTTTTATGCGACATTGTAAAATTCATTCAAACATCGCCAAAATATTTAAAACAAAGTTTTACCCTGTTTTGTACCCTTTAAGTAAAAATTTTTCAAACCAGTATCCCTAATGGTAGCTTAAGCCAAAAAAAATAAATTAACTTTTAAAATTTTGCAGTCTAAATTGATCAAAATTGACCTGAAATTTGCATTTTTAATGAGCTAAATTAAAGTATTCCAAAAATTCCTTATTTTACCCAATTTAAGGCTGCCTTTTAACCTTAAAGGCGGCGACTTTCAAAATGTACTTTTATGCGACATTGTAAAATTCATTCAAACATCGCCAAAATATTTAAAACAAAGTTTTACCCTGTTTTGTACCCTTTAAGTAAAAATTTTTCAAACCAGTATCCCTAATGGTAGCTTAAGCCAAAAAAAATAAATTAACTTTTAAAATTTTGCAGTCTAAATTGATCAAAATTGAACTAAAATTTGCCTTTTTAATGAGCTAAATTAAAGTATTCCAAAAATTCCTTATTTTACCCAATTTAAGGCTGCCTTTTAACCTTAAAGGCGGCGACTTTCAAAATGTACTTTTATGCGACATTGTAAAATTCATTCAAACATCGCCAAAATATTTAAAACAAAGTTTTACCCTGTTTTGTACCCTTTAAGTAAAAATTTTTCAAACCAGTATCCCTAATGGTAGCTTAAGCCAAAAAAAATAAATTAACTTTTAAAATTTTGCAGTCTAAATTGATCAAAATTGAACTAAAATTTGCCTTTTTAATGAGCTAAATTAAAGTATTCCAAAAATTCCTTATTTTACCCAATTTAAGGCTGCCTTTTAACCTTAAAGGCGGCGACTTTCAAAATGTACTTTTATGCGACATTGTAAAATTCATTCAAACATCGCCAAAATATTTAAAACAAAGTTTTACCCTGTTTTGTACCCTTTAAGTAAAAATTTTTCAAACCAGTATCCCTAATGGTAGCTTAAGCCAAAAAAAATAAATTAACTTTTAAAATTTTGCAGTCTAAATTGATCAAAATTGAACTAAAATTTGCCTTTTTAATGAGCTAAATTAAAGTATTCCAAAAATTCCTTATTTTACCCAATTTAAGGCTGCCTTTTAACCTTAAAGGCGGCGACTTTCAAAATGTACTTTTATGCGACATTGTAAAATTCATTCAAACATCGCCAAAATATTTAAAACAAAGTTTTACCCTGTTTTGTACCCTTTAAGTAAAAATTTTTCAAACCAGTATCCCTAATGGTAGCTTAAGCCAAAAAAAATAAATTAACTTTTAAAATTTTGCAGTCTAAATTGATCAAAATTGAACTAAAATTTGCCTTTTTAATGAGCTAAATTAAAGTATTCCAAAAATTCCTTATTTTACCCAATTTAAGGCTGCCTTTTAACCTTAAAGGCGGCGACTTTCAAAATGTACTTTTATGCGACATTGTAAAATTCATTCAAACATCGCCAAAATATTTAAAACAAAGTTTTACCCTGTTTTGTACCCTTTAAGTAAAAATTTTTCAAACCAGTATCCCTAATGGTAGCTTAAGCCAAAAAAAATAAATTAACTTTTAAAATTTTGCAGTCTAAATTGATCAAAATTGAACTAAAATTTGCCTTTTTAATGAGCTAAATTAAAGTATTCCAAAAATTCCTTATTTTACCCAATTTAAGGCTGCCTTTTAACCTTAAAGGCGGCGACTTTCAAAATGTACTTTTATGCGACATTGTAAAATTCATTCAAACATCGCCAAAATATTTAAAACAAAGTTTTACCCTGTTTTGTACCCTTTAAGTAAAAATTTTTCAAACCAGTATCCCTAATGGTAGCTTAAGCCAAAAAAAATAAATTAACTTTTAAAATTTTGCAGTCTAAATTGATCAAAATTGAACTAAAATTTGCCTTTTTAATGAGCTAAATTAAAGTATTCCAAAAATTCCTTATTTTACCCAATTTAAGGCTGCCTTTTAACCTTAAAGGCGGCGACTTTCAAAATGTACTTTTATGCGACATTGTAAAATTCATTCAAACATCGCCAAAATATTTAAAACAAAGTTTTACCCTGTTTTGTACCCTTTAAGTAAAAATTTTTCAAACCAGTATCCCTAATGGTAGCTTAAGCCAAAAAAAATAAATTAACTTTTAAAATTTTGCAGTCTAAATTGATCAAAATTGAACTAAAATTTGCCTTTTTAATGAGCTAAATTAAAGTATTCCAAAAATTCCTTATTTTACCCAATTTAAGGCTGCCTTTTAACCTTAAAGGCGGCGACTTTCAAAATGTACTTTTATGCGACATTGTAAAATTCATTCAAACATCGCCAAAATATTTAAAACAAAGTTTTACCCTGTTTTGTACCCTTTAAGTAAAAATTTTTCAAACCAGTATCCCTAATGGTAGCTTAAGCCAAAAAAAATAAATTAACTTTTAAAATTTTGCAGTCTAAATTGATCAAAATTGAACTAAAATTTGCCTTTTTAATGAGCTAAATTAAAGTATTCCAAAAATTCCTTATTTTACCCAATTTAAGGCTGCCTTTTAACCTTAAAGGCGGCGACTTTCAAAATGTACTTTTATGCGACATTGTAAAATTCATTCAAACATCGCCAAAATATTTAAAACAAAGTTTTACCCTGTTTTGTACCCTTTAAGTAAAAATTTTTCAAACCAGTATCCCTAATGGTAGCTTAAGCCAAAAAAAATAAATTAACTTTTAAAATTTTGCAGTCTAAATTGATCAAAATTGAACTAAAATTTGCCTTTTTAATGAGCTAAATTAAAGTATTCCAAAAATTCCTTATTTTACCCAATTTAAGGCTGCCTTTTAACCTTAAAGGCGGCGACTTTCAAAATGTACTTTTATGCGACATTGTAAAATTCATTCAAACATCGCCAAAATATTTAAAACAAAGTTTTACCCTGTTTTGTACCCTTTAAGTAAAAATTTTTCAAACCAGTATCCCTAATGGTAGCTTAAGCCAAAAAAAATAAATTAACTTTTAAAATTTTGCAGTCTAAATTGATCAAAATTGAACTAAAATTTGCCTTTTTAATGAGCGAAATTAAAGTATTCCAAAAATTCCTTATTTTACCCAATTTAAGGCTGCCTTTTAACCTTAAAGGCGGCGACTTTCAAAATGTACTTTTATGCGACATTGTAAAATTCATTCAAACATCGCCAAAATATTTAAAACAATGTTTTACCCTGTTTTGTACCCTTTAAGTAAAAATTTTTCAAACCAGTATCCCTAATGGTAGCTTAAGCCAAAAAAAATAAATTAACTTTTAAAATTTTGCAGTCTAAATTGATCAAAATTGAACTAAAATTTGCCTTTTTAATGAGCGAAATTAAAGTATTCCAAAAATTCCTTATTTTACCCAATTTAAGGCTGCCTTTTAACCTTAAAGGCGGCGACTTTCAAAATGTACTTTTATGCGACATTGTAAAATTCATTCAAACATCGCCAAAATATTTAAAACAATGTTTTACCCTGTTTTGTACCCTTTAAGTAAAAATTTTTCAAACCAGTATCCCTAATGGTAGCTTAAGCCAAAAAAAATAAATTAACTTTTAAAATTTTGCAGTCTAAATTGATCAAAATTGAACTAAAATTTGCCTTTTTAATGAGCGAAATTAAAGTATTCCAAAAATTCCTTATTTTACCCAATTTAAGGCTGCCTTTTAACCTTAAAGGCGGCGACTTTCAAAATGTACTTTTATGCGACATTGTAAAATTCATTCAAACATCGCCAAAATATTTAAAACAATGTTTTACCCTGTTTTGTACCCTTTAAGTAAAAATTTTTCAAACCAGTATCCCTAATGGTAGCTTAAGCCAAAAAAAATAAATTAACTTTTAAAATTTTGCAGTCTAAATTGATCAAAATTGAACTAAAATTTGCCTTTTTAATGAGCGAAATTAAAGTATTCCAAAAATTCCTTATTTTACCCAATTTAAGGCTGCCTTTTAACCTTAAAGGCGGCGACTTTCAAAATGTACTTTTATGCGACATTGTAAAATTCATTCAAACATCGCCAAAATATTTAAAACAATGTTTTACCCTGTTTTGTACCCTTTAAGTAAAAATTTTTCAAACCAGTATCCCTAATGGTAGCTTAAGCCAAAAAAAATAAATTAACTTTTAAAATTTTGCAGTCTAAATTGATCAAAATTGACCTGAAATTTGCCTTTTTAATGCCAGTTTTCCGATAAGAAATTCGTACGAAAAAAATTTGGATTTTAGATTGTAGTGTTATTTCCAAAAAATCGGTTTTTGCTAATTTTTTACCATTTTCTTCCTCCCTGCTCCAAAATTCCGAAAAAAATATAGCATACAGTAATTTCGCTGTAACATTCTATCTTCTTACCAAGTTTGATCAAAAACGGTTTTGGGCGTTATTGTAAAACAAACAAACTAATATACATATATTTATTGTATGTATGTAATGTTTATATTCTTTAAATTTATGTTTTAAAAAGAGAATCTTATAATTAAAAGCTAAAAGTAAACCGCCGGCTAATACGTTTTGTTGACAACACTGCTTGAAAATAAAAATAAAATTCTTAAGAGCGCATACGTAAAAACGGAGAGAAATTTTAATTTAATCAGGTTCATCCGCAACGAAACGTGACGTTTACGTAAGAGTACCTATTTATACATAGACTTGGTAAGGAAAATGAAACAGCTGATCAGCAACGAATACGTTTACGTAAGAGTAACGAGGCCTTTAAACTTACTACAGAAGAGTAGAGGTTCAAACATGGCCACGTTTCGTTATTAAAGTCGTCATAATCGATCTACGGTGCAAGGAATTTGTTAATAAAGAGGATTATAAAGAAATTTAAAGAGACTAGAAGTAAGATGTGGTCAGGCTTAGATAAATTTGTCTTTATACACTGTGGTATAAGGCATCAAATGGTCGGGCTTGACCGAATATACCTTCCTACTTGCGTTTAATAGTCGTTCAAAACATACACAGGAAGTGCACAGCTGGCATTAAAAAGTCATCGCTGCCAAAACAAATTGGCTGTGAACTTCTTACGAAAAAAGTCATCAATAATAAATATTTGTCTTCGAAAATCATTAAAATAGCAACTTATCTTTAATCAGATAGTTGTATAATCGTGTACCTTTTTCCAGAAAAATGTAAGCAAATGAACCTATCCCATATTAGTATGCGTCATTATTTTCCAAAAATATTTTTTTTTCTTTGAAATTTGAATTTTTTACAAAATATACCTTTATATCAAAAATATACAAAGAAAAAAAAAATTCTATTTCGATGCCATTTTTATGCAAATTCATAGTTTCATAAAGTTATTAAGGCTTAGCCATTATCAGGCTTAAGAGAAAAAACATGCATTTGCATAAAACCCCTCTCCCTGGTTATTATGTCTCGTATTTTTTAGCTTAGTCAAATCATTAATACCGAAAAGTATGGTTACTGATTTTATACGCTCCAGCTGTAACATTTGTCTAAAAACTCTCTATTGGTAATTTACCAAGCGTTCCTTTTAAGCTTCGGGAATAGCCATTGGTATTTACTTTGCTGTTTATGTGAAGAAATAAAAGTGTCATTATTGTTTTTATACAGTGTTGCCACAACAAAAAAAATTTTGAACCCAAAATGTAAAAATAAAGTAAACAAACGCAAAACAAAAGTAACCAAAATATTTATTTATGGTGAAGATACGACGCTAATAGCATACAACCTGCAAGATCTGTAGGTAATCGCTGATTCCCTTAGCCGACACAGTAGAATAGGCGGGCTAAACATTAATGTTAAGCTCATGATCAGAAACTACCCGATCTTAACTCCACTCTGATAATCAACAACATGAGTTTCAGATTTTAAAAATTTGGGCTGCTGGATAAATGAGAACATTGAATGGGACAAAGAAATTCAATGTCCAATCGAAATATCTAGAACTTCAGTTCTCAAATTCACACAAATATTTTAAAGTCGTGAGATGGATAGCAATTTCAAACTAAGATTTCTAAAATGCTCAATCGGTCCGTCCGTTCATTTATATGACTAAGAAGCTTGGCCCTTCAAAATTGGATGCATGAACCGTATTGATACATTCGAAATGTGGTGCTATAGGAAAATTTTGAAAACCAATTGGACCAACCGAGAATTAGAACTTTTTGAATAAAGAACATGAACTCATCTCGATTATTAAACGTAGAAGAACAGCATACCTAGGGCAGGGCGAATTATAAACTTATTTGGCGATAACAGTTTATGTGTTTGGCGACATGGCGATTTTGTTGGCGATATTTAATATAGTTGGTGATTATTTCGGCGACTTATCAAACGCATTTTAGTTTCTTTTTTTCTTATTTACACTGCCGCTCACTTGAATATGATATATACGAAAAACAAAAAATTCGCGATGGAAATGCTTCAAACAAAGAACAAAGAAAAATAAAGTTCAAAATAACGTATTTTTTAATACTCTCTTGGTCAAACAATAAAATTAATAATATTTCTTGATTATATTAACAATGTGTACTTCAACCTTTGTTGGGGATAACTTCGAAAATGAGGTTTGGAATGGAGTCATAAATACTTTTTATATAATCCAAAGAAATGGTATTCCGAGCTTTCTGATTGGCTTCAATTAAGTCACGTTTGGTTTCATATTGCTTCCCGGGCTCATAAACTTTTCGCGCTAACCATATCCAAACATTTCTTATCGAGTAATGCCACATTTTGCTTTTTTATCCATTTCTTTACTGCATTTGCAGTATGATAATGTGCTACAAATATTGGAAAATTGGGGAAATGATTTTTCCAAAACCGTTATTTACGCATAAGCATTCATTTTTGAGCTCAAAAATTGTAATTACACTAGCGGTGTTTGGAATACCATAGAGTAGAAAATCTTTGCGCCCGATCGAATAACAGCTATGCAGAAAAGCTTAAGTTAGCGAAATCGGTGTTTGTTATACTATAGAGGAGAAAAGCTTTAGTTAGCGAAGCCGGTGTTTGTTAAACCATAGGGGGAAAAATCCTTGCGCCCGGCCGAAATCTTAACCATGCTATCTATCGCGCAATTTTCACAACCAAAACTGAACAGTATGTATTAAATTGGGGTCTTATTTCATTGGGGCTTTATTACATATAAAATTAGTCCCTACAAATTGAGGTATTATTTCATTTCTGTTTGGTACGTTATTTCCTTCCGTTGGGGCTTTATTTCATTTTTAAATTTGGAGATTTGTTTCATATGAAAAAGAACCCCAAAAATTGTGAACTTATTTTATTTTGTTTTTGGGGAATTATTTCCTGGGGACTTATTTCATGCCGCCGTCTTCCTATTTTCTTATAAGTGTTTATCTGGCAATATTGCTAGTTTATCATAATTGCCGCAATTACATTTTATATCCAGGCAATATATATGGGGTCTTTCTTTGTTTGCTGGGAACACTCTGGCAAAAACTGGAACAGTGACTGAACATTTTATTTCATCGGCTAAAAGTCCAATTTTTTGTTATCGCCGATTTTAAAAAATGTTATGAAATTCGATAGCAAAAATATTTGAACTAAAGTATCCAAAAAACTGGATCAAAATATTGTTATTTGTGGATGTGGCATGCTGCTGCAAACAAATATTTTATGTCATTATAGAAAAAATTATTTATTTAATTAATGTAAATTTGATCAGAATTAAATTATGATTTCTAGCAAACTAGTATTATCAAAAATGGGTGGAAATATTTTTTGTTATATTAGTGTGATAGCAGTCTTAAAGAAATGGTTCATTGTATCACTATACCACTTATACTTGATGTGGTATTTACTGTTTAACCATGTTCTATATTTTAGCTGGATCGGAGCTTCAGAGGAATAGAACTTGTTAGGGTCAAAAGGGGTTAAAAAGTTTAACCACCATCAGAAAGCTAAAATTGTCCTCTATTATCCCATTTATACTTTTGCACCTTTTTGTAACTGTCAGTAAAACACTTTTTTTATTTGAATGAAATTACTTCCAACATATCTATACCCTTCACCACAACTAGTAGTGAAGAGGGTATTGTAGGGTTAGAATTGGAATGGACAGGATCGCCATGTAGTGTGTAATGGCAGGATCGCCATGTAGTGTAGGAAGTGTATAATCCCTATAGCCCTTATTTATTTTTAATAGCTGTTAGGGTACCAGCTGATTTACAAGGCGTTCAAAAGAACTGCCGAATTATTTGAGGCTTGTAACTAAAAAAACACAAGGCAAGTTATTGCCGACTTTGATTGATAATTTCAAGTCTGATTTATTTTAAATTTACAAGTGCTTATATACTATACATGAATTTTTAACTTAACCGTTCTAATTTATTTTAATTATTTACATTATTCTGTTTGTCTTTGTCAGTCATATGGAGATATCAATAAATTGTAACAATAACAAACCCTCGTGCCAATCAGAATGTTGGAAGTTGGAATGCACTCAATTCTCACTCAATGTGGTGTTTTTTTTTAATATTCATCTAAAATCCCATGATTCTGTGTCTTTGAGTAATTCTAAGCCGGTTTAGCCATGTGCGTCTGTTGAAATTACGCTCAATTTCGAAAGCCTCAAAAGAAAAGAAGAATATTTGTGCCAAACTGCTTCTAGTTCTCCTTAGCAGTTTGGGATTGAAATCGGTTCAGTAGGATAAGATTTATAAATTAAAATCTAGAACAACCACCCTAAAAAATTTATAATTTTGTTACTAAACTTCATAAAAAGTAGCGGAATGCATATATTGATATGAGCTCTCCTATAAATATATGACTAGATATCATACCACAAAATTTCGTGAATATCGGTCTATAATTAGCCAAAGGCCCCATATTAATCACACTCTCGAAAACTACTTTAGTAGGCCTAAAACCGTAAGGAATTATGCAATTGCAATAAAGCTTTATATGACTAGAAGTCACATTGTCAAATTTCGTGAAGATCGGTACATAATTTACTATACGCTCCATACAAAGCCCACTCTCGAAACGCAGTTTAGCCTAAGACCATAGCAAATAATGTCATTGTAAAACAGTTTTATATGAATATAAATCGCACTGTCAACATTCGTGAAGATCGAACCCATAATTTATCATAGGGCTCATATAAAGCCCACTATTTTACCCAAAGATTTCGCTGTAAAAAAATATTTTCTCAAATAAAACAAAACTATAACAATAAAATGTATCCTAATATTTCCACAATTTTCTAGAAAATTCTGACCAATATCGATTGGTAAATAGTGGCAGTTTTTCCATTTTTGTTTTTCCTGGATTGGGAATTGGGGTATGTCTTAATCAAAAATGGCCAACAACGGTCTAAATAACTGCAAAATTTCATTGTGATATCTCTATCCATGTCAGGTTCATAGGATGTCAAACATTAAAATTCATTATTTTTATAGTTCAACTGAATGAAAGTGCTTTCATTATGAGTAAAAGAATAATAGTTTTAAGGTTTCTCATTCTGTAAATCTGACATATATAGATTAAAAATTTTTTAAAATAGTGGACTAAACAACATCCCCTTTTTTAAATAAAAAAAAAAATACCATAAATCAATAGCTTTATCGTACTTAATGCTAAAAAAATATAAAAATTGACCTTAAATTTCTCAACAGCTGCTAAAGCGATTTTAATAAAATTAAAACGGAGGAAAAGCTCCAGAAAAATAAAAATTTCACAAAAACCTTTATGTGCCAAAAGTTACAGAATTTTAGCCACTGTGCGGCGCAGCGCACAGTTAAATACAATTTTTTAATCGCGAATACGAGCGCTTACTTCAAAGAATGACTAGCACCTTTGAATTTAGCGCACTCAAATTAACTCTACTGGTAGGGTGCCCAGCTTCTTAAAAAAAAAAGTTGTTAAATTTGTGCAATATTATAATAATTATAGAACTTTAAATACACACTGCAAATAAAGTAAACAACTTAGAACTTTTACCTTTGCATTTCGAGATACAGAATTTTCTACTTTCACCCGATACCAAAGACGGTTGTGAAAGTTAAAATTAATCTTTTGATTTATCTCCACTTTTGATAGATTTCAAAATCAAACCAATTTACCCTAAAAGAACACTACAAGTCAATTATCCAGTTATTTAACCAGTAGTAGTGATGGGTATATCAGTTAAAATTTCTATTAGTTTGTCAAGAGCAAAATGAAAAACTTGACCGTAACTCTTTTGTACGTGTGATTTGAAATCTCTCTCTTTCAAACTGAATAATTCGACCCGACTACGAAACAAAAATAATTATATATGTTCAAATTGATTCTTTGAGCAGCATAAAGTCTCAATAAATTGGTTGAACAGATTCCTGTCTTGTGCCAACCCTATTCACTTCACCCCAGCTTTTACCTATTCCGACAACTTCAACGTCGATTTGCCTTCTCCACATACGTGCTGGGCGTCCTCTTCTTCAACTTCTTTGCGGGTTCCAGTCTAGGACATTTCTTATGATGTCGTTTTTTGATCTTCTTAACGAGTGGCCAATCCACCGCCATTTTCGTATTTTTATTTCTGCGGCCATGAGTTTCTGGTTGGATTGTCCCCAAGGTTTGTTGCTGGACACCACTCTAGGCCAGATTATTCGCAATATCCTGCGGAGACATTGATGCACAAGCACCTGGATCCTCTGCATGTCTCGCAACCGTAGAGGACAGTGGACTTGACATTTGTGTTGAAGATTTTTAACTTTGTGCGCTGAGAGAGTCAATGTTTTCACTTGACCCGCCGTTTTTGGAAATTATGCTCCCATGATAACAAAACTGGTTGATATTCTCAACTTGATTACTTCCTATTGTAAATAATTTCTGAGACGACGCATTAACGCACAGTGTTTTGGTTTAGCAGTGATATTCTTAAGTCCAGCCGCATCTGTTGTTGTTGTTATAGTTCGCAAATTTGATGCAGGATCTGACAAGCTGTGAGCTAATAGGCAAATATCATCTAATCAAGATCGTTTAAACGTCCTTGCAGTCCCCAAGTAATCCCCTTTCTGTTTTGTGTGGCAATTTTAAGATATAAAATAGAATTGGTGATAAAACACTTCCTTGGCGAGCATCGAATCCACTTTTACCGTCCTGCTTAACGCTTTGCCATGTTAAATGCGACAGCAGGAATTGTGGCAAAGACACCTAATAAGTGAAATAAGTTTAAGCGGCACGCGTTTGCTTCGTTGTGCGCTCCAAATCACACTGTAATTTAATTGCCGAAGGCTTTTTCGAATTGGATAAAGCACATAGAGCGTGGTTACCGCCAATTAACAGATTGCTAGAAGATTTCACGGAGATTGTTTATATGGTTGACATTGGATTTGTTGGGACTGAGTCCCGCCTGTTCCTGTCTCAGTGCTGGGACACCCTAGCGGGGATTCATTTGCAGAGTATTTGGGCAATTACCTTGTTTGAGTTCGTAAGATCTCCCTTCTTCGTAATGTTTATTGTTATCTGTTCTATCAATTCGTGAGTCAGATTTTTATTATCCTAAAAGGTGCGGATGATTGG
This sequence comes from Pollenia amentaria, assembly GCA_943735925.1. Lineage (NCBI taxonomy): Eukaryota > Metazoa > Arthropoda > Insecta > Diptera > Polleniidae > Pollenia > Pollenia amentaria. Next base: position 26,317,676 of record OX031006.1, read on the forward strand.
GTGGACTATTTTGGCGTTTCTATAAGAGTCTGCTTTTAATAATTCAGCTTATATTCCGTCTACACCTGGTGATTTATTGGTTTTAAGACTATTGATCGCGTTTATGATTTCATCAACGTTGGGACAGTAAGAAGATATATCCGGGTCACCTGCATGTGATTCATATACACAACTAATTTGTGCACTGTGCCCATTTGAGGTTAGCAAACATTTACTTATTCCTCGAAATTTGGTGAAAGTTCTCCATTTCGTTTTCTTAAGAGCCTCTATGCTGTCATATGTTCATTAGTAAGTTTTCTCAAACACCTGTACATGTCACTGGTTCGATGCGTTGCCATTGTCGCTTGAGCTTCCTTGTCGATGTCGTCGACCTATTTGCGTTTGTCGCTTTGTGCTCATCGTTTCACAAGTTTATCGAGATCGCTGTACTGTGTATGTAGACTAAGTTTAGCTCCACGAGTTTTTGCTCTATTAAGGTCAGCCTTTACCAACATGCGTCGTTCGATTATGAGCCAAGTCGCATCTGATATCCACCCTTTCCTCAGGTTTTCTTTATAGCCAAAAATGTCTATAGCACGGTTCAATAAAAACTGACTTCACCCTTTCCCAACTGCTTATATCGTTATCATGTGATGAAAGACGATTATGACTTAATGATTAGGAATATGCAGAGGCTACTATTGGATTTTTTAAAATTTGGACGTTGACAAGTATTGCTTATTGCTCTTGATGTTGCTGTTTCATAGTACCGCTAGTTTTATATGTATTTCTGCAACTATTAGGTTTCGCCATTTTTAATCTTACGCCAAAGCCCATTGAAGTCTATGGTTGACTTAAAGTTGATATTGTCGGGCTCAGTTTGGACGTTAAAATTCCGCATTACGACTAATATGTCACCACGATTGCTTTCGTTTATTGCTTTTTCAAGGATAGCATAGAATTCTTCCTTGCTAGCACGTTCAGCAGCATCTGTGGGGGCGTAGCACTGGATGCAAGTAAAATTTCGGTGTGAAACCTGACAGATATTACTCTGTCAGACATCGATTTCCATGTAATAAGTGCCTCTTTCGTTCTCTTTGTCAAGATAAATCCAACACCACTTGATCTAGGAAAGTTTTAAGGTTTGCTTAAGTATAAAAAAGTGAGCCCGTCAGATGTTTTGTGCTCGCCCACTTGAGGCCAACGATTTTCGCATATTCCTACAAATGAAAGGTTTTAGTTATCTACTTCTTTACAGAGCAGTGCTAGGCGTGATGACTCTAGAAGCGTTCGAACATTCCAGGATTTATATCTTGTCATTGTTTTCATGTTAAATGTCGCTAACGGTAGATCGGATAGTTTATTCATGTTATTTGAGGTTTCGTTAATTATAATATCTCGGATGTGCAAATGTTTAGTATACTGCATCCCAGTCTGATGATGGAGCTGCCATCATAATTACAAAAAATATATCTGTACTGCTTATTCTGTTTTTATCAGTCAATGGTCGGCATAATGTTGGTTAAAACTAACTAGTCACGCCTAACGATTTTTTAGGAATGTAACGATACGCCTTTTTGTCGATACGATACCGTAATTGAAGAAGAAATATCGGCGATACCGATACGAATATTAAATTAAAATTCAAAGTAAAATTAACAAAAATCAAGTAGAGTAATTTCTTTATTATACACAATTGCAGTAAAAGATCCCAGCAAAAACTTGGTAATGACTTGCAATTGCCATTGAGTAATGGCTATCATATAATCTGTTACATAAGTACTTGTTTATGAGTTGATTAGCGAGACTTATAATTAATTCATAATAAAAGGCATCTAAGGTTTTATTTATTCAAATCTAATACAAATTGTTTTGAAATATTTGTTCTTACAATTTGTTTTTTTTTTTATCTGTTATAAAGTAAGAACAATTTGTAATAGATTTGAATCTGAAAAATTTGAATACTTAATTGATTTTGATATGTATTTTACAATTAAAAGCTTGAATAAAAACTAAACTACCCATTCAACCAAACGATATTATAAAGATATCGTCTAAGTGATATAAATAATAATATATGATGTCGATCTTGTATCATAGTTAAACGATAGTATTAATAAATTATATAAGTATTAATTATTAAGATCGGCGAGTTACAGGTATTGTATATTTATTTCATTTATTTTACAAATTATTGTTTTAAACTCTTGATGTTTTGGCATTTCATTAAATAACAATAGACTTACGAATGACTTTTTTTCATAACAAGCTTGTTACGTTGTCCTTACAATGGTTAGTAGTTATACATACATACATCTATATCGTTAAGATTTTGAGATAAGGACACTTTTGCAAAAAAGTCATTTGTAAGTCTACGTAACACAAATGATTTCAGATTGAACTTCTTAAAATAAACCTTTATTAAAATCTTTTATTCTATAATGGTCTTAAACAATTTAACTCAACTATTTAACGTTGAAACTGAAAATAGAAAATAATTTTCATGTATTTATGCGTTCCATTTATTTTATTGTTTGTTTTTACTTTTTCAATTTTTCAATTGCACGTTTTCTGAGCTGAATATATTGCTCTTTTGTTAACTTCAAATCTAAAAATAATGCTAATGCCTCTTCATTTGAAAACTGTTTTTCATCGCTTGGCGTTGGAACACTCTTAAGAATCCGTTTTGTTCTCTTGGGACTAGCGATAAGCACTTTTTCAATAATATCGACTTTTGTGAGTTCTTTTTGTGATCGCAGTTGATATAGCAAAGCTTCTTGAATATTTTTATCCCCGATTTCTTCGTTGATATCCTTAAGCTTCCGCCTTAAGGTCTCCCAAGGTTCCTTTCATTTGTACCTTCTGAAGATATCTGGACACTGAGTTCGCCATCTAACCAGTTTGCAAAACTGTTGTAAAATCTAGGTTTACTCCATCCAACTTGTTTGAAGCGCTTTTTTAAGTTTTTGACGAAATCGGTTATTTTATTTTGCAGTTCCGATCGTATTTCAGTGCTGCAGGAATATATATTGAGTTTTCCTTCAATGTAACTTAAAACATTTTCCTTCTTTTTATTTTTAAAATACTCTTCGGATAATTCTTTATAGCTGAAGCTTTCCATTTTTATAGATATCAAGAAAAATTAGATTGTTATTGCTTAGATATATTTTAACAACTGAGATTTTATTCGAATACCACTGGCTTTTATACATAGCTTGCGTTATACTGTGTTCCTAGGTAGCAAAATAAGGTAGAATAAAGAACTAAAATGGGCTTAAGTAGGATACACTTAAAATCCCACAGGTATTGGTAATTATATAATATAAAATACTTGACTTGGTACACTTATATTTCAGTCATATGAAAAGGTAAAATTTAAAGAGCAAAAGAAATGTTGCGAATAATTTTGCACAAACTAAAAAAGTGTTCTATAGGCTGGTCCAAACAGGTACAAAAGTGCATTTGGGTTTAAAGTGGATACTTTCACCTACCTACAGCTAGTAAACCCTTTTTGACCTCATAAATTCTATTCTTCTGAACTTCAATTTGACTAAAATATAGAACCTAAAAAAATATTTAATAACACAGCAGGTATAATCGATACAGTAATACAACATAACATTGTTTAAAGACTCCTTTACTACCAATATAAAAAATTTTGAACCCACTATTGATAACAGTTTGACATAAAACATAATAAAAATCAAGCCAAAAAATCCGTTTTATCCGAATGTCTCCAAAAGCAAAGGAGATAACCTAAACATTTAAGCATATTTTTTGTAACTCAGCTTAAGTTAAATTTTTTTTTTTGCAATCCATAAATATATTTTTTAAAAGTTTGAATTTCCGCGGTTACCAATTTTAGAGGTCCGCAAGTCACTCTCCCGACCCTCCATGGACCCGTGTTCTTCCAATTCAACACAAAAGCTACCCGGCCATGACAGTTTAAATTTTCATTCATAAGAAGCAAAATTATTTTTCAAAACAAAACGCTCGGAAACCATTGTGTTATATTTCAGTCATATGAGAAGCTTTAATAAAAAGAGGAAAAAAAAAATGTTGCGAGTAATTTCATTAAAATGAAAAAAGTATTCAACAGACAGTTCCAAACAGTTGCACAAGTATATATTGGGTTAAAGAGGACACCTTCAGCTTTCTGATGGTACTAAAATCTCTTTGACCCCTTTTGACCCTAACAAGTTCTACTCCTCTAAAATTCGGATTTAACTAAAATATAGAACCTGGGGAAACAATTAATAAAACATCAGGTATAAATGATACATTGATGTAATGATCCATTTCTTAAAGACTACTATCCCATTAATATAACAAAAAAAATTTCGACCAATTATTGATAACGGCTTGCGAGAAATCATAATTTAGTTCTGATCAAATTTACAAAAATTAATTTTTTTCTAAAACAAAAGAAAATATTTGTTTCCAGCAGCATGCCACAGCCACAATTACGAATATTTTAATCTAGTTTTTTTGATACCGTAGTTCTAATATGTTTGCTATCGAATGGCATTAAAATTTCTGAAATCGGCGATGACAAAAAATTGGACTTTTGGCCGATGAAATTCAATTTTCAGCCACAGTGCGCCGTTGGTATGTGGCCTATATTAGGTCGAGTTGTTAATGTGCCACAGTGTAGTGTTTTCATGATAAGATGCTATGTAGATAAACACAAACCAGCAGATGAAATAATTATTTGCATGATTTTGTTGCTGTGTTAATGGAATTAAAAGACAGTGGTTTTAATTGCAATGGAAAAAGAGTGGGTATCAACATAAGAGCTTTTATATGTGATGCTCCAGCAAAGGCATTTGTATGTGGGATCAAAGGACATATGTCTCTTAATGGATGCCCTTGATGCAGACAAATTGGTGTAAGAATTGATAATGTTAACACATTTTTAACAACCGTTGGTGAAAAAAGAACTAATGAAGATTTTCAACTAAGAACATTCAAGAATTTCCACCATCCGATGCATTTGGAACTGCAAATGAAGTTAGAAGCTGTTGGGATTAAAATGATGCCTCAATTCCCTATTGACTCAATGCATCTGATTGATCTTGGAATAATAAAAAGATACTGATGGCTATAATAAACAAAAAGACTATTAATCCGGTATCCCATAACATCGCTTTGGCAAAATCCAAAACATCTACAACGTTTCCCAAGAGATTCAGATGATGCCTTACAAGAATGGGAAAATGCCATCGACGATGAAAACAAATTTGGAATTGTAATTTCTTTTGTAATTAATTTAAAATAATGGATGTTCTCTTACGTAAGTATGAGCAATTACTTTATCATTATTACAGGAATATACTAAACCGTTCGTAATTTTTTCTTCAGACGCTACTGTGGACCCAAATGATCTTCATTCCTTTGAAGATTATATGAGAAAAGCTTTAAATGATATTAAAAACCGCTATTTTAAGGATGTCTGGGTAAAAAAAAAACTACAAGATAAAGACCCGCCAACAAAAAGTCCTGTGAATTAAAAAATAATAAGATATGTAATAAAACAAAAATAACTGCCTGGCCCACAATGTCGGTAAGAATATTTATTTCGAATATTTATACTGAAAACAAAATGAAATTTTAGTTTTTTATTATTGTTTTCAATATAAATATGAAAGAAATGTTCTTGTCGACATTGTGGGCCTGGCAGTTAAATCGCCAAGAAGATTTTAAAGTCTATAAATTGATAAAAAAAAAACGTTAGAAAATATCGATTTATTTTCTTTTGAATAATTCAAAATTATACTGTATTAAAACATTTTAATGATTTTTTTTTTTAATTTACTATGTATTTATGACATATGTATGTAACATATGTACTTATATAATTGGAAACTGTGAATTAAAAACATACAAATAACTATCACTATGCATAATATGATATAATATATGACATATATTAAAAGTAAAACACGTTACACAGATTCAAACCAAAACTATCTCTTAAGAATAAGTCTAATGTATTATTTAAAAATATGTAATTCAAAATATTTATGAATTATATTTACTTATTATTTACTTTCCCAATTTTTGTTATGTTTTTAATCATATTTTTCTTTTTACGTCATAAATGAAATAAAGCTTTTTTGATTTAGATATGTTTTTCTTATTAATTCTGGGTGGCAGCACTGAAAGTAAGAAATATCCAATTTTTTAGATTTTACTAATAACGACTTTTGTAAACCACTACAATCAATGAATTTTTATAGTCGTAACATTTAAGTATGTAGTAATTTTAATGACATCGAAGTAATAACCTATTTAAGTCCCTATTTGTAACCGAATGAGGTAAGGACTTATTAACTCTCTATTTGTAAGCAAATGTGGTAATGACTTATTTAACTCCCTATTTGTAAGCGAGGGTGGTAAGTACTTGCCTCCAACGACATCACCGTGTTAAAATAATGAGTTAAAATGCCAATGTATAAGTAGTGAAGAGTAGTTATATTAGCTTTTTAACACATTACTTTTCAATGTAAGTTTTTGTTGGGATATTATTAATATTCAAAATTTTAAAAAAAATAAAGTATTCTCAACTTTTGCGGAGATAGACGATTTCGCAACTCCGCTTCAAGCAGACCTGCAGTGGAAAATGGTCTCTCCGATGTGACTGAACTCATTTGAAAACTTAAGTATTTATGCGCCATCTTCCAATATTTGGGGTATAATATTTAATTGCGCCAGTTAACAAGCGGATTTGCGTATCCAGAAAAATTAAAAGATCTAGGATATCTCTAGATTTCTTATTCTTTAGCCGAACCACAGCGTAGGATGGATAGACATCATCCTTCTTGAAATTTTCTTATAAGACTTATCAGAGCTTTTACTAGGTGTATGGATGGCCGTTTTCTCAACACTTTCGGAAGGCAGAGTCATGTTCGATCTATTTTCTTTGAAGTCTTCTAGCTTTGTATCGAAGGTCAACAGCTGTAGATAAACTATTGATTTCATTATTCTCTAAACCCTCAAATCTTTCATTCAGAGCAAATGCTACGTAAGTCGTCAATTTAGTATTCTGTTTTATTTTTGCATTGCAATTAAAATTATTTGTTCAAAAGAACTACAAAAAAGTATCGTCGTATCGCCAGTAAAATATCGCCGATACCGATATATCGGCAAATTCGATGTATCGGTATTCGTTAAATCCCTAATAAATTTAGATACCGTGGAGTTTGGTTTATCTGTCCTTCATGGCTGGTTAAGCTCTTTTGATAAGCTCATTCGGTTGTCATATAAACTTCCGATTTAAAAATGGCAAACTAGATGTTTTGATGAAAAAAAATATTGTTTTTAAGTTTCCTATAAAAAGAAAATTGAGCTAATGCCACAGTCGGCATTGGAATTACTTATTCTTCCCCGCAATAAAAATTATAATGGTGACGATGATGGTGAAGATAATTTTAATGAATTTTATGATGATTATGATGTAAATGATGATTGTGAAGTAAATAAGACTTTTGAAGTTAATTAAATTAAGTAAATAAAAAAGCCTAACAATACTTTTTTTTAATATTTTATCTGAAATGGTTGTTTGTTTTGTGTTAATGAGCATTAATCAATAAAAAATAAAAATATTTTCTAATGTAAAATTTTTGAGTTAAATTTGTGGAACTATCGAATTTGAAGAAAAAATAGAATTTTAATTTAAAATTTTACGAAACATTAACCCCCATATTCATAAAAAATATTTTAAGTTTATAGCAGGCTTATGAAACGAATTATGTTTTATGAATATGGGGGTAAATATTAATTCCTTTTTGTTTTTAAAAACATATTATTTTCTAAACGAACATTTACAGAAAAAAAGTGTTTTATCAATTAAAAAAATGTTTTAAAAAGTGTTTATACTTAATTAAAGTTGAATCAATTATTTTTTTAGTTTTGTTTTTTGATCAATGTTTATTTAATATTATTATTATTGAGGTTTTATGTTATCCTCACGGGCTAATAATGATCAATAATTTTTTACCAAATGTAAATAAAAAACATTTATGGTTTTTTTTTATCGGTTTTTCCCAACGTTTCGTTCTCTTTTTTCGAACTTCATCAGGGGTTATTTTTATTCCATAATAATTTAGCGACAATTAGATAATAATTATAATCAATTTTAGAAATTTTATAATATCACAGCTTAACTTACGAATTAGGGTTTACATTTGTATTGCACTTTTCAACTATTTAAAATTAAAAACTGGACTACACGACACAGAAATAAATAAATAAATAATAAATAAAAAGAAATATTTATATTTTTTTTTTTTTTTTTATATTATAACTCCTGATGAAGTTCGAAAAAAGCGAACGAAACTTTGGGAAAAGCCAATAAAAAAAAACCATAAATGTTTTTATTTACATTTGGTAAAAAATTATTGATCATTATTAGCCCGTGAGGATAAAATAAAACCTCAATAATAATAAAATTATTTTTTAGTTGAAAGAAAATTAAAAATTTAATTAATATTGTTTTGAAATAAATTTTAAATTAAAATAATAATTAAATATCAAAAAATATGAATTGAATTTTCGTTTAAAATAATTTAATTTAAGCTTGTAGAATTGTTGTTGGGAATTATCAAAATATAATTATAGAAATTAACACATTGTTTGAAATGGCAAAGTTTTTTGATCATTTTTTTTTAATTAAAATTTTATTGAAAAAGAAAAATATTCACAATTTTACAATTTTTAGTAATCAATATAACCATTTTAGTAATAGGTGCAAAATCAACAGCTTGCTTGCTTGATATTATGAATTTGGAATAAATTTGGTGATTAGAGAAATATAATTTTTTCTGTGTTGAGTATGCTCTAATTTATAATTTCATTTACAAATTTATCATTTTTGATTCCAAAGTTACAGCGAAAATTGTAAGAGAATACCATCAAAATTTTAAAAAAGCCCATATAAGGTTTAAAATTTTTTTCACCTTATTTTAATTGCTGGTTTTTTATGTATTTATAAAAATAACAATATTTAAAATTTCTGATTTCCCTGAATTAATCGACACTTTGCATACCGTTTACCCTACTGTACATCACACTTACTAATAAATTCTTTACTCATACTATAAACATCCTTGTTATTGCTGGTTCCCACTCTTCACGTTTTAACCGTCAAGTCTTGAGCTTTTAGGAGAGATGGGAAAAGAGACTTACAACTACAATTCGAGTCGAAAACCCCCGCCAATTGTAGGGGAATGTAAGAAAAGATAAACTCACGGTTTATTGTTGTGGTTTTGTTTTGAGTAATTTTTATTCGCTCAACAGCTTTATTTGTATAATTTTAGCTTTTCTAAGGTCTTTGGAAAAGGGTTTCCTGATGATCTGGCCTGAGCAACCAGTGGAATGCGTTTTCTCTCAACAATAAATTTCAGTGTATTTATCAAAAAAAAAAAAAAAAAAAAAAAAAATTGCAAACTTAGACCGGCACTGAGAAATCTTATTAATAATAAATTTTGTATTCCCAAAAATAACATTTGGAGAATACCATTTCTGTTCCTTTCTCTCCTAAAAACTTAAGACTTGAGGGATAAGACTTGAACAGTGTGAACAAGCCCTTAAGCCTTTTGACCTGGCAATGGACACTAAAACTCTAAATTTAAAGCGATCCATAGATTTTCAAATAATCGAAAATAATTTACCCCTTAAATTTTATTTTATTCAACCTTTACTTTTTAAATTGATGCATAATTTATTCCGCTTGAGGTTTTTTTTTATTCTTTTATATATAAAATTTGTTATATGAAAATGAAAAAAAATCTCAAGCTCAATAAATTAAACAATAGTTTATCACTTTTAATGGTGGGTAAGTTTTACCCTCTTCCAGTCAAGTCTCCAGCTGAAATAGTTTTCTGAATACATGATTTTATGAGTTCACTTTGTTCGGGGAGGTGGTATTTTTTTTTCACTTCTATTTAATACTAAAAAAGTTAAAAGTTTAAATTTTTATTATTAACTAGCATTTAACCCGCTACTTCGTTAGCGCCCCTTTTTCTTATGTGGACATATTTTTACGCCAAAGCTTATGTTTCTAGGTTTAAACCCGCTACTTTGTAATGGGACGATTTGTACCTCTAAATGTTCGTATTTCGAAAATTTTTATTTGTATTTTTTAGATACGTTACGAATGTGATATTTTTTTATTTCAATGTTTATTGGTTTAATAGATAGATGTAGTGGCAAAAAAGTTTAAAGATACAGGTTTACTCCCCAAAAGGGTCTAATTTCAAAAAAGTACCAGACACTTAACCGCTTATTATTTTAATGAACATCAGGTTAGGGAATTTCCCGTTTTAACCTTTTTTACCCTCTAACCATAACAATTTCCAAAACTCCCATCATATGTAATCGATTTCGCGACAGGCCAACCTCCCGGGCAAATTTCAGCATTTTAGTTCAGGCGTTTAGGTCGTGCGATGATGAATCATGCAGTAACATTACAATTTTGTATTATATAGGTAGATGAAGAAAAATGTTTTGAAAAAAATAACACAATTCGGAACGATTTTCACCTCTTAAACGTTCGAATTTCGAAACGCATCAAATTTGTATTTTTTAGATAAGTTACGAATGTGATATATTTTTTATTTTAATGTTTATTGGTTTAAAATATAGATGGTATAGCAAAAAAGTTTTAAAATTCATGTTTTACCCGTTTACTCCTTATTTCAAAAAAGTGCTAAACACCTGTCCGCTTATTTTTAATGAACAATAATAGGTTTACATTTTTTGGTATTCCTTTTAGTTTAGCAGATATGAGGTTAGCGAATTTCCGTTTTCACCGCCTTTTTTTTATTGAACCACAATAAGTATTAAATTTTTTTGTATCTCCTTTAGCTTAGCAGATATGAGGTCAGCGTGATCGATTTGGCGAGAGGCCTGCCTCAGGTCCAAATGTCAACTTTGAAAAATAAATGAAAATAAATAGATAAAGAAAAAATATCTTGGGAAAAGTAACAAAATTATGTACGATTTTTACCCCTTAAACGCCCGGGAGACTATCAAATAAATACATCAATCACATAGTTGTGTGCGTGCAGTCGTTCTTTTTCGGGTACACATACGCGTTGTCGGCAATGCTTGATGAAAATCAAAAAGTTTTGATTTTTTTATTTGATGGCTGATTATTTGATAGTCTCCTGTTGTGATTGACAAAAAAAAATTATTTTCTTTGTGTTTGTTGTCATGAAAAATATAAATATTTTGGTTTTTTACAAAATACAATTGTTGATTGCCGTGTTTATTTGTACGTCTCCGAAAAAGCCTCAAATAAACGACACTAACACATATGCACTGATTGACGGGTTTATTTGAAAGTCTCCAGAGCCCTTTAAACGTTCGAATTCAGAAAAAGAACAACATTTTCACTTGGCATATTTTAGATAAGTTACGAATTTTATATAATTTTTATTTCTATGTGCATTGATTTAAACGGTAGATGGGGGACACAAAAGAACCAAAATTCAGGTTTTACACTTTTACTCCCTAAAAGAGCCGAATTTCGAAATAGTACCAGACACCTGTTCTCTTTTTTATTTAATGACTAACAATAAAAGCACAAAATAAAGTACCAAAAATTCCCTCTTACAGATGCTCATTCAACGCTTTGCTTGTTTAATTTTATGTTTGTAGCTGCAATACTAACAAAAATTTAATAAGTACCTGTTGGCAAATAATACAGTACGAAAAAGTACCAAAAAACCACTCTTACAGATTCTCATTCACTTGGGAACTTGCATGTTTAATTTTATGTTTATAGGTCCAATTTTAACGGAAATTCAAAAAGTAACTGGTAAATAAAAAAAAGTACCAAAACGCCCCTATTACAGATTCTCATTCACTCAGGACATTGCATTTTTAGTTTTATGTTTGTAGATCCAATATTAACGAAAATGAAAAAGGTACCAGTTAAAAAACGAAAAAGTACCAAGAAGATCCCTCTTATAGTTTCTTGTCTACTCAGGACATTTAATGTTGAATTTTATGATTTTAGGTCCAATACTAACGGAACTTCAAATAGTACCAGTTAAAGACCAAAAGGTACCAAGAAGCCCCTCTAACGAATTCTCATTCACTCATGACCTTGCATGTTTGATTTTATGTCAATAGGTCTAATTTTAACGAAAATTAAAAAAGTACCAGTTATATAATGAAAAAGTACCAAAAGGATCCCTCTAACAAATTCTTATTCACTCAGGACTTTGCATGCTTAGTTTTATATTTCTAGGTCTAATACTAACGGAAATTAAAAAAGTACCAGTTAAAGATCAAAAAATACCAAAAAGTACCTTCAGAGGTTCTTATCTATTTAGGACATTGCATGTTGAAGTTTATGTTTCTAGGTCCAATATTAACGATAATTAAAAAAATTGTCAGTTGTGGAACCAAAACCTAAAGTAAGAAATAAAATTTCCCGTATTTCCCCTTTTTGGTACTTTTTTCTCCCCATTGAAGCATAAAAAATTTCAATATTGTAGTAGGAGCCCATAATTTAATACGTATATGTCAATGAATAAAAAAAAATGTTTTGTAAAAAAGTACCAAAAATAGTAACGGTTTTTACCCCCTAAACGTCCGAATTTCGAAAAAGTACCAAATTTGTATTTGGATTTTTTAGATAAGTTTCAAATGTGATAAGGGTTATATTTCTATGTTTAGTAGTTTTAAAGATAGATGGGGTGACAAAAAAACTACCAAAATACAGATTTTACCCGTTTACTCCGTATATCCCCTTTTTGGTACTTTTTTTCTCCCCATTGAAGCATGAAAAATTTCAATATTGTAGTGGGAGCCCATAATTTAATACGTTTATGTCAATAAATAAAAAAAAATGTTTTATAAAAAAAGTACCAAAAATAGTTACGCCTTTTACCCCTTAAACGTCCGAATTTCGAAAAAGTACCAAATTCGTATTTGGATTTTTTAGATAAGTTTCAAATGTGATATAACCCCTATTTCTATGTTTATGGGTTTAAAAGATAGATGGGTTGACAAAAAAGTACCAAAATACAGGTTTTACCCGTTTACTCCGTTAAAGGGCTGAATTTCCAAAAAGTACCAGACACCTGTCCGCTTATTTTTCTAAAGAACAACGAGAAGTATTACATTTTTTTTGTATCTCTTTTAGTTTTAGAGATATAAGGTTACCGAATTTACCCGTTTTTGCCCTTTTTTACCCCCTAAACATTCGAATTTCCAAAAATCCCGTCTTAGTGGATCGACTTGGGGAGAGACCAACCCCTGGTCCAAATTTCAAGTTTTTAGCTTCAGGCGTTTAGGTCGTGCGATGATGAATCATGCAGTAACATTACAATTTTATATTATATAGGTAGATGAAGAAAAATTTTTTGAAAAAAATAACAGAATTAGGTACGATTTTCACCCCTTAAACGTTCGAATTTCGAAACGCATCAAATTTGTAGTTGTATTTTTTAGATAAGTTACGAATGTGATATATTTTTTATTTTAATGTTTATTGGTTTAAAAGATAGATGGCACAGCAAAAAAGTTTTAAAATACAGGTTTTACCCGTTTACTCCTTATTTCAAAAAAGTGCTAAACACCTGTCCGCTTATTTTTAATGAACAATAATAGGTTTAAATTTTTTGGTATCCCTTTTAGTTTGGCAGATATGAGGTTAGCGAATTTCCGTTTTCACCGCCTTTTTTTTATTGAACCACAATAAGTATTAAATTTTTTTGTATCTCCTTTAGCTTATCAGATATGAGGTCAGCGTGATCGATTTGGCGAGAGGCCTGCCTCAGGTCCAAACGTCTACTTTTTAGCTTCAGGCGTTTAGGCTGTGTGATGAAAATAAATAGATGAAGAAAAAATATCTTGGAAAAAGTAACAAAATTACGTACGATTTTTACCCCTTAAACGTTCGAATTCAGAAAGAGTACAAAATTTTCACTTGGAATTTTTTAGATAAGTAACGAATTTTATATAATTTTTATTTCTATGTGCATTGATTTAAACGGTAGATGGGGGACAAAAAAGAACCAAAATTCAGGTTTTACACTTTTACTCCCTAAAAGAGCCAAATTTCGAAATAGTACCAGACACCTGTTCTCTTTTTTATTTAATGACTAACAATAAAAGCACAAAATAAAGTACAAAAAAGTACCAAAAATTGCCTCTTACAGATGCTCATTCAACGCTTTGCTTGTTTAATTTTATGTTTGTAGCTGCAATACTAACAAAAATTTAATAAGTACCTGTTGGCAAATAATACAGTACGAAAAAGTACCAAAAAACCACTCTTACAGATTCTCATTCACTTGGGAACCTGCATGTTTAATTTTATGTTTATAGGTCCAATTTTAACGGAAATTCAAAAAGTAACAGGTAAATAACAAAAAGTACCAAAACGCCCCTCTTACAGATTCTCATTCACTCTGGACATTGCATTTTTAATTTTATGTTTGTAGATCCAATATTAACGAAAATGAAAAAGGTACCAGTTTAAAAACGAAAAAGTACCAAGAAGATCCCTCTTATAGGTTCTTGTCCACTCAGGACATTTAATGTTGAATTTTATGATTTTAGGTCCAATACTAACGGAACTTCAAATAGTACCAGTTAAAGACCAAAAGGTACCAAAAAGCCCCTCTAACGAGTTCTCATTCACTCAGGACCTTGCATGTTTGATTTTATGTCAATAGGTCTAATTTTAACGAAAATTAAAAAAGTACCAGTTAAAGAATGAAAAAGTACCAAAAAGATCCCTCTAACAAATTCTTATTCACTCAGGACTTTGCATGTTTAGTTTTATATTTCTAGGTCTAATACTAACGGAAATTAAAAAAGTACCAGTTAAAGATCAAAAAATACCAAAAAGTACCCTCAGAGGTTCTTATCCATTTAGGACATTGCATGTTGAAGTTTATGTTTCTAGGTCCAATATTAACGATAATTAAAAAAATTGTCAGTTGTGGAACCAAAACCTAAAGTAAGAAATAAAATTTCCCCTTTTTGGTACTTTTTCTCCCCATTGAAGTATAAAAAATTTCAATATTGTAGTAGGAGCCCATAATTTAATACGTATATGTCAATGAATAAAAAAAAATGTTTTGTAAAAAAGTACCAAAAATAGTAACGGTTTTTACCCCCTAAACGTCCGAATTTCGAAAAAGTACCAAATTTGTATTTGGATTTTTTAGATAAGTTTCAAATGTAATAAGGGTTATATTTCTATGTTTATTAGTTTAAAAGATAGCTGGGGTGACAAAAAAGTACCAAAATACAGATTTTACCCGTTTACTCCGTATATCCTCTTTTTGGTACTTTTTTTCTCCCCATTGAAGCATGACAAATTTCAATATTGTAGTGGGAGCCCATAATTTAATACGTTTATGTCAATAAATAAAAAAAAATGTTTTATAAAAAAAGTACCAAAAATAGTTACGCTTTTTACCCCTTAAACGTCCGAATTTCGAAAAAGTACCAAATTTGTATTTGGATTTTTTAGATAAGTTTCAAATGTGATATAACCCTTATTTCTATGTTTACGGGTTTAAAAGATAGATGGGGTGACAAAAAAGTACCAAAATACAGGTTTTACCCGTTTACTCCGTTAAAGGGCTGAATTTCCAAAAAGTACCAGACACCTATCAGCTTATTTTTCTAAAGAACAACGATAAGTATTACATTTTTTTTGTATCTCTTTTAGTTTTAGAGATATAAGGTTACCGAATTTACCCGTTTTTGCCCTTTTTTACCCCCTAAACATTCGAATTTCCAAAAATCCCGTCTTAGTGGATCGATTTGGGGAGAGACCAACCCCTGGTCCAAATTTCAAGTTTTTAGCTTCAGGCGTTTAGGCTGTGCGATGATGAATCAGTCAGTCAGTCAGTCAGTCAGTCAGTCAGTCAGTCAGTCAGTCAGTCAGTCAGTAACGTTACAATTTTATATATATAGATTATAATTAGTTCATTTATTAATGATGTGCTAATAATCCCAATTTTTTTAATGAAAACACTGAAATTGATTGTTGTTGGAAAGCTAGTTTCTATGCGCATTTCGCTGGTTGCTTAGGCCAGCTCGTTAGGAAACTTTTTCCAAATACTTTAGAAAAGCTAAAAATATTATACAAGTAAGACCATAAAGTGAATAAGAATTTTAAACACTCAGGTCTTGCATGTAACAATATTATCCTGACGAGCTGGCCTAGGCAACCAGCGAAATGCGCATAGAAACTAGCTTTCCAACAACAATAAATTTCAGTGTTTTCATTCAAAAATTTGGATTATTAGCACATCATTAATAAATGAACTAATTAATAATAAATATTTCATTCACGAAAATAATTTTTGATAATTTTTATAGTTTTTGATATAAACAAAAAAAATTGTTTATATACTTTGTATGACGGCGTAAGTCTCCCCCTACCTGAACTAAGGACATTTTTCACCTGGACTTGAATACATAAGCAACACTGCTAATTGCAATTAATTTTCAAAAAAAAACTCTGTAATTATTAATTTATAGAAAACATTTTTAATAAAACATAAAAAAATTGAATAGTAACCAATAATAACCAATTAAAAAAAAACTTACTTGATAACTGTCTCCATAATAGAATTTACAAATTTAAAAAGTCCTTTATATTTTTTTTATTAACACTTGTAAGCTGAATTTAGTAAAAAAAACAAAAAAAAAACAACTTTTATAAAAAAAAAATTTATTTTAAATTACGCAGCTCAGACCTAAGCCCCAGTTAGCTGATAGTAACAGTAATATAACCGTATAGTACAAAAGTAAGAAAAATCTATTTTCTTCAGCTTTACTCCCATATTTATAAAAAATCTTTTTGATTAATAAAAGGTTTATTAAACAAATGTTCATAGAAAATTCGTTTCATAAACCTGCTATAAACCTAAACAATTTTTTATGAATATGGGTGTTAGACGTTACGGTTAAGTAACATCCTACTGCTAACTATAATCGTTCTAATTTCTTTACATAGAACAAAATGAAGCAGCTGAATTGCAACGTTACTGTTACTGTCAGCTAACTGGGACCTAAACATGGATGGCCTACGAAGGATGTGAGAAAAAACTACCGCATTCATGTTTTTAAAATTTTCAGGCACAAATAAAATTTAATGTTTTGTAAACTATTTGGTCACGAAATATTTGACACCCTTTTTTTGTGCCCAAAAAAATTTTTTTTTTTTTTAGCAATGAGCCAAGAGGAATTTTGGTAAAACGTTAAGAAGAATAACTCAAGAACAACTTTTTTCAAAAATATTGTCGGACGCTTCTCAAATAACTTAGATTACATACTTAATATTTGTAGGTCTGAATTAAATTGGGATAATTTTATTTATAAGACTTATTTATGTGTCCTACTTATAGTGTGAGTAGCTGTAATAGTTTTAATTTAAAACAATTATCAGTATTTCAACCGATTGAAGGATGTTCAAAAGTCATAGAAAAGTGTGTGCATTTATATTATTGAAATTAATTTGTATTATTTTGCTATAAAAAAAGTATAAAAAGGACCTTTCATTTTGGATATTTCTAACCCACAGCGTTGAAAAACTGATGCTATAATTTGTAACAGCACAAAATATTAAAAAAGCTGTTCTTCTTTTTTATCAATTTAAATTAAAAATATTTTATGATAATTATTACGAAATTATTTTAACGTTATTTTAGGATGCTACTGAAAATCCTTGTTCCTTGAATTTTTTGGCTCATTTTTATTTTGTTTGTTTACAAACGATTAAGTTCTATTTCTACACTGGTCTTCGCAGTTCGTTTTGCTTTTCCGCAAAATAAAGAATTTAGGCAGAGCTGAGTACCAGGTTTAACTCCTTTACACTTTCGTTACTTTTATTTTTATTATATTACAGTATACACTTAACAACACTGACAACGAGCAACTAACTGATGTTTAAGCGAAACAACGGGTTTTTATGTAAATTTCCCCCAAAACAAAAGCTAACACACAGCCAAACACAGTCACACTTACAAAGAAAAACAACACAGTTGGCCACGTCTTTAAGAGATCTTTTACGGCGCACAGTGGAGTCAATCGCAAGAAAAGTGGTAATAAATCTGAATGAACGAGTCGTAGAGGAGGAAATAGGCTTAGAAGAGAATTGAGTTTATTACCACCCTGCTAGAATACTTTGTAAAGCTTTAGCTTGTGCAAATATTGACACACTTTAATGAATGAAACTTTGTAAATATCAAGTAGGAAGATAAAGAAATTCTAGTTAATTTCACTAAGTTATCTCTTATAGTTTTAAAAATTTAAATTTTAATTTGATTTTTTTTTTTACGATTTTTATTTTGGCCATATTTGGTTTTTCGCAAATATATTCGGTAATGAAGGTACAATTATGTTTCTAAAAACATCCTCTTATTTCTTATTAATTCAGAAATGACACGAAAAAAGATTTATTTTGCAATATCTTGATCTTACTTTTGACAAAAATGGAGTGCATTTATTTTTAATATTACTCAAGTATTTTTAAAATGTTAACAAATTTTTGGTATGTTTTTTTTAAAAGATGACACTCAAAATTTTTTTATTCAAATAAGTGCAAAATTTTATTTGGCGTTTTTTGTTAAGCGTTGTCATTTATTATTGAGTAAAAACGTAAACGACTCAGACAGAGGAAAAATAGTACGCCAACAAATAGAGGTACAACAGAAAATAGAAGACATTATAAATTAACAATAAGGAGCATCCATAAAAATAACAAATTCATGCAGAAATAAGAAAAATTCATGCAGATTTCACAGGTTAATCAAAGAAAAAAATCTTAAGTACCGTGAAAGCTAAAAGTACTCGGTTAGAGTGCACAAAATTCTACATCAGTAGGCAAAAATGTAAATGTCAAATATGTAACTGTGCTTTTGTAGTGACGTGTTGAAATTAAAGCTGGAAGTCCACACCACGCGTTACACCCCTTTTCGAAGCCTACGTAGCTGTCAAAAAAGTAGAATCTGTATAGTTATATGTAACAAGCTACATGCACAAAAGCGTAGAACGTATTGAGGCGATGAATGTGAAAAGTAGGTTTACTTTCTACTTTTGTAAACGTCACAAGCAGCGTTCAAACAAAACAGCTGATTTTGACAAAATAATTTTTATTTTTACTTGTGGTGATGACGCATAAAAAGCGTTGCAACTTGTAACTTGAAATATAGAACGCAAGTAAGGTATTAAAATGATGAAATGCGTGGAGGCGAAAGCGCGTAGTGTGGACCTTCAGCTGAAACATTGTAAGCACTAGCAAAACTGCTCTGAGTCGAGAAGCAGCTCGCGCACGTTGTCATTATTTCTTAAGGGAAATCAGATCATTCCTGTTTGTTTACTTTAAGACTTTAATTTTATATTAAAAGTTAAACAAATCAGCGTTATTTTAGAAAAAGTTATGCTGCGCATCGATGCGCCTTAAAAGTTATGTTCGAATTAGTAGCATCGCGCGTTGAGTATATCAACAAGAAGCGCTTTTATTGCTGTTGTTCTTGTCATTGTTCAATGTGTTTTTATTAGAGGTGTGCAAACGTCGGGATTTGTTACGCGTGACCGTGGTTAAATTTATATTTATATTATAATGACGAAAAAAAAAGTGAATCTGTGAATTAAATTTTATTTCTTAATTATAATTAGTATTGTGGTTATTTTATTGAACTGTTAATGGTTTTTAATCCAAATTTAGATATTTTTAATTAGACTTAAGTTCATTGAATTTAATTTTTCATTAAATTGTTTTTATGAAGACAGGAATTTTACAACATGAAATTAATTAAAATTTTTTTTATAATTTTTCATTCTTGACTGCGCTGAGATTTGAACCCAGGCGTTCACGGACAGGTTGCCCAGACTAGTTTCGATTGTAACCACACAATCTCGTCGGTGGGGTTTGCCGTTTTACTCACTCGGCTATTGAGGCCGGGCGACGTCAATAGTCAAACATCAATCCTTAAACCAAATGGTATTTCACTTTGGTAGATCGAAATTTGCTTTTTGAATAAATGATTATCTATTTTAATTGATTTACATGTTCTTCCTAACTTCTGTTTTTTCGTACTTTTTGTCAAGAATTCTTCTTGAAGTCCAAAGTACATTTTTGTTTTTTGATGTTTTTGTCTTTCTTTTTTCTTGTTGACCTTTTTCAGCACAACTTGAAGGACAAATGTAAACATAGCTCGTGCCTTAGCTGTTAACAATAATTAGTATTGTGGTTATTTTATTAAACTGTTAATGGTTTTTAATCCAAATTTAGATATTTTTAATTAGACTTAAGTTCATTGAATTTAATTTTTCATTAAATTATTTTTATGAAGACAGGAATTTTACAACATGAAATTAATTAAAATTTTTTTATTGATAATTTTTCATTCTTGACTGCGCTGAGATTTCTTACGCACTCACGAATGTACCACTTTCTTAGATTTGTCAAAAAAATAAACTTTTGGTAATTCGAATCCGAACTCATGCAATGGCAGGCAATTCAGCGGAAGCGTGCGTGAATAAAAAAAAATCACGTTTTAGTTCTTGAAATGTATCTTATTATGTTGGTATTTAAATTAAATTTTGCTCAGAAATATTTTATTTCAACATAAATCATCTTACCAAATTTTATCGGAATCGGTGTACATTTGACAATAGCTCCCATATAAATACCACTCCCGAAAAAAGCTTAAAGTGCCATTACTGCTTTATAAAAGTTGGTATTGATATAACATTTGACAAGGATTTATTTTATAATACCTACTACGTTAAAGCAACATTTTGAACTTGAAGGTCCGAAACTGACCATAGGTCCCATATAAACACCCTCTCTTAAACAACTTCATGACGAACAAATCATATATATTATTTCTAAAGCACTTTTTTTGTCGGTTGCAAATATCTCCCATACCACCGCATCAAATTTAATGAATGATATCTCATTTTAAAGCTTATTTCTAACACTAATGACAAAAAATAATAAGAAATTGAGAATTAATATTTTCATTGATAAAAATTATATTTTTTTTTGTAGAACTACATGATAATACTGTTGTCATTATGATTATATGTTTTTGTTCAAGTGTGGTAATACAGGGTCGCTTAATAGTAATGCAGTTCTAATAGAACTGCATGATAATACTGTTGTCATTATGATTATATGTTTTTCTTCAAGTGTGGTAATACAGGGTCGCTTAATAGTAATGCAGTTCTACATAATATAGTATGTATTAAAATCCATTCTGGCAATACCGCTATTTACTATACGGGCATGTTCTGAAAATCACGTGATTTCAAATCACATGCTTTTAAAATCACACGTGTGATTTTGTGGTGTTCTGAAAAACATTTCGTGTTTATGCTTCTCGGTATGCTTTCGACAATTGAAAATCACGCCAAAACATACAAAAACGGTACACTAAAATATCAAACCTGTGGTTTTAAAAGGCACATGTGATTTGAAATCACGTGATTTGAAAAAAAGTGATTTTCAGAACAGGCCTGATAATGCCGTTTATTACTAAGTCAGTTATGTATAATTGCGTACGTTTAAAGATATTTTTGTTTGTATTAAGGATTCGTACGGGCAAAAAGTTAACGATGATCATGTCATTACCTCTGACATTGTATTCAAAGAAGTATTATAAAAGCATTTAAACATATGTATGTATGGATGTAAATATGTATGATATATATTATGATTTCTAATATTTTTATACTTTTAACAAAATGTATTGAAGTTACTAAATTTTGTATTAATTATTTTCATTTTATGTTACAAAAATGACAACTAACGGTGCGAAACATTCGCACGGGTCATCTTGTATAATATATTTAGATGTTGAAATTTAAATAATATTCGGCCAAAAGAACTCTTATATGAATCTTAACCTCAGAACATTTTTTTTACGGGATATGATTGACCATGAATCCCAAATAGAGTACAATCCCTAAAAATTATTTCTTTACTTGACCCATTTGAATGCCAAAGTGCGATACCTGCCTGTAATGTCAGTAAAATATACAGTTATCCATAGATTTTGATTACTTATGGCTTATTTTATATTTAGTAGCTTTCTATTATTTTTTAAAAGCCGTCTGCCTAGAATTGTTTTATTTTATTAAGTACTAAAACAGATGTGAGTAGTATTGAAATTTGAGCCTTTACGCCCTTTGTAGACGTGCAAAGTTTGAAACTACACAATTTTAACTGTCGGAAGTTTATTAAATAATATTTAAACCTTGGCCACATCTGCATGCATATAAAAGTTATAGCCATTTAAATAAAAAGTCATATATACCCACTATATGCTTCTTATTTTGGTTTTAGTAACAACCCTGCACATAATATTTGACTACGTGGTCCATTGTGGCTTAAGCGGACTACTTACAATATGGTCCTATGTACTGTAGTATGGATAATGTTACGAAAAATGGTTGTATTTTTACATGCAGTGTTGCCAACAACCGCATTATGTATATTATAATATTACACATTGGTAGCCCTGATGTCATTTTATTTAGAAGTGAAAAAGGGAATTTTGTGTATAAAAGATTGTAAAAATATCAATTAAATATATATAAATACATACATATATATGTATTTTGTTTTGAATCTAACCCTATTAATTAATTCATGGAGTAGCGATATGGAGCAGTTTTAAAACTAACCCTCTTCAGTGCTCCATGGAGTACAGACATGGAGTTGCTTTGGGTTATATGGTCCAATCCTAGGGCATCGCAATGTTAAATCGACCACCTATTTCCATACATTTGGATAAGTTTTGGAGCATTGCTTCTCCTCTTAGGACAAGCCTTTACATGCATGTATGGACTCCCACGTTATCTGCAGGGAAGGTTGTGACAATTTTTTCTTCCAGCAAGTAAACGGGCAGGAGCGGGCAGCAAATTTTTTTTTTGCATAGTTAGTGTATGAACCAGATAAAGAGTGCATAACAATACTTCCCGAAACTTCGTGGAACTTTATTAGATCTACTCTATTTAATTCGCAAAAGCGACCCATATGTAGGGCGTTTGAAGAACTTCGCCTAGTACCGTAACTTTAGTAGAATTTAAATGAAAGATAAGCAAAATTAAAAAAAAATACATATTTTACATAAAATAAAATGGGCCTAAAGTTTTTGTCGAAAATTTACTTTTTTTAAGCCCAAAAAATTACTAACTTTGAGCGGCCACAACACCCATAATTTTCATTCTTTCTAAGAACGGCTTTTTGATTTTTCATCAGTAAAATATCCTCTGCAATATGGTTGAACTTATTTTTCAACATTTTACAATCGAATTTTTAATTTTTGCCACGGTTTTTAGAAAAATGAGCGACTGTGCGACGGAAACATTTATTTATCTATAATATCAATGTAATCTTTCTTGCTTTTTGAAAATAAAAACTATTTACCAAACAAATATGTGTGTGTGTTCTGTAAATTAAAAACAGCTGTATTTGTGTTTTTATAAGGATTACCAATTTTTTTTGTTTTGCATAAAAAATATAAAATTAATTTTAAACTTTAATGTGGTGGCAACAATGAAATTTGACAACATGTAGAATAAAGCAAGCTAGACGAGTATTTAAGGAAAACTAATGTTCTGTTTTTACAACACAAGTGATTGAACGTGTAGTAAAATTTATATGAAAAACACTCGAAAAACTGAGTGTTCCTTTTAATTTGCTGACATTGCTAAAAACAGAAATGGCAATTCTTGCCATGCAATTATCTGACAAACGAGTGAACTTAAAATTTTTGTTGGCAGATGAATTTATGGTCAGACAGTTGTCTACCAATAAAATTGTTTGGTTTTCTTGCAATCCTCTGAACTGACAAGGTACTTTTGGTGGCAATTTTTCTTTGACAGTATATTGTCAGCATTTTGCCAGACCGTACATTATTGTAAGATCTGACCACCGTCTGTACGAAGCTTAACTAAAAGCACAAAAAGAATGAGAAACACAATATCTGAAAGTATTTAAGTATAAAGTATGCGTTATAAAGTATGAGTTATCTTAATGACTTCAGATGTAGTCTACAATCTCTTGCCGTGTAGAATAATTGGCTTTATTTGTAAACTCAATCTAGTTCAGTAAGTGTTCACTGCACAAAAATATATTTTGGGTAGCGGTGAAACTGGCCTTTACATAATAATAATGTAAGTGTAGAAATTAAGAAATGTTCAGTAGTGCCAGTCAGGTGCGAAGTTGATAATTTAAAATTCAGTCATCTGAATGTCATAAAACTGCTAAATAAAGGGGGTGTCCAACCAAAACGCACGATGTTTATTGTAAATAAAACAAAAAGTTTTCGCAGAATTATTTAATATTATGTGTGAAACAAAATATCGGCCAAGTGCTCGCCACGGCTTCGATGGCATACCTCTATCCGATGGTCCATATTTTCAATAACTCTGAGATATAATTGAGGTTCAATGTCGTTAATGTATCGAATTATCTCATCCTTAAGCTCTTGAATTGGTCTTGGCCTATAGACGTATACTTTTTTTAATATCCCCAAATAAAGAAGTCCACCGGTGTCAAATCACATGATCGTGGCGGCCAATTAACATCGTCACGACGCGTCGCTCGTTGGCTTAGATCCAATTCCATTTCTAAGGCCAGTTGCGACTGTAGTGTCATAGAAAATGAAAATTAAAAATATAAAATGAATTTAATTTGCAATATTAAAAGAAAATAAAAGAAAAAAATAAACAACAATTAGAATAAAAATGGAATTATTTGAGTTAATTTTCAAAAAAAAAAAAAAAAAAACTGAATTGTGGGTAATTGAAGCGTATTTGTGCAAATTTACGGGCATACGGCCTACGACGTACGACACAATTGTGTTCCTACCCAATAAAAAATTGAGCTTCCAACGAAGCAGGTTTGTAAAGGAGAAACGTAAAAGTTTCGCTTACCATATCGCTTACGGAAGACATGAAATTAATATGGCGAGTTCCCTCTTAGAAGCAATACATTTTTTACACAGAAAGCGCTTTATTCAGCGCGTACACAAATTGGAGAATTTAATAATCAGCGTTGCACACTGAATTTTTTGTAACCGTTACTCTTTGATAAGCTCCCTTACAAACCTGCTTCGTAGTAAGGGAATGCCGTGGCTCTTCAAAATTTTTTTTAATTATTAATAATTTGTTCACTAACCTTACTGCATCTGTGTATGTAACTATTTATTATTGCGTAGCGCATAAATGTGTGCTTACTTTTTAAAATGTACCATTAGTGCTTCGCAAAATAGGAAAAAATTTTATTGGGTAGCTTTACTTGCTTGCTGCCTTTATGCAAAAGACCAAAAGTTTCAAGTTTACGCAAAATTATTTTAAGAAAAAAAACCAATATACCAAAATTAAAAAATGTTTCCCCTGTTTGTTCCCTTTAAGTTAAAATTTATTTAATCTATGTCGTTGGTGATAGTTTAAAAGTCCGATTTCCCAAATGTACTTTTTTTTTTTTTATTTTATCTATATATATAAAATTGTAACGTTACTGACTGACTGACTGACTGACTGACTGACTGACTGACTGATTCATCATCGCACAGCCTAAACGCCTGAAGCTAAAAACTTGAAATTTGGACCAGGGGTTGGTCTCTCCCCAAATCGATCCACTAAGACGGGATTTTTGGAAATTCGAATGTTTAGGGGGTAAAAAAGGGCAAAAACGGGTAAATTCGGTAACCTTATATCTCTAAAACTAAAAGAGATACAAAAAAAATGTAATACTTATCGTTGTTCTTTAGAAAAATAAGCTGATAGGTGTCTGGTACTTTTTGGAAATTCAGCCCTTTAACGGAGTAAACGGGTAAAACCTGTATTTTGGTACTTTTTTGTCACCCCATCTATCTTTTAAACCCGTAAACATAGAAATAAGGGTTATATCACATTTGAAACTTATCTAAAAAATCCAAATACAAATTTGGTACTTTTTCGAAATTCGGACGTTTAAGGGGTAAAAAGCGTAACTATTTTTGGTACTTTTTTTATAAAACATTTTTTTTTATTTATTGACATAAACGTATTAAATTATGGGCTCCCACTAAAATATTGAAATTTGTCATGCTTCAATGGCGAGAAAAAAAGTACCAAAAAGAGGATATACGGAGTAAACGGGTAAAATCTGTATTTTGGTACTTTTTTGTCACCCCAGCTATCTTTTAAACTAATAAACATAGAAATATAACCCTTATTACATTTGAAACTTATCTAAAAAATCCAAATACAAATTTGGTACTTTTTCGAAATTCGGACGTTTAGGGGGTAAAAACCGTTACTATTTTTGGTACTTTTTTACAAAACATTTTTTTTTATTCATTGACATATACGTATTAAATTATGGGCTCCTACTACAATATTGAAATTTTTTATACTTCAATGGGGAGAAAAAGTACCAAAAAGGGGAAATACGGGAAATTTTATTTCTTACTTTAGGTTTTGGTTCCACAACTGACAATTTTTTTAATTATCGTTAATATTGGACCTAGAAACATAAACTTCAACATGCAATGTCCTAAATGGATAAGAACCTCTGAGGGTACTTTTTGGTATTTTTTGATCTTTAACTGGTACTTTTTTAATTTCCGTTAGTATTAGACCTAGAAATATAAAACTAAACATGCAAAGTCCTGAGTGAATAAGAATTTGTTAGAGGGATCTTTTTGGTACTTTTTCATTCTTTAACTGGTACTTTTTTAATTTTCGTTAAAATTAGACCTATTGACATAAAATCAAACATGCAAGGTCCTGAGTGAATGAGAACTCGTTAGAGGGGCTTTTTGGTACCTTTTGGTCTTTAACTGGTACTATTTGAAGTTCCGTTAGTATTGGACCTAAAATCATAAAATTCAACATTAAATGTCCTGAGTGGACAAGAACCTATAAGAGGGATCTTCTTGGTACTTTTTCGTTTTTAAACTGGTACCTTTTTCATTTTCGTTAATATTGGATTTACAAACATAAAATTAAAAATGCAATGTCCTGAGTGAATGAGAATCTGTAAGAGGGGCGTTTTGGTACTTTTTGTTATTTACCTGTTACTTTTTGAATTTCCGTTAAAATTGGACCTATAAACATAAAATTAAACATGCAGGTTCCCAAGTGAATGAGAATCTGTAAGAGTGGTTTTTTGGTACTTTTTCGTACTGTATTATTTGCCAACAGGTACTTATTAAATTTTTGTTAGTATTGCAGCTACAAACATAAAATTAAACAAGCAAAGCGTTGAATGAGCATCTGTAAGAGGCAATTTTTGGTACTTTTTTGTACTTTATTTTGTGCTTTTATTGTTAGTCATTAAATAAAAAAGAGAACAGGTGTCTGGTACTATTTCGAAATTTGGCTCTTTTAGGGAGTAAAAGTGTAAAACCTGAATTTTGGTTCTTTTTTGTCCCCCATCTACCGTTTAAATCAATGCACATAGAAATAAAAATTATATAAAATTCGTTACTTATCTAAAAAATTCCAAGTGAAAATTTTGTACTCTTTCTGAATTCGAACGTTTAAGGGGTAAAAATCGTACGTAATTTTGTTACTTTTTCCAAGATATTTTTTCTTCATCTATTTATTTTCATCACACAGCCTAAACGCCTGAAGCTAAAAAGTAGACGTTTGGACCTGAGGCAGGCCTCTCGCCAAATCGATCACGCTGACCTCATATCTGATAAGCTAAAGGAGATACAAAAAAATTTAATACTTATTGTGGTTCAATAAAAAAAAGGCGGTGAAAACGGAAATTCGCTAACCTCATATCTGCCAAACTAAAAGGGATACCAAAAAATTTAAACCTATTATTGTTCATTAAAAATAAGCGGACAGGTGTTTAGCACTTTTTTGAAATAAGGAGTAAACGGGTAAAACCTGTATTTTAAAACTTTTTTGCTGTGCCATCTATCTTTTAAACCAATAAACATTAAAATAAAAAATATATCACATTCGTAACTTATCTAAAAAATACAACTACAAATTTGATGCGTTTCGAAATTCGAACGTTTAAGGGGTGAAAATCGTACCTAATTCTGTTATTTTTTTCAAAAAATTTTTCTTCATCTACCTATCTATATATATAAAATTGTAACGTTACTGACTGACTGACTGACTGACTGACTGACTGACTGACTGACTGACTGACTGACTGATTCATCATCGCACAGCCTAAACGCCTGAAGCTAAAAACTTGAAATTTGGACCAGGGGTTGGTCTCTCCCCAAGTCGATCCACTAAGACGGGATTTTTGGAAATTCGAATGTTTAGGGGGTAAAAAAGGGCAAAAACGGGTAAATTCGGTAACCTTATATCTCTAAAACTAAAAGAGATACAAAAAAAATGTAATACTTCTCGTTGTTCTTTAGAAAAATAAGCGGACAGGTGTCTGGTACTTTTTGGAAATTCAGCCCTTTAACGGAGTAAACGGGTAAAACCTGTATTTTGGTACTTTTTTGTCAACCCATCTATCTTTTAAACCCATAAACATAGAAATAGGGGTTATATCACATTTGAAACTTATCTAAAAAATCCAAATACGAATTTGGTACTTTTTCGAAATTCGGACGTTTAAGGGGTAAAAGGCGTAACTATTTTTGGTACTTTTTTTATAAAACATTTTTTTTTATTTATTGACATAAACGTATTAAATTATGGGCTCCCACTACAATATTGAAATTTTTCATGCTTCAATGGGGAGAAAAAAAGTACCAAAAAGGGGATATACGGAGTAAACGGGTAAAATCTGTATTTTGGTAGTTTTTTTGTCACCCCATCTATCTTTAAAACTACTAAACATAGAAATATAACCCTTATCACATTTGAAACTTATCTAAAAAATCCAAATACAAATTTGGTACTTTTTCGAAATTCGGACGTTTAGGGGGTAAAAACCGTTACTATTTTTGGTACTTTTTTACAAAACATTTTTTTTTATTCATTGACATATACGTATTAAATTATGGGCTCCTACTACAATATTGAAATTTTTTATGCTTCAATGGGGAGAAAAAAGTACCAAAAAGGGGAAATACGGGAAATTTTATTTCTTACTTTAGGTTTTGGTTCCACAACTGACAATTTTTTTAATTATCGTTAATATTGGACCTAGAAACATAAACTTCAACATGCAATGTCCTAAATAGATAAGAACCTCTGAAGGTACTTTTTGGTATTTTTTGATCTTTAACTGGTACTTTTTTAATTTCCGTTAGTATTAGACCTAGAAATATAAAACTAAACATGCAAAGTCCTGAGTGAATAAGAATTTGTTAGAGGGATCTTTTTGGTACTTTTTCATTCTTTAACTGGTACTTTTTTAATTTTCGTTAAAATTAGACCTATTGACATAAAATCAAACATGCAAGGTCATGAGTGAATGAGAATTCGTTAGAGGGGCTTCTTGGTACCTTTTGGTCTTTAACTGGTACTATTTGAAGTTCCGTTAGTATTGGACCTAAAATCATAAAATTCAACATTAAATGTCCTGAGTAGACAAGAACCTATAAGAGGGATCTTCTTGGTACTTTTTCGTTTTTTAACTGGTACCTTTTTCATTTTCGTTAATATTGGATCTACAAACATAAAACTAAAAATGCAATGTCCTGAGTGAATGAGAATCTGTAATAGGGGCGTTTTGGTACTTTTTTTTATTTACCAGTTACTTTTTGAATTTCCGTTAAAATTGGACCTATAAACATAAAATTAAACATGCAAGTTCCCAAGTGAATGAGAATCTGTAAGAGTGGTTTTTTGGTACTTTTTCGTACTGTATTATTTGCCAACAGGTACTTATTAAATTTTTGTTAGTATTGCAGCTACAAACATAAAATTAAACAAGCAAAGCGTTGAATGAGCATCTGTAAGAGGGAATTTTTGGTACTTTATTTTGTGCTTTTATTGTTAGTCATTAAATAAAAAAGAGAACAGGTGTCTGGTACTATTTCGAAATTCGGCTCTTTTAGGGAGTAAAAGTGTAAAACCTGAATTTTGGTTCTTTTGTGTCCCCCATCTACCGTTTAAAGACGTGCACGGATATATCTGTTTGTACAAGTTTCTGTGTGTTTACTAAAGTGAGTGTGTATGGATGAGTTGTCGATTGTTTCTGATATAAGTTGATATGGATATTTTTTGTAACATAGTGGATACGAGTTGATAAAAAGAGAATGAGAGTAACATATCTGTTTATATCTGTTTTACAAAAGCAGATACTAGTTGATACTGATCGAATACAATGAGTTACTTATTGTACGATGCCGTTATTTTCAATTGTCTTTCAACGAAAATATTTTGTTTTTGTTTTCGTTCAAGAGACATGTAGACAAAAATTATTGAAAAAAATTACCAAAAAAAAACCACATGTATTTTGTTTTTGTAATAAATTCTTTGATGCCCTTAAAAGGATGGGGTCTTTTCGTTCAAGAGACATGTAGACAAAAATTATTGAAAAAAAATTATCAAAAAAAAAACCACATGTATTTTGTTTTTGTAACAAATTCTTCGATGCCCTTAAAAGGATGGCGTTTATTCGTTCAAAAGACATGTAGACAAAAATTATTGAAAAATATAATAAAAAAAAAAATTACCAAAAAAACAACACATGTATTTTGTTTTTGTAACAAATTCATTGATGCCCTTAAAAGGAAGGGTTTGTTTCGTGCTGTGGTAGTGAAAATTGCCGAGCAACAACAACAAAACTAGCAAGAAGCGTTGCGATCAGGCCTGCCATATTTTCCGATTTATCGGTATTTTGCCGATTTTTTTCTCTAAATTATCAAAGTGCCTATTTACCGATTTTTTGATAAAAACTTAAAACACGGTAGCTTTTGGTTTGTGTTATATACATTTTTAATTTTTGGTAACTTTTACGTTACAAAGAGACAACTTTTATTAATTCAGCGCTTATACTTAAGGAAAATGGGTTAGATTTATTCCATATATGTACATATGTAGTGTTTGTCTAACCCATCACACACACATTTTGAAAAATATTCAACTAGGTATAAAGAATTAACTCCAAATGAAAGAAAAAAACTTAACGATTTTTTGACCAAAGCTAAAAGAAGAGATAATTTATTTTTCTAAAGGAAAAAGGGATTATTACTTACAAAAGAGTAAAGTTAAGCTTAATTTATATTAACTGTCAATGTAAATATTTAATTTTATAGGATTATATCCTATTGAGGATAAGGCTTATACCTCCGGTAGCCAATTTAATTTAAGAAAGTAAAGTAAATATTCAAGTTTTTTTGCAAAAAGAAAATCAGATTTAAAATGCGAGAATTCTTCAACCTTAAAAATCAAATTTCGATATCCACTGAAAAATTAATCTTTGCAAGGAATTATTGTTTTTAAAGATTATTTCAAATTTAATAATTCGATTTTTATGCTTATATTTAAAGTTATTTAATAACAGTGTCAAACTCATATATGTATAATAATAAAAAAATTAAAACAAAAACTTTTTATATCCATAAAAACAATTAACCATGAACGGTGGCAGTTATAACTGGTATCAAAAAAAAAATCATAGAAAAAATGTCTGTCTATGTAAACGTTGTACGTAAAGTTCAGGTCGCAGTTTTGAAAATAAATTGCTGAAATTTGGTACAAAGGTTCTAATTGTCCTAAGGAACAAGCATATTGTCAATGGTGAGAACTTCGACATGAATCTTAACTTCATAAAATAATGGCGTGGTCCATGATTGCCCATGGGTCCCTAAGCCACACTCTTGAAAAGTTATCTCTCCATATTGTGGTGTGGAGCATCGTAGGGTCGGGCATGCAGACTACTTTCTTATTTGTTTGTAATGGATAATTGCAGCCAAAAAAATAAATTATTGGTTTATAATGGAAAAATAAATGCTTTTTTATAATACATATTTCTAACCGAAAAATTTTTTGGTTGAAAAAATGGTTATCAATAACAAAAAAAAAAAAATTGTTACTTTAATTGGGTACGATAACTCAAATAAAATATATGTAGCGATAATGGTTAAAAATTCCCAACTGGAAACAAAGGAATTTTTTCATAGCCTTTCAAAAAAAATAATAATTACTATTATTTTCAGTCCCGGAGTTATTTTGTGAATTAAAAACAAAAAAGTCCTTTTTAAACAGTTATCTCTTTAACGTAAATATAAAAGGTCAAATTAAACTCTTAAAAAGGGAGTTCGATTTAGCCGTCATAAATTAAAACTCAGTTGAGGAATAAAAGATCGACACTCAAAGCTTGCCGCTGCACAGTGGCGCCCGTAGAGCAAGCGAGGTTGCAAAAATCAAAATTTTCATGAGTGCCGACGAAGTTTTGAATAAACCCATGTTATAGGAAACTTTTCAACGATTTCAAATATGCCACTCTTAATAATATCACATTTTTAGTTTAGAAGATATAACCGTTCAAAGTTGACCGACTTTCGGTTTTCAAAAAAACACACAATTTTTAGTCAATTTGTTGCGATTTCAGGTGTAATATCACGAAAAATAGGTAACGAATCGCCTTATTTTTTGTTTGTATTGATTGATGTATTTATTAAATGTATAATGATAAAAAAAAATTAACTGTTTGCTTTGTGTTTCTCCTGGTAAATCACTATTTAAAAACTATCCGTTTTTTCACTATTTTTCAACTTTGACGGAAAATAAAAAAAAACTATATTTTTCTATATTTGCCATATTTGCAAAACCTGTTCTTTGATTAGTTCTTTACATAATTCAAAATTTTTATCTGCCCGTACGTGCCCGTTTGGCTTCTAGAGGTAAAAAAGTTTAAAAAGACATGGTTGCAGAAATTGTATGGCGTCCATCCCTTATATGTTTTGACTGACAGTAGTTTGATCTAATAGTTTGAAAAAAACTACTCATTGAAATTAGCAGGTATGTACCTCACATAAACAATACTTTGGCGTACAAATGGTCAGGAACAATATTGACTTATGGTCCCTACAGGTAGGCACAAATCTTATTTGGACACGTGCATAATATCAAAATTGCATTATTCAGCCTAAATCCATATGTATGCAGGGAAGAGGTAAATTTTTAGGCATGGAAGCAAAAGCCTATATATTGCAAAATAAGCATAATGCCTGGATTAGTCTACGCCTGAAAGTTGGCGCAACAATTACTGAAACCATTAAACAATTTAAGTACTGAAAACATGGCGTTGAACAATTTAAAATTATTTGAACTGTTTAGAAAGTCAACCACACCAAAGTTTTTCACGGAAGTGAAAATTCTTCCTGAGAAGTTGACATTGATCAGCAAATGGGGCTGCGATGGATCATCCGGACAAAGCGTTTATAAGCAAAGGATATCTTCCGATGACGCTACAATATCGGATGGAAATATGTTTATGGCATCTGTTGTTCCTTTGCGGCTAAAATCGGATGATTCCCTACACTGGAAAAATCCACGACCGTCATCAGTGCATTATTGCCGACCAATAATGTTTCAGTTTGCAAGGGAATCGACAGAACTCATAAGGACTACGGTGAAGGACATTGAAGAACAAATAAGCAAGATTAAGCCTACAAAGCTGCAAATTGGAGAAGGAAAATATATTGAATGCAATTACGAGTTCCACCTGACCATGGTTGACGGAAAAGTCGTAAACGAACTGACAGGAACAACCTCAACAATGTCATGCCCGATTTGCAAAAAGAGTCAGAAGAACTTTTTTCAATTCAATTCAATTTATTTCATATATAATATGTTACATCTCAATTTTATATAATTAGTTGTAAAGAATTTAAGATTAGTATCTTTTTCTGCTTAATTATAACATATTTCAATTAGTTATCATATACATATATATAGACAGAATTATTTTGGAGGTAAAAATTTAGCAAAAACCTATTTAAACCCCTTTTTTCGTTTTATTTTTATATTTTTTTTTATCGATTTTTTACTATTATTTGTCAGAAGAACTTTGGTAATTTAAACGATTCTACAAATGAGGAGAATTACGAATATGGAATGTCACCAATGCACGCAAGGATAAGGTGTATGGAATTCTTGCTAAAACTGGCATATACCCTACCACAAGAGGAGGAAAACTTCGATGAAAATACATCAATAAAGGATAAGGAGAAGATCAGAAAGAAGCAAATACAGGAGGCTTTTTTTAAACAAGTTGGACTAAAAGTAGACTGTCCCAAGCACGGATACGGTAACTCAAACGATGGAAACACTTCTAGGAGATTTTTTGAAAATGATGAGGCAGTAACTTGAATCATTGGAATTGACAATCAAATCGTGAAAAGATTGGGAACGATCTTGGATGTTTTAAACTGCAAAGAAAATGTCAATTCTACAAAATATGGAGAATATGCGTCGAAAACTGCATCTCTTTTAGCAGAAATGTATCCACAGAAGAAGTTGACCCCGACCGTCCATAAAATATTGGCGCATGGCAAAGATATAATTGAGTACCAGTCTTTGCCAATTGGAGAGCTTTCTGAAGAAGCACAGGAGTCTCTTAACAAATTTTATAAAATATATATATATTGCACAACACATTCAAAGCATCAAGGGTAAGGCAAAATAAGGACCTCTTCAACATGTTGGCAGCATCTTCCGATCCACTTATTTCTTCCCTGCGGCATGTGAAGTCACAAATAGAGTTACAAAATAATTATAGTTTAGAAATGGTTAGTCTTTTAGATATACCTTCTCTTACGAATTGTGATGAATATTTTACAGAAAATTTAAAAAATAAATTTAAAAAAAAAATAATTTTTTTTTTAATTTGTTGGGTAATAATTTAAAACATAAAACCCTTAAGAAAAAAAATAAAAACAATCTAAAAATGTAAAATAATTTTTTTTAGTTACCATAAAATTGATTTTTCTACTAATTTTAACTTTGATAACCCATAAGTAGACCCCTACAAAGCGTAGCACCCTTTCCAAACGCTCATTTCATAGGCTGAACAGTTATCTATCATATGCTGTTTAAACTGTTCAATTATCTTATTCTGTTCAAAAGATATGATTTTTGCAACGAAAAAACTCAAATGGCGCCACTGTGCGCTGGTCAGATCTTTACAATTTGTATAGCAGTATTATCTAATCAGCTTGTACTGCAATTAAATTGTCATTAAAAAAAGAAGAAAAACAAAATGAGTGTTATTATCAGTGTTGCCAGTGAAATTTCGAGAAAGATGCATTTTAGTTTCCAAAGAGATACGCTTTTTTTCCAAAATGATACATATTGGAAAACATTTGAAAATCCATTTTTAACGTTTAACATTTATTAACATAACATTTTTTTTACATATGTAGTTAATGAATATTATAAAGAAAATGATATCATATAAATTAATTTTTATATTTATTTAAGTCATAAATATTAGGTATGTAAATTTAAAAATACAGTAAGCAAACTTTAAAATTCATTATATGTCACTATCTTTGGATGTTATCAAAACAAATTCATTTTTGTAAAAATTAATATACGAGTTAAGGCGTATATACTAAGGCGATCAAAAAGATCATATAAAGTTTTCTTCTAAAATTTCATCTTAACACACATACACAAGAAAAAGCAAGCTACAGAAGAACTTAGAAAACCTAACAACAAAATACATGTTATTTTTGTATTTAGTTGTCAATGTTTTTTTTTTAGTATTCATAACGAAATGATAACTTAAATAAACTTTGTCAGAGTAGGAAAGTTTAAAATTTGATTTCTGTACATTTTGCACAGATTCAAAAGATTCGAAAAATATCAGGATTATACATGGTACCTGAAGTCATCAAAAGGTACGAAAAATGTATCTTTCGTATCCTAATGGCATCACTGGTTATTAAAGACGTAAAAATATAAATCCTTAAAAGAGTTTTATTTGTTGACAGCCAAGTGAGTTTTATTTTAGGCTGAAAACTCCTCAAGTTTTATTTAATTTTTTTAGAGAGAAAACTCTACTTTTATTGTTTAATCCGAACTTTTATATATTCGTTGAAAAATTTGTCTTAACTGTGGAGTTGAGATCGTTTTTTCTAGATCACCATAGATTCTAAAATAGACAGTTTGTCTCCGTTGGCTCTAATATGGAAAATTCATATAAATTTTTAATTAACTAATATTTATTTATAAAACTTTTATTTGTATTGATTTTTATGTTAAAAGCATTAGGTAATGGTAAATTGATGCTTTGTTATTTTTTGTCATTAAAATATGTTTTATTGTGTTTAAAAAAGGTATTTTAATATGCCGATTTTTTTAAATTAAATTGCCGATTTGTTTTTGATGATATGCAGATTTCTTACCAAAACCATCTGGCACCCCTGGTTGAGATCGTATATAAATTTTTATTAGCTCTGTTATTTGCATCAACTCTCCAACAATATTTGAAAATACAACAGATAACAATAAGTATTGTTTAAATACCATGGTGACAACAGATATTTGTGAGCAAAAAAAAAGGTTATGATATACTCAATCCAATACCATAAGCAACTGTTTTGGTTTTTAGGATATGGTGAGTGGACAAAAGCAAAACCATACAATATCAGTTACACTCATTCTCTCATTGATATCAATAGTAACAGGTACATATCTGGTGTATCTGTTTTGACAATACTTTATGGTGCACTCGTGCAGGTCTTTACTACCGTTTAAATCAATGCACATAGAAATAAAAATTATATAAAATTCGTAACTTATCTAAAATATGCCAAGTGAAAATGTTGTTCTTTTTCTGAATTCGAACGTTTAAAGGGCTCTGGAGACTTTCAAATAAACCCGTCAATCAGTGCATATGTGTTAGTGTCGTTTATTTGAGGCTTTTTCGGAGACGTACAAATAAACACGGCAATCAACAATTGTATTTTGTAAAAAACCAAAATATTTATATTTTTCATGACAACAAACACAAAGAAAATAATTTTTTTTTGTCAATCACAACAGGAGACTATCAAATAATCAGCCATCAAATAAAAAAATCAAAACTTTTTGATTTTCATCAAGCATTGCCGACAACGCGTATGTGTACCCGAAAAAGAACGACTGCACGCACACAACTATGTGATTGATGTATTTATTTGATAGTCTCCCGGGCGTTTAAGGGGTAAAAATCGTACATAATTTTGTTACTTTTCCCAAGATATTTTTTCTTTATCTATTTATTTTCATTTATTTTTCAAAGTTGACATTTGGACCTGAGGCAGGCCTCTCGCCAAATCGATCACGCTGACCTCATATCTGCTAAGCTAAAGGAGATACAAAAAAATTTAATACTTATTGTGGTTCAATAAAAAAAAGGCGGTGAAAACGGAAATTCGCTAACCTCATATCTGCTAAACTAAAAGGAATACCAAAAAATGTAAACCTATTATTGTTCATTAAAAATAAGCGGACAGGTGTTTAGCACTTTTTTGAAATAAGGAGTAAACGGGTAAAACATGAATTTTAAAACTTTTTTGCTATACCATCTATATTTTAAACCAATAAACATTAAAATAAAAAATATATCACATTCGTAACTTATCTAAAAAATACAAATTTGATGCGTTTCGAAATTCGAACGTTTAAGAGGTGAAAATCGTTCCGAATTGTGTTATTTTTTTCAAAACATTTTTCTTCATCTACCTATATAATATAAAATTGTAATGTTACTGCATGATTCATCATCGCACGACCTAAACGCCTGAACTAAAATGCTGAAATTTGCCCGGGAGGTTGGCCTGTCGCGAAATCGATTACATATGATGGGAGTTTTGGAAATTGTTATGGTTAGAGGGTAAAAAAGGTTAAAACGGGAAATTCCCTAACCTGATGTTCATTAAAATAATAAGCGGTTAAGTGTCTGGTACTTTTTTGAAATTAGACCCTTTTGGGGAGTAAACCTGTATCTTTAAACTTTTTTGCCACTACATCTATCTATTAAACCAATAAACATTGAAATAAAAAAATATCACATTCGTAACGTATCTAAAAAATACAAATAAAAATTTTCGAAATACGAACATTTAGAGGTACAAATCGTCCCATTACAAAGTAGCGGGTTTAAACCTAGAAACATAAGCTTTGGCGTAAAAATATGTCCACATAAGAAAAAGGGGCGCTAACGAAGTAGCGGGTTAA
This sequence comes from Pollenia amentaria, assembly GCA_943735925.1. Classification (NCBI taxonomy): domain Eukaryota; kingdom Metazoa; phylum Arthropoda; class Insecta; order Diptera; family Polleniidae; genus Pollenia; species Pollenia amentaria. The sequence goes on from OX031006.1 coordinate 26,355,743, forward strand.
ATGCTAGTATAATATAAAATTGTAAAGTTACTGCATGATTCATCATCGCACGACCTAAACGCCTCAACTAAAATGCTGAAATTAGCCAGGGAGGTTGGCCTCTCGCGAAATCGATTAACTATGATGGGAGTTTTGGAAATTTTTATGGTTAAAGGGTAAAAAAGGTTAAAACGGGAAATTCCCTAACCTGATGTTCATTAAAATAATAAGCGGTTAGGTGTCTGGTACTTTTTTGAAATTAGACCCTTATGTGGAGTAAACCTGTATCTTAAAACTTTTTTGCCACGCCATCTATCTATTTAACCAATAAACATTGAAATAAAAAAATATCACATTCGTAACGTATCTAAAAAATACAAATAAAAATTTTCGAAATACGAACGTTTAGAGGTACAAATCGTCCCTTTACAAAGTAGCGGGTTTAAACCTAGAAACACAAACTTTGGCGTAAAAATATGTCCACATAAGAAAAAGGGGCGCTAACGAAGTAGCGGGTTAAATGCTAGTATAATATAAAATTGTAAAGTTACTGCATGATTCATCATCGCACGACCTAAACGCCTCAACTAAAATGCTGAAATTAGCCAGGGAGGTTGGCCTCTCGCGAAATCGATTAACTATGATGGGAGTTTTGGAAATTTTTATGGTTAAAGGGTAAAAAAGGTTAAAACGGGAAATTCCCTAACCTGATGTTCATTAAAATAATAAGCGGTTAGGTGTCTGGTACTTTTTTGAAATTAGACTCTTATGTGGAGTAAACCTGTATCTTTAAACTTTTTTGCCACTACATCTATCTATTAAACCAATAAACATTGAAATAAAAAAATATCACATTCGTAACGTATCTAAAAAATACAAATAAAAATTTTCGAAATACGAACGTTTAGAGGTACAAATCGTCCCTTTACAAAGTAGCGGGTTTAAACCTAGAAACACAAACTTTGGCGTAAAAATATGTCCACATAAGAAAAAGGGGCGCTAACGAAGTAGCGGGTTAAATGCTAGTTTATATATAAATTTCTTCATATTAATTCATAATAATTTAGCTGCCCCAGCGCCTTTAAGGCATTATTGAGGCGAGTTAGCAATATTCCTATCATATAAAAATTTACATATAAATACGAAATCTTATAAAATATTTTTATAAATACAATAAAAAAAATACCAAATAGGTATATATATTTTGAATTTGTACATTATCAGCAAGATCATTTCTTAAATTAGATATTAAGCAACATGTTGGTTTAAAGATTCTTTTATTAATCTCTTGAAAACTGATATTCCCGTTATATTTTTTAAATTCTGCGGCAAATTATTGAACCCACGACTACCCATAAACGTTATACGCTGTTTCGTTGTTTCAAACCTACACATAGGTATTAATGAGCTTTCATTACTTCTCGTATTTATTTCATGATTATTTCGTATTAACCGAATAGTGTGATGACCAATGTTATTAAGGCATTTAAAAACATAAATAAGTAATTGCACTTTATAGAGACAAATAAATGTAAACCTAGATTATAAAATTAAAGAATTTTAATTATAATGAAATTGAATTTGGGTATTATACGAATATATACCTTATATACAAGGGAAATTAATAATTTTATTCGAAAATATATTGGAAATATAGCGGTTAAAAGAGCAATTAACGGCACTTACTTTTTGAAAATGATATCATGTAAATTTAAGCCATGACTACGTCTGAGGTAGTCCATTCGGAAGATCCAATTTTGGGCGACTCGTTCGAGCACAGCGACTGGTAATGTTGACTTAGAAAGCGTTAATCGTAGCTTTCTTATTCCTGAAGAGACTTTACATATCCCCAGAGAAAATAGTCCAAAGGTGTGATATCGCACGACTTAGGTGGCCAATTTGCTGTAGAAAAACGTAAAATTCAGTGCCCTCCAAAATTATTTCTCAACAAGGAAATTGTCTCACGAGCTGTATTGCGCCATCTTGTTGAAACCAGAACTCACCTTGCATTTCAGAAAGCACATAGTCCGTTAGCATAATGCGTTAAAGGTTTCCATTTACGGTAGCATTCTGACTTTTATCATTTTTGAAGAAATATGGACCAATGATTTCACCAGCCCATAAATCACATCATTCCGTGGTTTTTAATGGATGTAATGGTAGCTCTTGTTGCTCTTCGGATTGCTCATCAGCCCAAATAAGGCAGTTTTGTTTCATAACGTATCCACTGAGCCAGAAATGTGCTTTATCACTGAATAAAATTTCACGATAAAACACCTGATTTTTATTGAGTTTCTCCAGAGCCAACCTGAACAGTTTGGAGCCGCAGTTGTGGTGTGAGTCGTTCCATGATGACTTGCCAAACGATTCTGAGCCAAAAATAAAAAGGGGGTTGATATGCCTAATCTGTTAAAAAAGCATATTGAAAATCAAACCTCACGATGAATCACCCATTAAAAGTTAAGTCACTTCAAAAACTTTCTTGAAATTGGTCCTCAATGCCATCGTCAGATTGATTACATTTCGCGGTAAGAACAGATGAATCAGTTTCATTTTGCGACATGGCCTCTGTTTATCAACGAAAAATCGTCTAAAGTGACCTAAATCAAAAATCTATTTTCTTATAGCAACAAAATTATTAATTTGCTTTAAAATTAAATTTTTTTTTTTGTATTTGATAATTGATTGCCAAGCTTTACGATAGCAAAACCGTTTATTTACTAGACCTGAAATACGGCAGTTTAATTAGATTGTTTTTTCTTTAAAAACGTAATCGAGTATGTTCTGTAAATCAAAATGAATTGGATTTAAAATCGAACAAATTTTGAAAACGAGCCTGTAGAAAAAGTTCATAAAAATATGCCTTTTTATATACTTCATTCTTATATTTACAAGAATAACTCTTAAAAACAGGAAAAACTACAGTCAACTTGTAAATAATTGGAATCAAAATCTCGATCGATTTCAAATACACTTCATTTTGATTTGTAGAACATGCCCGAAATTTTTTTTCTTCTTAAGCGTCACAACCAAAATTAGTAGAATGTGTCATTTCTATTATTGACCTAAACTGACGCAAGTACATATAATTAATATAAACCCCAGCAAAGATTTATTTTGTCAAAAGTGTCACAATTCGAATTAAGACTTTTTAGCTACCATTATATTTTCTGAAGCAACTAAAATTAAGTCGGCTTTATGAATTGCAACTTTATACCAGTTAACAACAACAGAATACACTGATATTTTTTTCATAGATAAACAAGTGTATTGTGCATAGTGTACGTGTATATGTGTACGTCCAAAAACAGAAAAAAAAAACTCAATTTTCAGAAATTAGTACCTGAGCCCTTTTCGAAAAAATGATTCAATTAGGTAAGTACTCAAATTAGGGGTATATTTTCAATAAAAGTAAAATAAACGGTTTATTATGCTTGAATAAGCGGCTTATCCGATATTTTAAAAATGCACATTTAATTAGGCATTAGTTTTTCCAATCGCAGGTTTTTTAGGCCCTAATCATGTACAACGCAGCGCAACGCCACAGAACTAACGCAACGCCAAAGAATAACATTGAAAGCACAAACAATGTCATAAATATTTTGTAATTTTGTTGTTGCTTTATACAGAAATTCACATTGCGTCTTAAAATTTAAACGCTCCATTGCTTGTGTCGTTGAAAATTTTAAAACGGTACATGAATTTCTGTTGAAAGCAACAACAAAATTAAAAAATATTTATGACATTCTTTGTGCTTTCAATGTTATTGTTTGGCGTTGCGCTGCGTTGTACATGATTAGGGCTTTAATTTTTTAATACAATTTTCACAACTCAACGTCACCAGAAAAACAAAAAATGTAACCATACCGATCCAAAAGTAAACATGCGCAAAAAGAACTACAGAGTATTTAGTTGTTCATTTTAGTGTTACACTTTTTTGACGTTTCGAAAACTTTAAAAAAGTGTTTTATCTAAAAGGGTAAAATTTCCAACACTTATAACATCTTTTACAGCTGTTTTTAAAAATTGAAGGCCATAAACATACAAACACCTCTGTGTACATTTAAATATCTACATACATATTAAATTATTTACACGTAAATTTGAAATATGTATGTGTGTAGTTTAATTTATACGTTATTAATTTTGATTTAAAGAGAACAAAAACAGCTGTGTCTTGTGTGTAAACAATAACCAGCATTTAGTAAATAAAATTCGTCTCAAGAATATTTTTAAGCAAGTGAGAGTGTTAGATTCGGCTGTGCCAAGTCGTTGATACGCTGCACCGACAGTAAAAATATTTCAGGACGGGTCTATCCTCTTCAGACCTGGCCTTTTCCATGGCTAGTAGCGAAAAAGTACCATTCAGCATCGTATCCAAATCTTCCTTATGATAGCACAAATTTACAAAATTTTTGATTTATTAAAAAAAAACTGAAAAAACAATCGAAACAGAAAGTGTGCACATATATACTTCAGTTTGTACAAAACAAACAATCAATTCAATATGAACACAAAACATACTTAGGATCACGTTCTGGTCTAAAACTCTGACACCAATCGAGTCTCCACCTTAAAATTTTCTGCGAATGTAGAAGAGGGTCTAATACTTGACATATATTTTTTTAAGAATTTTAAAAAATAGAATTTTTCAGATTTGGACCTTTAAACTCAAGACCCCAAAAAATGACCTTTGACCTTTTCTTAAAAAAACACAATATGTATATAATTTTGAAGGGTGCACTTTCACCTTTAAAGCGATACCAAAAAAAAATAAATTATCTTGCATAGTTCAGAAGTTCTACCCCCTTTTGTAAGGAGACTTTTGTGATTTTTTAACATTTTTCACATCTTTTATGACGTCATATTTTGGAACCCGAAAGAAACTGGGATCAATTTTTTTTTGTTTAAATATACTCTTATAGTGTATGATATTTGTGTTGAATTTCATTGAAATCGGAGGTGATGATGCCGAAAATTCCATTTCTTATTTAAAAATAAAACTATTTGCAAACTCGCTATTTATACTTGGATAGCAAATTATTGCATTTTCGTGCCGCCATGCACCAAAATATTGTCATATGGTAGCATTAATGATTAAAAAATTATGTATAAAAGATATAGTAAATAAAAAACATGTCAGCATTACACATGCTACTTGAAAATATGTAACTCCTTGGTGCTTGTTCACGCTCCTCAAGTCTTCAGTATTAAGGAAAGAGAGGAAAATAAATGGCGTTCTCTCTTCCCTTTCTCCTGAAAGCTCAAGACTTGACCGTTTAAGCTTGAAGAGTGTGAATCAGCAAAAAAAAAGTTGTACGGCAACGCTTTTCACTTTTATTTTCAAACAGCGTTGCCATATTTTTTTTTGAAAATAACTGCATCTTAAGAAAAAAAAAACTGAATTTCACTAAAAAAAAACTGCGTACAAAAATTGTCAAAATAAATATATATAATTTACTTAATTTTTTTTTAACATATATACAATATAATATTAACGAATATTGTTACTTTATTGGCTCGATGAAAGAGAGTGGAACTAAGAGGGGTACACAAGGACATGTAGTCTTGCGATTTTTTCTTTTGTTCATTTAATACAAAGTTGATTTTAGTTTGGGCACAGATTTACAATTTGTCTAGTGAACATACATGAAAAATTCCTGCAATAAAGCTTTTACAATGTAAACTCAAATGCAACTTTAAAAAGAAACATAACAAATCATAGTATGTAAACAGGGACACAATTAAACTTTCAAAAGTAAAAGCCAAATAAACTACTTAAACGGCTTTGCAAACGTCAAAAATATACATTTGTACAATCCTCTTGCGTAGTTAATTGGGGTATTTGACGATTAAATCACGTTTGTAGAAAAATCGAAATGTTGTATATTTGCAAAATTGTTTGCGCTACCTAGTGCTAAATTTAATCATTTAAATGGCGCTACCTATTGCTAAATTTAATCATTTAAGTGAAAATTTTGCAGAGTCAAGAAGGAAACGACGAAACATAACAATTTACAAGAATAATAGCCTATTTCCGATGTGCGAAAGAATTCTTTCTTTCGCATAACTACATTGAACACAAAAACAAATTTTTAGACTTTGTTTTGGGTTTCTGACGAAAGAATTCTTTCGCACATTGGAAATAGGCTATAAAAGTATTTTATTAGAATTTATTGAAAAATGCTTAATTTGGTTTGGGTGGCTTATTTCTTAACGAAAAGTTCGTGTTAACCAAGCCGTTTGTGTTTTTTGTTTGGCTCTTAAAGCTTGCATCTGGTATACGAGTTTGTGTTAAGCAAATTAGTTGAGATTATGGCTTAAGAGATAAAAAATAATATAAAAAAATTGAAATTGAAAAATTTTAATGCAAAATCTGCACAATTTACAAAAAAACTTTTAACAAACAACTTCAAAATTGTTCAATGCTTAGAAAAACTGCAAAATGCCGATAAATCTGCACATTTGGCAACGCTGCTTGCAAATAAGGAATGCGTTTAAACGGGTTATATAAGATGAATATTAAAAAAGTTTCACACGGAATGACAAACTTTGTCTACCCTCATTAACTACTAATATTAATGTTTATCTTTTTTGAATCCCTTTGTTAAATTTATCTTTTTTTAGTTTTTGTTTTTCTATTATTTTTCTTTCTGTTGAAAATAATTTTTTCTAAAACAAATACTTTAAGTCAAAAACAATAACGTTGTTCTTGAAATACATAAATAAATAAGTAAATATGTAATATTTACTTATTAACGGATTAAAACGCTAACCTTGTACAAAAATCGTCTGGGTCGTTTCCGAGAAATCTGGGTTCAGATTAAAAGGCCACAGAATATGAAAAATTAAATGGTTCATAGGAACGAGCCACTGCTAAGGGATACACTTTATGGAATATAAAAAAATAGTTTAGAAAACGCATTTCGTACTAAAAATCGAATGCGACTTTCTTAGGATTTATTAAAAACAAAACAATATAATTTGCTATTCTAACAGTTTAATTAAATATGGAATTAAATATAACCAGAATATATAAAAGTATGTATATAAGGTGATTTGTAAGGACAAAAATTTGTCGATATTGTGCCATCGATTTTTCGATAGCTTTTGGCATAAGGAAAACAAAGTTTTACTAGAGCATATAAAAAAAAATCATTTTCGAGGCGCCTAAATTTCAATTTTTTTGACTATTTTTCCAGTTTTATTTTTAACTTTTATATATGGATGGATATATTTAAAAAAAATTAAATCGGCCACTTTTTTTAACTTACCTACTAAAAAATGGAAATGCGGTCTTTTAGAGAAGCGCTTCCTCTGTTAATAAGCCTAAGCAGCTCTCTACTTCCGGTCTTAGACCAAGTATTCCCTGGTTATGTCGTTCAAGCACCCGCTTGTCGACAGCTAGAGTGAGAAGGCGAACCTTCAGCTAAGTAGCCTGAATGGCATGCTACCACCGATGCATCTCAGGTAGCTAGGTGGCAAACAAAAACACCAAGTCACTGAAACTCAATGCTCACCTCTACGGGCAGCCCCAGTACCAGTCCAGATGGATGCAAATCGCACTGATTAATGAAACCGAATAAATGAACAGCGATCGAAAACCCTGATGAAGACAATTGGCATGAAAAAACACGGAAACGATTTGGATCATGGAACGTACGAACTTTATCGGAATCTTCCAAACTAACTCAGTCTGAGCGTGAAATGGAAAGATAAAATCAACTCTTTCTTGGACTTAGTGAAGTCAGGTGGCCTGATAGTGGTGAACAACAAACACCTGGCGACTATAAATTTATATATATTTAGGAAAATCCTCAGATGCATCAAGATCAAGTGGCGTGGGCTTTCTTCTATCTAAAGAGCCTAAGAAAAGTTTAATCGAATGACAACGTCATGACGCTTTCATTGGCAAGCATGATATTGGTCGTATGACTGAAAACATCGAACTCTTTTGCGAAGCATGCGCCAACTGCAAGCTGCTTATCTCCTTATAGGAAAGTGCATAAAGTTACATGGGTATCAAACGAAAAGGTTACAGAAAACCAAATATACCATATCGCAATAAGCAAAATGTGGAGGCACTCACTGATCGATGTGAGAAATAGAAGTGGAGTTGATATTGGGAGCGACCATCACCTTATAATGGGAGTGATACGACTAAAAATATGGGCAAACAGATGCGATAAGCCGAATAAAAGAGTAAGATTTTACTTTGAGAGGCTGACGAACAGAGAACCACTAATCCATTTCTTAAACTCCCTCAAATTAAAAACTGAATTACTCAAAAAAAGTGTAACAAATCGCGACACGTGCTGGAAACAGGTTGGAAATGCCTTTCTTGAGTCCGCCACAAATTGTCTCGGTAATCAAATTAAAAACGTGACCCCATGAATATCAGATCAAACCTGGAATCTTTTTGAGGATAGAAGGGAGGTTAAATTACGTATCAACAACACCAAAACCCAGCAAGCAAAATTGGATCTGAAACAACAATATAATACCATAAATCGAAAGGTCAAACGAATTGCGGAAAATGATAAAAGGAAATGGGCAGAAAATATGGCTGCAGAGGCGCAAAAGGCCAACGAATCAAACTGGCCGAATTTTGTGGTATGGATCACAAAATTACTCGCTGGTCATAATCACTCCAATATGAGGCCCCTGCGTAATGCAAATGGTGAATTAGAATACATAAAAGAAGGTAAACTGGGAGTATGGGAAGACCACTATCGGAACATACTTGATAGTGCAAACGATGATGAAGCGACTGAGCTCTGCAATCGCACCCATCACAATCAAAGAAACTTCCAGCACGGAAGCAATAACATCGCTAAAAGACCACAAGGCTGCGGGGTCCGATAATATTCCCCTTAAGTTGTTTAAAGCTGATAATCCAACCGTTAGTTGGCAGAGTTCAACGCTTCAGAGTGCACTTCATGAAGGATAAATAATCAATATCCCAAAAAACGAAAATCAGATGGACTGCGAAATTGGGGGGCATCACCCTTTTTAATATTCTTAACATGATTATAGCACGTATCTTATTTAATCGCAAATCTGTGGTGGCAGAGCCTAAATAAGGAATAGTCTTCGCATAATTACTGAGCAGTCAGCCGAATGGCAGTCAAATCTGTATCTGATATTTATGGTTTTCCAAAGTGCATTTGGCTCACTTCACCACTCCGCCATATGAAAAGCGATGCAGTGTAAAGGAATTCTAGATAAGTTAATCAGACACGTGGAATGTTTGTATATGGATGCAACTTGCTCAGTGCTCCATGAAGGCCAAGTTAGCGAACATGTTAGGGCTTAAACTGGTGTAAGGCAAGGGTGTGCCTTATCCCCCTTACTGTTTAATATCGGGCTTGATGTTATAATGAGTCAATCTTTTAATCCCATGCATGGGATTACAATAAGCATGGCTGGAAGACTCACTGACCTTGACTATGCTGATGACATTTGTTTACACTCACACAATCAGAAAGACATGCAACAAATGTTAAATAGCATCACGGGTAAGGCGATGAACGCAGAACTGATTATTAATACGACAAAAACAAAATCAATGCGTTTCAATGTACCGAACAGCTATCGCTTTTCACTTATGGGGAAACAGCTTGAAGATGTTACAACCTTTTACTACCTGGGCAGCATTATTGCTAAGATATTCAAAACAGACTGACAATAGCTAGACAAGCGTTTGGAATCTTGAATAAGTTCTGGAGGGTTTATAACATTACAGTATCAACAAAATTTAAGTATTCAACAGAAATGTAAACTCAGTATTGGTTTATGGCTCGGAGGCCTGGAATTTAACGAACCTTGATATACAAAAACTATAGTTTTTGATCGGCAGTAGCTAATTTACAAAATGAGCTGAATGTCTATATGTTTCCTGACATTTCTAGAGTCGTTGCTGGAATTTTATCCATTCTACATTCGTCTGCAAACGGGGAAAGAGTTTTTTCTTTCAAAATATAATAAGAACTAGGGAAAGAAATAGACTACATGTGCCAACATTATCAAGTCTCATACAAACAAAGGATTGGTTAAGATCGACAAATTCATGCTGCTATGATGTAAAAATTCCAAATACATAGTTTATTAACTAAACAAATAAGTACCTGATTTTGATCTCATATATTTATAAGACTTTATGTACCTTATGTTCAGTTTTTTTTTTTTTTTTGTAATAAATAAAAAAAAATGGTACTGTGAAGGTCCAAAGAGCACATTTTTTTTGGAAGTTGGTACAAAATTTAAAACCACATTTAACATCCCTGAGATGCATCACTTTTAAATAAACAAACACAAGCATAGTTTTGCGACCGATTTATTCTTCTTACTTAGAATACTTTTTTGATTATACTGAATTTTTAGCTGTAGGTATTGAGCAGACTCGATCATACTCCTTGCAGCTCTCTGATCCACATGACAAATACACATAATGTGAACATAGCTTATATCTGTATAAACTACATATGATCCTGAAATTTAAAGTTAATATGCTAGTATTTTATATCGGTAAAACGCGTTCTGTTAATGCAGTTTTAAAACTTTTTCATTGGTTACAACCTTCATTCCATACCCTGAGCAGAAGTGGCACATAAGAAACATTTCGATACTATCGATAGTTTTTAACCAAACTATCGAAACAATCGATTGTGCCGACTATCGATAGTTTTGCAGCTCTCACTTGTACTCATATTTGGCCAAGGCGAATTCATCTATACGGTGGTGTCCAAGGCGAATTCATGTATACGGTGGTGTCGATACTACAACAAGTAACAACACCAAAAACACAACAATGTATTTTTTTGTTGCTTTCGTTGATCGATATGTCAAAAACACAAGCAACTTTTTACGTTTCTCTTTCTAAGTAAGAAAAAAAAGTAGCACAGCTGTGCTTTCAACGCCACCTGGTAAATGAATTCGCCTTGGTGGTGTCGATACTAAAACAAGTAGCAACACCAAAAACACAACAATTAGTCAATTCACAAGTCAAAATGTCCTAATATTTCACAATGGTTTAAAAATATTGTTGTTGGCTTGTTAACAAACAGTGTCTTAAATAAATAGAACGTTGCTTGCTGTGTTTATTGTGCTGTCGTAATTAATCAGAAAAGTCCAGCGCTGAGCGGCTGAGCCGTACAACAATATTTTTAAACCATTGTGAAATATTAGGACATTTTGACAATATGACATGTTAGCATACCTTGTGAATTGACTAAATGTATTTTTTTGTTGCTTGTGTTGATCGATAAATAGCACAGCTGTGTTTTCAACGCCATCTGATAAATGAATTCGCCTTGTATTTGGTCATTTGTTGCAAAAATTTTGTTTTTACTAGAACTGTAAAAAAAAATTCGTTGGCGTTTTTTTTTTTTTGACGATTTTCTGTGTACATACTATTTGGCAATGAAGGTGAAGAGAAATCGGACAACCCTGGTGGTGACTTGAATTTCATTTTTTTAATTTTACATCCGGCACTCGTAAAACTGCTCTGAGTGGGGAAGCAGTTCGCGCTCGTTGTCATTATTTTTTAAGGACAATCAGATCGTTCTTGTTTTTCTACTTTTCGTGCGTTTTGCGTTGTCACCTCGCATTGGTTAATGGCTTGGCGTCGTATAACTGTACCGAGTTACAGTTTTTGAGGTTGTCAGCATTGACTTGGTGCAATCGCTTTTAACCTAAAATTGTTTAACGTGTTTGTCTGGTGGAGAACCAATTAAAACTCGTTGTGACTGGTGGAGAACCATCTAAAATTCAGATGTTTACTGGTGGAGACCAAAAAATCCTCTGGAGTGGATTCTTGAAGCGCTCGCGTTCCTATACGAAGGTTTAGGCCGAACGAGGACTTGCGGTTGAGGCTCCAAAATTTCGTGGGTTACCCTGGCAATATGACTTAAATAGTCAGCCAAAAACTAGTTTAAGGAAAAATATTAAAAAAAAAAATAATTTTACCGCTGCAGCGAAAATCTGTTTAACAAAATAAATGTAGTTATATGCCTTATTTAATGGCATTACATTATGGCCCTAATCATGTAAAACGCAACGCAACGCCAAAGAACTTCATTGAAAGCACAAGCAATGTCATAAATATTTTATAATTTTGTTGGTCCTTCTACAGAAATTCATGTACCGTTATAAAATTTTCAACGCCACAAGCTATGCAGCGTTTGAAATTTTAAAACGCAATGTAAATTTTTGTAGAAAGCAACAACAAAATTACAAAATATTTATGACATTTTTGTGCTTTCAATGTAATTCTTTGGCGTTGCGTTGCGTTTTACATGATTAGGGCCTATGTCTTTTAGTGGCTGAATGGGCTAGCTGCTTTGTCGTAAATAATTTTTTGTGCGTTTGGGTGTTCGAATCCCACACACTTCACGCATTGCATTAAACTTTTTTTTTGCATATATTATTTTAATAAAATTTATTAGATTTTGTTATTAAACTTTATATGACCAAAATACTAAATTCATTCAAAACGACTCTTTTTATTATTTTTTTATACCCTTTTTTAAAATTATTATAATTAAGTTCATTTAAATATACATATGTATGTATGTATGTATGAATAAGTATATATATCTATATATTTTAACAATAATTATTTATATTTAAATACGAGGATGAGGGGTATATAAGATTCGGCATAGCCAAATATAGCACTCTTACTTGCTTTTTAATCAAGTGGTACAAAAGTTATTAAATTTTGTAAAAAATTATATTTATTCCATTTATATTATTTAAGATAAGTCGTAAAATAAAAAAGATAAAGTCGAAAGAACAGTTGATAAAAAATGATTTTACTCATGTTTCTGCTTGGCATTTCTCGCGCACTATTATAACGTGTTTTCCCTTAATTTGGTGGTTGAGATATTCCTTATCGTCAGCATCATCATCGGTAGTTTCTTCTCTTTAAGCCAAAAGAAGATTTTAAATTATTTTTGACTCATAGGTTTCTCAGCTTTGTATTTTGCAATCAAATAATGCAATTTCCAACCATTCACAACTGCCGAATTCAAGATAGTGCACCACAAAGATCAATACCATTTCTTTCCACGTATATTGATTCGGTAGTTCTGGATTACATTGTCGGGCAAATCCTCACCCCCCATGCCCTTGTTATAATTATTTTACAAGGCTGGCTGACCATGTCGATGCTTTTGGCAAAACTTTATCGAAATTTGTCGAATAAGTTTATGAAAAAACACATTTATTTAAAAGTCAGTATTGCCAGTTGAAGGAAATGAAAAACATTAGGAAAGATAAAAAATAGCCATGAAGAGTAAAAGCAACAAGATTAGGAAGTACATAAATATAAAATAATAAAAATTATACAAATTTGACTTTGTTTTCAATGTAAATTAATTGTTTTTAATATACTTAAATTTTGAAACTTAAAACAAATTTTATGTATTTTATTTTCAAACACATTTTTTAGCAATTTGTTTTGCTTGGAAGTACATAAAAAAGTAGTTAGGAAAAAAGTTTAAACTTAATTTAAAAAATGCTTTACAAATTACATATAAAAGTAACAAAAAAGAAAAAAATTACATATGCCCCTATTATGAGTTACATTCGATAAACGATTTTCGCTGGCTATCGAACTTCGACTATTGAATGTTAATTTGGTATTATGAGTTGGCAGCAATGTCGAAAATTTCGTTGTGCATCGAATTTTTCAACGAAAACAAATTTGCTTTTGACGGTGTAAATAATTAAAAAAAAATTGTATAAAATTTAAGTTTTTGTTAATTTATTAGTTCTGGTGTGCAAATTTCACATTCTTAATTATTTTAGGTTATTTTATGCAGGTCTAAATTTGTCAGTATTAAGCAGCAGTTGTAAAAGCTCGTTTCCCTTATGGAACAAAATCCTTTATTGGCAAAAGGAGTTTTTACAAAAGTTCAGGCTACAAAAAAGTGGGATGAAATCTCGCAGGAGCTAAATTGTTTGGGACCACCCGTACCATATTTCAATTTGTTAACAAAAATTTTTTATTTAAAGTGACAGCTAATAGAAAATGTACTACTGTGAATAAACTAAGCCACAATAGTACTTTTTTTTATCGAATGTGTGTCATAATACCAAATGAAAATTCGTTCGATCAAATAATTCGACTGCTGTCGAAAATCGAATTAAGTTCATAACAGGCACCATAACTTTAATAAGTGGCAACATTGTTATTGAGTATTTATATAAAAAATGAGAGAGAGTGAAAACCAAGAATGATATAAAAAGAGATTACGCCATGCGCATGTTTTCCCGTTAGATGACGTAGCTTAGCCCAAGCTAGGGTTACCTATTCGTGTATGTTTCGTGACGTCATTTGACCCACCTGCGCAGAAAATTCAATTTTTGAGATCGTGTTGTCGTAATCTTTCTTCTATCATTCTTGGTGAAAACTGTAAAGCAAATCTCATGGTACAACTATACAAGGTAAACGCGTTGCTACAACAAGTACAATACAAAAACAACAGGACATTTGTCTTTTGTATTTTCTACCGAGACGTCTAAAGTGTTCCTTCAGCAACACTCAATAAAACACAAATTGAAAAAAAAACAGAGCACGCGAAGGAAAAAATGGCGCGCACTAACTAAAATATATGTAAACAAACATGAAAAATGTTAACCAACATGAAATTTTTTTTGACATTTGGGGTTTTACTGGGGTAAACAGCTGACAAAAATCTGCGCCAACGAGTCTACCTTGTGTAGTTGTACCAATGCAAAAGTCAAGGCGAATTCATGTATACGGTGGTGTCGATACTACAAGTAACAACACCAAAAACACAACAATGTGTTTTGTTGCTGCTTTAGTTGATCGATATGTCAAAAACACAAGCAACTCTTGACATTTCTCTCTCTAAGTAAGAAAAAAAAGTAGCACAGCTGTGCTTTCAACACCACATGAAAAATCAATTCGCCTTGGCAAAAGTCGTTCCACAGAACAAATTGTTTGTGTTTGCCATATGAAACGAAATGTGTTTGCTAGTAGCATGAATAAAACGACAGTTGGTTCAGTATTCTGAATTTTATTTGAATACGAAATTCATGGGAGGAACATTTCGCTATGCTTAAATATGAAGTTATTCATGCAGCACTTTATTAGACAAAATCTTTTTACGTGTGCTCATACTTACCTATGCAAAACACTAGTCAATAAAAAAACAATATAAAATCCACAAAAAAAACTCGAAATTCAATTTTAGATTGTACAATGTACATTAGGGATGCCAAACGGGAAATCCCGAAATCCCGGGATTTATTTTTATAAGTCCCGGGATTTTTAACATATCAACTTTTATGTACAAAACTGTTCGTTTTTATTGAATTTTTATACTATATACAAAAAAATTAATAAAAATTTTATTTGAATTATATTTTTTATTGCAAATAATTCTTATTTTTGAGTTTAATTTTTGTTTTTGGAACACATCGAGTATTTAAAATTTTAAATTTTTGCTTGATATATGACGACTATTTCTTGATTTTTGTATTTTGCTTAATAAAAACCATTATTTTAAGTAGAAACGAAATTTGCAGACTCACACCGCAAGCCTTTATTACAATTACGTTTAGCACGTTCAGATTTGGGTTAAGACATAATTCCAAAATAAAAATGATTATTTTTATGCAAAATATAGAAATCAAGAAATAATTGTTATATATCAAGCAAAAACTAAAAATTATTCACGATTCAATTAAAGTTTTATTCAGAACCCAAAGAATAAAAGTTGATATAATTATAACAATTAAGTCGTAATATTGATGAAATAGCTCATATTCCTTCCGGTCCAATAATAATAAAAAATTAGCTTAAAAAACATACGGCAAATAAAATAATTTTTTTTTATAAATAAACACTATCAGACGTTTTCATAAAAAAATTATTTAAACTTGAAATCTGTTTTAAGAAACATTTGTATAAACATTTTGTTTTAAAATAAATTTCAAACGTAGTTAAATTATTGATAATGAATCTCGCCCTCACCCTGGAGGTGTACTGCGCTGCAGTCGACATAGTTTTACAGTTTTTTACTCAGCTATCGAAATCGATGAGGGATTACACTTTGCAGTGTATTAATGTCGTCACAACTTAATTCACATTAAAAATTGAATTGCTGTCAAAAAATCGAAATGAATTGATCTAGAAAAACTAAGAGATACGTATATTTTTTTAAGCTTTTTTCAGAATCTGATCAGTTTGATCATGGATGAGGCCATAAGAATGTATTAAGCGACAATTTTTTCGAAAATTACTTTTTGATGTGGAATCATACTAGAAGTTAGATGCAAAGGAAACTAGAGAGAAAATAAAATTGTATCAACCGTCAAGTTTTCTCTTATGATAAGCCACATTTTTAAAAATGTAATTGTCGTAAGCAACAAAAGGTCTACACAAAAATGTTGTTAGATGTCGCTTAGTTTAACCGAAATTGTCGCTTAGCACACTCATCCAACTAGAACTTGATCCATTTTAGTCGCTTATAACACTCCAGATTATGATTGTCTTTGAGTTTAAAAATTTTTTCTATGAACCGATACATACAAGAATACGAGGATATTATAAAAAATACATTTGGTGAGAAAGAAGACGAATTGGCAGAGACAGACGAAGAAGATGATTTGTCTGACTATTAAAATGATTATTAATAATCTTAAAATTTCCGTATTTGATTTTTTGTTTTGAAATAAATGTTTTGTTACTTTTTATATAGATTTTTATTTATTTTATTGTTTAACAGAAGAAATAAGAAATGAATTAAAAGACACAATTTATTACAAACCTTAATTTTTTGTGTCCATGTCAATGTTTTAAGCGCCATTTACCGTTGTATCAAGCGCCAATGTCTTGACCACGAAAATGTACTAAGCAACAACAATTTTTTATCTGATTAAAATTTTGGGTTTGCAATGAATTCAAGTTTTGTATTCTGAAAATCGCTTTCCAAATATGTTCCTTTCAATAAAATACACAAATAAATAACTAAATGAGACGTTTTTTTCGTTTTCTACAAAATTTTAGAAATGTCGCTTAATACATTCTTATGGGAAGGTATCGATATGTATAAAATAAATTGTTTCGTTGTTTTCATTTTTAAAAATTTATGTTACGTATATAAAACCTTTTGAATATTTAAAAAGTGCTGTTTTCTTAGTAAATGGTGAACAAAATCAAAAGTTTTGCGCCGATTGCAATGAAATATTGCATTGATCAATGAACTTAAGCCTAATTAAAAATATCTAAATTTGGATTAAAAAATTCATAAACTATTTAAAAAATCATAAAAACTAAAAATGCGACAAAAATCAAACGAGCTTTATTTCATTGCAATCGGCGCAAAACTTTTGATTTTGTTCACCATTTACTAAGAAAACTGAATTGATAAAAATCGTGATTTACATAAAAAAAAAAACACTTTTTAATGTGCATTTTAGAACAAAATTGAACTTTTTTTGTGTTGATTGTATATCCCAGCAAAAACTTGACTTACAATGCTACTTTCAATGACTTCCATAATTCATTGCTTTGCAGCTTTATTCGCCACTTTTTGCGTTGTTAGTTATATATAAAATAATAACTTTATTATTATATCTTAAAAATTTAATAATTATACATTACAAAAAATTCTTTGGTATAATGACATAAATAAGTTGTTATTATATGATTTCAAATAATTTTTTAAATCAAATTTCCATATATTATATTAATAATTGTTAGATATCCGATAATATTATAAAATTTTAAGAATGATTTCGATGTGAAATACATGGAAAATCCAAAATTCAATCACATGTATGTAAATATATACATAAATATGTTCCAACATTTTCAACACAATATATTTTTGTTATTAGAATACTATTAGTGATATCATTCTAATGTTAACGATGTTTTTTGAAGAACATATCCAGGGCTGTCACAAAAATTGTTCGGAATGGCTTTGAATCGTAAATTTCGTAAATCCGACAAATTTTAATTTTGTTATTTTAAGATAAATGTGGCAATATTGTGCAAACCAAAAGAAAATCTTTTTTCGGTCAAAAAATTAAAAGTGATTTCATTCCGAGAAAGTTTATCGGGTTTCGTTTTCTGAAGAAGCTTTCTCGGAATTAAAAAAACTCGATCGAAATTGATATGTGTGACAGGCCCGTATATTTACATATATTACGACACACATCGCTATTACAGTGTTAGAGCTATAAATGATTTTGTGCAGCAAAAGCACTCTTTAGTAAATATTTTCTTACATTTCGAAAAATTTATTATTATGTACATTTCTTCAACAGCAATTACATAAGATTTCAGAGCAATTTTAATTTGTTAACCTTTTTAAAAGTTAATTTGAAAGTACTTATTTCTTGTCTCTTTTGGTAACTACACATTTTTATACAACTTTTAAGTATAAAATAAAGGTATTATTTTTTAGGTTGTAATTTGCCAAATTATAAAGGATTACTTTTGGGACATCGCGAACAAAAATAAGTACTTTTTCTAGTAGAAAAGTAAGTACTCTCTTCCTCAAGTTCTCATTATTTTTCTGCTTATTTTGTAAGCAAAGTTTTTGCTGGGATAGTGCCCACACCTACAATTTATAATTGTAAAAAAATTTTCTTTTAATTGCTATTTTTTTAAACTTCAACAATATCTCTGAAACTATTTACTAGGCAAATTTAAAAGCAATGTAAGAGCGTTTTAAAGATAATATTGTTGTCGAGTTTCGGATTTTTTTTTAAACTATTCAACTTATTCCAATATACATATGTAGTGAAAGTGCCTTAATTATAGTCATAACGGTATATCTCGAAAAGTATAGCTGATAGAGAAATATGGAGATTAGATTTGAAATCAGCGATCTCAAGTTAGTAAAAATTTACAATAAAGTTTCAGGCCGCAGATAAATAGTTTAATTTTTTTCCCTTGTGTTATCTTCTGTCCCTGAAAGCATACGTCATTTCCCTATAAAATCTGTTATATGTATGTTAAAATTCAAATTTTCAAAGCATTGTTGGTTTGCAATAATAAAATATTCAAAGAACATTTGGGGGATTCACAAGGTGTGCTATAAAGTCATATTGTCATAATATCCTAAGATTTTATAATATTTTAAAAAAACTATTGTTGTATTACCATATTATGTTTTAAAAAAATATAATTTTTCTATTCTTTTTTGATGTAAAAGGATGTGCAAGGTTGTTTAGAATGCTATGCCTTGCCACAGCAGTTTTACTTCATCGGTGCACCGTTTAAGGTGCTCAGTGGGAAGATTGAGACCAAGTTTGATTTAAGTTCAAAAGTATTCTGATTTTATTATTTTTCCTTAATAGCATATATACTAATTTTAATAAATAAGCTGTCTTATTCTAAACTTTTTTTTTACCTTATCTAACACATAGCATGACAAACCCGAAAGATTCATTGTAATTCTATTGGTCAAAATTTTCATTTAAATTTCACTCAATACAATTTGGATTGAGTGACTTTTGTGCTGTCTAAAATGTGTGCAATGTGTACTATATTTAGAGTTTGTTCCCGGAAATTCCCGGGATTTTCAGTTGTTTTCAATTCCCGCTTTCCCGGGAATTTATTGCGGGATTCCCGGGAAATTTTGAAGAAAATCTTTTTTTAAACTTTAGTAAATTTATGTCAGACTTGTGTCTTAAGTTGTTTTATCAAACTTAATTTCACCACAATATTTAAATTTTGTACAGTTTAAGGCTTTTAAACTAATTTTTGAGAATGGGCTTTATATTGGGCCTATTGTAAATTATAGACCTATCATCATGAAATATTATTTCTTGTCCTAGCAAATTTAAGTGTAAATTTTACAACATTATTATAAAGCTTTGCAGTTAAGGGCGTATTAAATTGTTTTCCTAGCTTTTGTTTCATATGCTGCATTTCAAGTGATTTTGAGTCTCATAAAAGTAGAAAGTAGAAATTTGTGTACATTTCGTCACAAATTTATGTAAGTTTTAGTTGAGTTTTTAGGGAGGTAGATCCACATTTGGGTGCATAACTCTTGTCCCACTGAAGCGATTGAGCTGGAATGCAATCCCAAACAGCCTAGAAGATCTAGAAACAATTTGACACCCAAATAGCAAAATCGGTTTAGAATTAATAAGGGACTAATAATAAAAATACTTTATGGGACCTTAGATGAAAAAATATCACATGGAATGAAAAACTTATTATACCTTCATACACCACTGCTGATTAAGGGTTATAAAATTGTAAAAAATATGTTATTAAATAAATGTAGTAAATCCAATTTCTCCTTTGTGCTGAATTTGTTAAACGGTAAAAATGTTCCAGAATTCCTACTTCGTAATGTTATGCTTTCAGGTCCTTATCACCCTTCCCGAATTTTTATTCGCGTAAGACTAATACTTTCATTCTAATTATGCTAATAAGCTCTGAATTTGACAATGTATATATATGTATACGTAAATTGATTTCTATTATCCTATTGGCATTGAGATCTTAGTTAAACTAGGTTTAGTTAATCTGCAAACAGATTTGTGCTGCCATTACCAAGTTTGTATACAAAATTTTCACGGAAGATCATAGTTTTGCCTAATATGTTGGTCTTTATTGAAATATTAAAAATAAAATCACATTTTGCTGGAAAAATCCGAGTTTCAAAGTACGTTTAACTAAGTTTAAACTTAATCCATATCTCAAAACCCCAGCCTAAGTGTTTTAAAATAATTTGAATCTTATATTTTTTACGTTTTTGTTATATAATAGTTTTTAGATTTAATGCTTTTAAGATTAAAAGCCAATAAAAAATATAAATTTTATTGGAGAAATAAGTTATTAAATAAATACAAAATTTTAGGCGGGAATCCCGGGATCCCGGGAATTTGATTTTTATTTCCCGCTTTCCCGGGAATCCAAAAAGTGCGGGAATAAAAAAACTCTTAACTATATTTCAAGTGCTTTGACCCTTTTCAATTGCGACTGCACATTGCACCTATTTGTTAAGTTTTTTGTGTGGTATAATTTGTGTCATGTTTCCTTATTTTCAAGCGTATCATACTCAGCGTGTTGTATTACATTAATGTTTATATATTTTCTAAAATAAGTGGGTCGGCATGTAGTGTGTCATTCTATTTCACAGAGTGACAAAACAAATACACCACAACCAACAACAAAAAAAGTCTTAATATAATAACACTTTTTATGATGTGTTTTAGGGATGGGCAAATTGAAAAATCATATCGATATCGATATTTTTTAAGAGTATATATATGAAATAAAAATATCGATGTATCGAACGTATTAAGCTGAAATTATTACCATATTACAATACATATTTACTTAGGTACAAACATATTACATGTAACTCCATTCTAACTTTTTATTGTTTCTTTTAATTTCAAATTCAATACCTGTCCCTCGATTTCGAACGAAACTTTCATTCGATTAACTTTTATTTAAAGCAAAAACCAATTCTAAAATTTAGTTTTTAAGGTAAGTTATGCGAACGAAGTTTTCGCTTGAAATCGAGGGACAGGCAATTAATTCTACAATAAAAAAATTTAAAATAAAGTAAAGAATACAAGAAAATTTTTGTTTATTCGCCATATAAAATGTAAAAAAAAAAATATGCCGGCTTAAAAAAAAATTGCCGGTGACACATACTGTACAAGTACACTGGGCAATATCTTATTTGTAATAAGAGGAACGTGCTCAACTAAAAAAAAAACTACCAGTTCATCGATTTCGAACGTTAACGTTCGCATAGAAAATTACATTTAAAACAGCAAAAACATTTTAAAATTTGTTTTTGTGTTAAATATTCGAAATCGCCTTATCATTTAAACCAAAACTTACTAAAAATAAATCAACCTCTTTTAAACCTAAAATTGAACAGTAGAGCGATTTGTTTAGTTTATTCAATAAACTAAACTATTTTTCAGTTACGTGAATATATGTTAGGCAACCTCCTTCATTTTCGAAACAACGATAGATCTCGAAAACAAGAGCTGATCTAAAAAAACGCTTAGCACCACTGGATTCAGCGGGCCCGAATAAGTTTAAAACGTCCGTTGCCCCACCAGTGGCAAAAAATTGTCAAATTCTAACACAGTGTAATCAATCAAAAATCCGATTTCGATTTAAGGTTACGAAATGAACTTAAAAAACAATTTATGGACTTTAACAGACCGACCCAAATAAGAGCAATGAAAAAATATTTTTAATGAAACATATCAAATTTTCCAGCCGTTCTGTATCAAATTCGCGTGAAAAAGGTTTGTTTAGTGTATGTTGTAGATAAGGAAAATTTTTGACATAAAAAGCTCTTGCCGCTTTTATTTAGGTTGGCCTGTAATAGAAAATATATCATGTTAAAGTAAATTTATTAGTGTTTTAAATAAAGAAAAATTCTGTGCACATTTATTTAAGAAGATTTTCGCCACACAAAAGGAAGAAAATCTGATGAAAAACTTAAATCTTCTTTGATATAATTAATATAGGAAAATTGCATTAAATCTACCAAAGTAAACATTTTTTTGTTGGGTTCATGGGTGTATTTAAGGCACAGTCAAAAGCTTTGGCAAATTCTGGCATGTTTGTTAATGGGACCACACCGCGGAGTGCACCAATTGTATGTTGTGCAGTGAGAATCTCATTTTTAATGGTTTCTGGAATAATATTTTTAATTAATTATGTAATAAATAAATTATTTGTTTTGAAAAAGTACCATTTTTGGCGTTTTGACACCACGTTTGGGCATATGCTATAAAAAGCAGTTGTTCAGGTGAATAATTCAATCCAGGCAATCGGGGCTCAGGTCGTCGCTTTTGCTCAATTAATTTCTTGTAGGCGAACCAGATTTCGTTAATGGCGCCAGCATCAGCAATATTTTCATTTTTAGTATTATTACCATTAAGCTAAAATGAAGAAAGAGAAGAATTGACAAATCATACAAAAATCTATTTAATACCAAATAACTTTAAATTTACAAATATTAACTCTTAATTGTGCCAACAACTTACCTTAAGTCCCGTTTGCTCATCTGTGTATCTGCTATATTGTTCAACTAAACATTGGGCCCTTTTATGAAATTCTGTTTCAGAAATGGGAGCCCACCAGTCTTTCCTCATTCCCGTACCATCATGTTTACGACCAATATCATCAACACCGTGAGTGAGCTCATGAGCAACAATTTGGCCAAGGACAGCATAATTAATGGCATCAAGTCGTTCCTTGTCATACACGTAACCTCGCAAAATACCGGCAGGGAACTCTAAATATAAATTAAAATTTTTGTTTTTAATTGATGAGATTTCCACAAAAAACTTTTCCACTTGAAAACCTTTTTGAAAATAATTTCGATTCGTAAAAATATTATTTCATATATTCATGGGGGCAAACTACCATATTCCATACTGATCGAATAATAAAATTTCATTTTTCATTTATTTCATTTTTAAACAAAACATAAATAAAATTTGAAAGGCCTATTACGAGGCCTAATTGAGTTATGGACAGACACAATCAGTTATTATTTAAATAAATTAAATTTGGAACCTGCATTTCGCAGAAACTTTGCTTATTTTTTGGAAAAATTTAGCACTTGACAATATTTGAAGTCTTTTTACAACCTTATACAATTCTTTCCAATATTTTTAATTTTGTGCTCAACATACTTTTGCGAATGCCAGCAATGAAAATTCATTTGCACATACTAATGCAAATAATAACTCCATTAAGTTTAAAAATATTCTATTATTATTAACCACAATTATAAAAAGAGAAGATTTTACTAGCCTATAAAAATATACTTTTATTTACCAATAATATCTTCTAAATTTATATTGCAGTTTCGAAACAACAAAACATTTTTTAGGTTTGCGGACGTTAATTTATTGCGTTGTTTTGAGCAAATGTATTTTAAATCGGAAAATATTTGTTCGCTAAGATATATTGAGGAAAAAAGCGACAAACATTTGAAGGAATTTTTTTTAATACAGGATATAGTGCCCCGTCTAAATTTTTCCAGAACTCAATAATATTTTCCCTATCTGGAGGATTAAATTTTAAATAAACTCATCCGCTTGTATGCTCGTTATCGCTGTCTACAAGGCTAATTAATAAAATTCAAATTTGAAGTTTACAGAAGCTCAATAAACACAACATCAAGGCGACTTCATCACAGTTATTCTTGATACTACAACAAGTACACCTCGTACAAAAACCACAAGCAATTTGTTTTTTTAAAATCATTGTACAATGTTAAAAACAGAAATAAAACAAAACAGAATCAAAGATAATAAATAATAAATATATTATTTCTGTTTAGAGGCCTCAAAACAGGCCGTGCGATATTTCCCGCTGAATGAGAGTGTTTTGCAGCAAAACAATTATATTTTACGCTCGCAAAATAAAAGAGCGAGTTATAGTAACAACTGCAAACACAACTGCAAACACAACAACAACAACAACAGATACACCAAAGAAACCACCTAGATTGAACAACTATATCAGCATATAAAACACAATAAAGAAGAAACCCAAAACTAAGCATAAAGACAACTGTAACCAAAACAACAACAACAACAGATGCACTAGATTAAGTAGCCACATAAATAAAATAGCCATATCGGCATATACATATTTGTCATTACAAATAAAATAACTTAAACCTTTTCTTTATAAACAAAATTGCGAAACCGTTTATTGAACTTTAATTTACGTAAACACTTTTGTATTTAGGTAATTGCAGAATCATTTAAAATAAAAGTTATTAAACTTTAATGTATGTAAACACTTTTGTATTTAGGTAATTGCAGAATCATTTAAATTAAAAATTATTAAACTTTAATGTAAGCACTTTTGTATTTAGGTAATAAGTTTCATTTTAAAAAAGAAAATCAATAATAAAACAGAAGTATTTTGATAACAGAAGTGACAAGTGTATTTATTTTTTGAAACGGAATAACTCATATAGTTAACTGGCGCAGTCGGGTAGTTCCTGTATAAATTAAAAAGAATAAAGGCGACGGATTATTGCCATATATTCAAGTGACGGATTATCACTACACACATTGTACAAGGAACATCATTACGAAGGATCATCGTAGAAGATTGGAACAAGAACCACAAACAACAATGCAGGTTACGATTATTATTGTGTAAGTTGAATATTGAATAATAAATAAACTAAAAAGAATCAAAAAAAAAAAAAAAAAAAAAAATATATATAAGTGAAAACCTAACTAAATTTGAAAACAAATATAAACAAAAAAAAAATAATAAATAAAAAGTAATCAATCAAAAATCGATAAAAACTAGTTTCAATAGTACATACACTTAGATGAATATAAAATAATTTACCTTTCCGAAGATTAATTATTTTATATACTAAATAAACAAATTCATATATTTTTAAAGACCAGCGATTCTCAAGGGACCCTCCTGTAAATCTCTTTAAATATATGTTTTGTTTAAACACAAGTAAAACACTATATGCCTAAATTTCGTCCCTACTTTATTCCAAAAAGAACACTTACTCCTATCCCAGAATCTGAAATTGAAATGAGTGTAAATCAAGACAACCAAAGTAACACTATGAATTCTACAAATAATTCACCTTCGACAGTAAGAAATATTGTGGAATCTTTAAGAATCCCTGATGCTGTCAAGGATCTTCCGAAATTCGACGGAAATGCTAGATTGTTATATGATTTTATTAACAATGTAGAGGAAATTCTTTCGATATTGTCACCCATCGATGGCACTCCGTTTGCCAAAATGATCTTAAGATCCATACGTAACAAAGTCGAAGGAGAGGCAAATGAAATATTGAACATGTACAGCACAGATTTGAGCTGGCAGAGCATTAAGAATAATCTTATATTACATTACTCTGATAAGAGGAATGAGACCTCATTAATTCGAGATTTACATCTCCTAAAACAGAATAATAAGACATTAGAAGAATTTTATAGCTCAGTGGTGGAAATTCAAGCCACAATAAATAATCATCTAATGATTCACGAAGTAGACCCCAATATTATCTCACCTAAGAGGGAATTGTTTGCCAAAATGTGCCTCAACACATTTTTGTCCGGTCTTAAAGAACCACTTGGTTCCTCCATTAGGGCTATGAAACCAGAAACATTACCAACGGCTTTTTCATACTGTATTACTGAGCAAAACATGTTTTATATTCGACAAGAGAGTAGAAACCTAGTAAGAAGGCAGGAAACCCATGGAACTTATAATCCACAACAATCATATCCTCATTATCAAAGACCATTTACCCCAAGATTACAACCAATAAACAATTACAGACCACAACAAAACATGAATTATAGTCCTCCCATTTATCAAAACAGAACACAATTACCACCCAATCAGTCATTTGCTAGACCCCAATTAGCACACAATTTTAATTCACCAACACCTAGACAATCATACTATCACACAGCCACAAATAACCAAAACCAATTTAACAATTTCAAACAACCACAAATAAACACTAACACAAACTATCAGACACCGGAACCCATGGACACTAGCTCAGGTTACACTCACCTTAGGAACAATAGTGGACAAACACGAAGACTTCCAAGGGAAGTTCATCATTTTGACCACAATTTTGGAAATCCTTATGATACTGACCAGAACCCCGGGAATTTTCAGGATATTTATCATAACTTTGGAAATTTTGACAATTATTCTAACCCAGAGGACCATGATGTCCCAAACTATGTGCCTGATATGGACAATTACAACGAAATTGAGGACGTAGAAAATTTTCAATTAGATGCCTCCAAAACCCAACGGGATACTTAGATATCAACAAACATGGTACTAACCTCCCTTACATAAACATTTCATCCCCATTTGGACATCCACTCCGCTTTCTAATAGATACAGGTGCATCGGCATCTTTTATTAATCCAGAATACACCAAACAATTAGATATAATAGAATGTACACCGATAATAATAAATACCGTGTTAAACAAACACCGATTAAATACAAAAGTTAATATTCCAACGTTCATAGAATTTCAAGAAAACGGAAACATGGAATTTTATATTTTCAAATTCCACAACTATTTTGACGGTCTTATTGGATTCGATATACTTACCGAATTAAAGGCGAAAATAGATCCGAAAATAGGCAATTAATCACAGGTAAATCCTGTATCCCCTTGTCCTTTAAACCAAACTTAACTTCGGGTAAATTTCTAATAGCACCAAAAACGAAAGCTGTCATTAAAATCCCTGTGGATTTGGAAAATGGCGATTTCATAATCCCTACTATCACAATTAACCCCGAAGTAACTATTTCCCCTGGCATGTACAAGGCAAAGAACTGGTACAGCTTTGTGGAGGTGAATAATAAATCAGTTACGGATAAAATTATTATAATTGAAAGTCCAATTAAAGTAGATCCAATCACAGATTCATACTACAAGGAAATTAACAATATTAACCTCGAAAGTCCTCCTGAATACCAAAACCCTGGATTATTAGAAAATCTTAGAATTGACCACTTAAATTCAGAGGAACGGAAGGTTATCACAAAATTATGTAGAGAATTCGAGGATGTTTTCCTTCAAGAGAACCAATCTCTTACCTTCACTAATAAGATTAAACACGACATCATTACAAGGGATGACATTCCAATATATACGAAATCATATAGGTACCCTTATGTTCATAAGACGGAGGTACAGAGGCAAATTTCGGATATGCTAAGCCAGGGCATCATACGGGAAAGCTACTCACCCTGGAGTGCACCAGTATGGATAGTCCCGAAAAAGGCAGATGCTAGCGGGAAAAGAAAATGGCGTCTGGTTATCGATTATAGGAAACTAAACGAGAAAACAATCTCGGACAGGTACCCTATACCGAATATAAACGAAATACTAGACAAACTCGGTAAATGCATGTATTTCACCACACTGGACTTGGCCAGCGGATTCCATCAAATAGAGATGAATCCAAAGGACGTTTCTAAAACCGCATTCACAGTAGAGAATGGACACTACGAGTTTGTAAGAATGCCTTTCGGGCTTAAAAACGCCCCATCGACATTTCAGAGAGTAATAGATTGCGTCCTTAAGGATTTGATAGGAACTGTATGTTTAGTCTACTTGGATGACATTATTGTGTATTCCACCTCACTCCAAGAACATGCAGAAAATCTAGGGAAAGTCTTTGGAGCCCTTAGAGAGGCCAACTTCAAAATACAACTAGATAAATCGGAATTCTTGCACAAAGAGTGTGCATTTTTAGGTCATTTAGTGACAACTGAGGGTGTAAAACCAAACCCTGATAAAATATCGGCCATTCAAAACTTCCCAATTCCTACAAACCAGAAGGAAATAAAGTCATTTCTGGGCCTATTAGGCTATTACCGTAAATTTATAAAGGACTTTGCCAAGATAACGAAACCATTTACAACATGTCTGAAGAAGGATAAAACTGTTATAATAGACGACAAATACAGGAAAACTTTTGAAATTTGTAAAAGCCTCCTAACTAACGACCCAATCCTACAATACCCAGATTTCTCAAAGCTATTTAACCTTACGACAGACGCAAGTAATTTTGCGATAGGAGCCATCCTGTCACAGGGGCCCATAGGGAATGATAAACCGATTTGCTACGCAAGTCGAACACTCACGACATCAGAAATAAATTACTCCACAATAGAAAAAGAACTCTTAGCCATAGTTTGGGCTACCAAATACTTTCGGCCATACTTATTTGGGCACCGTTTCAGAATTATAACAGACCATAGACCCCTCACGTGGATTATGAGCCTTAAAGAGCCAAATTCAAAACTGATTAGATGGAGATTGAAACTAGAGGAGTATGACTACGAAATTATTTACAAAAAAGGGAAGCTAAATACAAACGCAGATGCCCTTAGTCGAATAAGAATTGACCCTCTGGAAACTCTGAATATGAATACATTTGACACACTTTCTGTCCAGGCCACTTCGGGTAGCACCATTCACTCTGCGGAAGAAAATTGCGATGATGGTATACCCATTTCGGAGAAACCAATAAACGACTTTAATTTGCAAACCTTATTTTTTAAAGGGAACTCTAGTCCTCGCATAAAATTCGAAGTAATTTTCAAGAACAAACACAGAAAAACATTTACATACCCCGATTATACAGAAGAAATTATAACGGACATTTTGAAAAAACATCTTGCCCCCAATAAGACCACAGCAATTTTCACAGATGACGAATCTTTTCGCGTAATTCAGAATGTGTACGCAAAACACTTCGCACAAAGCAAAATTTTTCGTTTAGTTAGATGTACTACAATGGTGGAAGACATAAAGGAAAACGATAGTCAAGATAAGATCATTCAAGATTATCACGAGAACAATAACCACAGAGGCATTCAGGAAACACATGACCACCTTAAACGCGAATACTACTTTCCGTATATGAAATCAAAGATAATTCAAACGATAAACAATTGCGATTCATGTCAAAGATTAAAATATGACAGACATCCTCCAAAAACTCAATTCGAGAAACCCCCAACACCTACTAAACCATTAGACATAGTACATATAGACATTTATACAATTAGCGGAAGAAATACTTTAACGATTATAGATAAATTTTCCAAATTTGCTGCCGCCTACACTTTAACAGCGAGAAACAGCCTTTGCGTAATTAAAGCCTTAAAACACTTTCTAAGCCTGCACGGCATCCCTAATGAAATCGTTTGTGACCAGGGTACAGAATTCAATTCAAACCTATTTAAGGCTTTTTGCAAACAATATCAAATTAACTTGCTTTTTACGTCTTTCCAACAATCAAGCAGCAATGCACCTGTAGAGAGACTTCATTCAACGTTAACTGAAACATACAGATTAATAGTGGAAAAAGCTAAAGATAAAAAGTTAGAAATGGATCACGATGATATTTTAACAGAAACGATCATAACGTACAATAATGCAATACACTCTTCCACGAAATTAACACCTTTTGAGCTTTTCTACGGAAGAACCTACAAATTTGACCGACAGATTACATTCAACAATGAACACGAATACCTTTCCAAAATTAATCAATTTCAAACCCAACTTTACAAATCTATTAGGGATAAATTGGAGACCGACACGGATAAACGCATTGAGAAACTTAACACAGACAGACAGGAACCAATAAGTTACGAAGAGAACGACTATATTTACAGAAGAGAATGTAGAAGGAACAAACTTACACCAAGATTTTCTAAGCACAAAGTAAAACAGAACAACAGATCAACATTATTAACTACACAAAACAAAAAACTACACAAATCTAAAATAAGGAAAAAACGATATTGAATCCAAATTAATTATCCAATGTCCATTTCAGATTAATAACCACAATATATGCACAAACGCTAAACATACAAAACTTAAGCGACACACAAGGGTTACTACAAATAAAATTAGGAACAGCCAAAACAATAACAGACTACACCAACCTTATACACATCATAAAACTTGATTCATATAGTAACAATGTTGTGAAACTCGAAGAATCGTTAAAATATTTCACACTTTCACACTATAACAAGGGTTCCCTCGAAGTGACAAAATATAAGCTGACAGATCTCAAGAATAAGTTGAATTCAATAATACCTAGATATCGAAACAAAAGAGGACTATTTAATGGTATAGGTTCAGCAATAAAATTCATCACGGGAAATATGGACAGCAACGATGCTTCTCATATTAACGAAATAATATCCAACTTAACATCAAGTGTACAAACCGAAACGAATAGACAAAGTGTGCTCAACACTAAGATTATTGAAAGAATGGAGAACATTACAAATCATATAAATAGAGAACAAGATATTATAGTTCGGTCATTACAACACTCACAAAACAACATTATCTCTAATTCCAAACTTATCAACGACGTTCAGTACTTGGATCAGATCAATTATCATATCGATTTATTGTCAAATCATATTGCAAGTATTTCCGAAGCAATGATCTTATCTAGACTTAACATCATACCAAAAGAAAATCAATAATAAAACAGAAGTATTTTGATAACAGAAGTGACAAGTGTATTTATTTTTTGAAACGGAATAACTCATATAGTTAACTAGCGTAAGCGTACATGTGAGTTTTGAGGCCCAACTAAAATGTGCTTAACCAAACTTAAGCTACCCAGTAAAAAATGTGCTCCAAAAGGAGCAGGGTTTATATATAAATTCATACCCCAAATCGCTTTAAACCTGCTGATGGGATGCCTGATTTTTGTATGGAGTGTTCCCGGTTTGGAGGACTATTTTCTGCTGACAATAAGCGCTCCTTTTAACATAATAAAACACGCAAACAAAGCACTCCTAAAGCGCTTTTTTAAGGGCTAACTATATAAAAATATTCATTTTAGTTTTGCTCTTACTTGTTTAAATGCCTTTTTAAGCATTTTCGTAAACCATTACATATTTTTATTTTGTTATCGCCTTAAAACCTTCTTCGTTGCAGCACTAAAATAGCAGCTATTTTTGTATATTTTATTCATTATCATTTACTGCTGTATAAGAGCTCTCTTATTGAAGCGCTCAATTATGCGCTTTTTCTCTTAAGTGCTTCAAAAAAGACAAATTTTTTTTACTGGGTAGTGTCAAAATTCAACGAAAGGCATGTCAAATGCTTAAGCAAATTACTGAAGACTTTTAGGTGGCTATATTGTACTTATTGAGCTTAAAGACTTTCTACACTTAGTTGCAAACATTTGTACTTTTGGAAAACTATTTTCGTTTTTATTTCTTTAAAATGTAATATTTTTGACGAAATGTCATTTAATTTGTAAAAGTTATAAATATATTACCATAAACAAGTAAATCTATGTTTATCTTTTATTAATTTTTAAAGTAAACGAAAACTAAAATAAAAAAGTACTAAAAAAAGCAACTGCGGTTGCATCTTTTAATTGTAAACAATTATATGTATCTATTATGTGTCATTTGCTTTAGGAAGAGCGAAATTGACCGCACTTTCCTTAAGCAAATGACACTTGACGAAACTTAACGAAAAGTGTCTTAAGTACATTATAGTTGTATACATTTGATTGTGTGTATTCGCACATTTGCTTAAGGTTCATGAAGCACATTATAGTTAGGCCTTTGCTTACACAATTGTGTATGACGCTGACATTCCTTTGTTGTTGTTGTTTTTTTTTTTTTTTTTTTTTTTTGCAAGATCGGAGTAATGGGTGTTGCACAAAATAGCCAAAAACGAATTTAAAGACATCTTAAGAACTAAGTACGCAGTTCAATAGACAACAAATTCTACATCATTTTGTAAATTTTCTGGGCATAAGGTTGAGAAGATCTGTAGTTTCGGGGCACTATGAAAGTCAGGAAAGTGTAGAAATTTATATACGTTTTTAATGTTATTTTTTCGATTTCAAGCTGTTTATATTATAATATTATTATGGGGCTAAATGAAGACAGCTATTCCATTGATTTTTCACTGAATGACTTGATCAAAGGATATTTTCAAAATAAAAAAAGACTTATCTCTAATATTTTTTGTTGACACAAAAGTTACAAGTTTAAAAAATAAATGAAGTTTCAATACAAAAGGTAGCTGCGGCACTAATAATGCTTTATACCTACGGTGACCATTCGTCCTTTGTTAAGAGGATAGACCTTTTTTTGGCCTGATGTCATTACAGATTTTTTTTAAAAAGGAAAATAGTTTGTTCTTTTTTAAATGAATGGTCCTTTTGTTAGATTAGTTTTCTTGCTTTTTTTAAATTCAAAAATTATTAGTTTTATTTTGGCAAAACCCCAAAATCCCAGTATTATTAGAGCAAAACAGGGACGACATTAAGAATTTTATAATTGTTTCTACAACCTTAAGAAATTGTATTTTTTTTTGTACTAAAAGGTTAATTTTAGTTTAAATTAATTTTATTTATGTTTATAAAAAACTCCACAAAAATGTGTTATAAATCTTATTTAAATAATGTACTGTAATGTAAAAGAACAATTCAGTTTGGTATAAAAACTATTTTCTTTTGCCCGTGACTTCGTTCACGTAAAAATTAGAGCAAGATTTAGAAAATTTAATGAAGTTTTTTAAATCTATACTAATTTTATGTTAAAGAATTTCAATAAACTACAATTAACTAGGAATTATTATTTTTCACCAACACATGCATACAAGTGTTGAGCACTAGATGCTCTTGAGCAACCGGCACTGAACTATTCATATCAAAAGTAAAGCAAGGAGTCTCTAAATGGGTATATTCTTGACACTGGCCACTATATACAAGATTTATCAACAAGTGAAAAAATTGCAAAAGTACCAATTTTCTTGGTTTGTATATCATAAAAAGTACACTTTATTTTTAACTTTTTTTTTTCTTCCAATGCTAATCCCTTGACGTAAAATTGTTACAGATATTTTACATCATAATATGATGCAACTTTAAACATAATATTTTTAACTTTTTTTGTCGTAGGTCGGTCGCAATTATTTATAAATTATTTTATAGAATTTTCTTTCTTTTTCTTTTTCTCGAAAATAACACAACACAATGGTCAAGATATTTTCACCATTTTCAAACAATATTAAAATTTTTTTAGCATTGATTTTTATTTTTTTTTTTAATGCACCTACAGTTTCATTATTTTTTAATTTCTTTGAACTTGGTTTTTTTAATTGGTATTTTTTTAAATTGTTTAACAACTGAATAACAAATAATTCGATTGGCATATGTAAAACAAACGACACAACTGATGCAAAATTATTTTACAAATGGCGACAACAAAATATTATTAGTGTAAAGATATTTTGTTTGCATATTAAACATATTATGATTACACGTAAAGAAAGTTATCATGTTATGGCTAATAAATATCATTAAATGGTTGTGAGGAATATAATATGTTTTCAAAGTTATTATTATTTAGTTGTTATAAAAATGACTATTTTACTTAAATTTATAATTGCGATAAACATTGACATGTTTACAGTAACTATAATATTGTTGATATTAAATAAAAATAACAATGTTTTGTGTACGACAACAATATATTGTTACAATAAACATTGTGTATTTGCCGTAACCATGCCCAACCATATTTTTTCTCTGCGTGAGCCTAAAACTTCGCGGGATCATTATCAGAATGTTTTGTAATCGACAATTAAAGAAAAAGTTAGTTTTTCCATTAATTATTACATTTCTGGACTTTATTTATTAAACCATTTTATAGATTCATTTGCAAAGTCGAATTTTGTTCTTAAAACTTCGCAAAACTTGAAATAAAAGTTTTGTGCAATTGCTTTAAACTGAATTACTACGTTATTTTCAATTCCATTGGCTTCCACATATGTATAGTTCTACATCAGTTCCACAGAAAACAACATTCAAAGGTAAATAATTTGCTTCTTATTTAAGATTTAACTCGGTTAAATTAAATTTATCTATCATTTCCTTTTTCAAAAATTACGTGCGATTTGACGAAACAAAAACGTTAATATTTTTAGAATATTAAAGGAATACAAGCATCTTCTGCCTGCATTTCTATATGTCGTTACCTAAAACGTAAATGGCACTATCTAAAATTTGGAAAAATTTTACAGAAGCAAAAAGACTCTTTAAAATATTAAATTGCCTTTAACTGTTCATAATTTGTTGTTGTTATATCTTCCTTATAAAACCTACCAGTTGTTTTGACAATTTACAATGTTGCATATTATATAAACTGTAAGCTAGGCCTTTTAGCGTTTATTTAATAATCTTTTGTAGATAGGGCCGTTTGTTTTTTGGTAATAAAATCGCTAATTTTTGTCGAAAGATTCCAAGATTTTTGTGGACATTTGTGTTGATGCAATACATCAGAATCAGTGAAAATCGATTGTTAATTTTTGGTTAGTTAGGCCCTTTTTCGATTTAGGTAACGATATGCACATATGTACATACATACTTCTATTTACATGCATTTGCACTAATATGACTGAAATGATGAGTTGCTATATGAAATTACTAAAACTGGAAAGATTCCTTACTTTGTGGGTACACGATCAAGTTTTGCTCAAAAATTGAAGAAAAACTTGAAGGTGTAACTGCAGGGTTAATTGTACTTACATAGCCATTGGAGTACCATTGTACTTTTCAAGATTAAACAGTACCAAAAAAGTACAATTGCACCAATTAGGCATCCCTGATACAAGACATTCGAACAAAAATTTTTAAATAAATAATCCTATAAACATAATGCATAAACAAAATTCTAAATTAACTGCCAAGTGCTTAATGAAAATTTTGCGGCTAAATAAAAATTTGTAATGCTAAATTAAGCTGTAAAAATGCCAAAATAGCCACACTCGTGAACAGAAACCGTGATGACGAAATTTTTTGTCTGGCACTGGCAGGACATAAAATAAAGTATTATGGTACCAACAGACGATGCAACATTTGTCGAAACACGTGTTACTATTTATGTTTCAGTTCTTACTACAGACGATGACACTAAAAAAGAAGCATCAGTATTGCGTGTTTTTTGAATATACTACTACAAAACACAAACAAAAATTTTATTTATTTTCTTTGTATACCTATCATATTTTATGTCCCAAAAATTTGGAAAAATATTATATACAATTATAATTGTTTTCCATCTCTCAAAATTTGCAATTGTTGCCATTTTCTAATTTCCTTTTTCATATTTTTTTTCTCCGAAAGTTGCAAAAGCACCTCACTCAACAACTGCTCTCAACAAAATGAGAAAGAAAAAACAGTCAACATCGCCACACACGATAAAACATTGCGTTTGGAAGCATAAAATATCAAAAATGTTTGATATTTGAGAAACTAAAAAGGTAACAAGAATTTCAACAAGAAACATCCCCACACACGTAGCAACAATAAGAGAAACATGCCCATGTTTCGACAAATGTTTCCTCGTGTGTGGGTAACTTTAGGATAAGATTTAATTAATAACACTGTGCTAGATGAAAAAATATACAAGCTGGGCCCATGGCATTTTAATCTAATTCCGGCACGCTGAATCCAGTGGGGCTTACCGTTGTTTAAGTTAGCTCGAGATATACCGTTCTTTCGAAAATGGAGGATGTTGCACAATATATATTCGCGTTACACTAAAACGGCTTAGTTTATTGAAATTACTAAAAAAAAAAAAATCGAACGAAAAAAGAATAAATGAACAGAAGAAAAGTTAATCAGAAGTTTCAAACGAAATGCACTGTTAGAATGTGAAAAAATACGAAGCTCAAGATTCAAATAGTTACAGCTTACAGCTTCTTGTCACCCTAACAATAAACGATATCTCAAGCCAACTACATCTTATTCTCGGAACAATTATTTGAAGATTCCTGGTTGAACGTGAAAATTAAAATTCAGAGCAAAAACTGCGAGGAACATCCAACCTAATAGTTCTATAGAAAAGCAATAAACAACGAAACTTTATGAATTCCCTGAAACAATAGCCAAGAAATTTTCTAACGTACCAGAGGCAACTTTGAGTCCATATAAAATATATCTTACCCTATAAGGCAAATGCACATTATTAGAGTAAATCCTCCGTAGTACTCCTAAAACTCTACTATAAGTATAGTTCACATGAATCTCAAACGTAAGACTCCCATCAACAAATATGCCGAAGAATTTAAGGCTATTCACAAATTCAACCCTTCGATTATCAATGAATATATTTATCTTAGAGTCCGTATTTCCGAAAATTATTGCCTTAGTTTTAGAATAGTTAAGAAAAAGTGAATTCATAGATGACCATCGAGAAAAAAGCGACCAACTGTCATTTACGTTAGATTCCAAAACATCAGTATTATCCCTATGAGAGCTATATAATAAAAAAAGTCATCCGCAAATAAGAAACTTCTAAGTATCCCTGAGCCCATATTCAAAGGAAGATCATTAACATACATTATGAAGAGCAAGGGCCCAAAACCGAGCCTTGTGGTACACCCGGTAAGAAAGAAAGTATATCAGAAAATGTTCCATCACAATTCACAAACTGATATCTCCCACACAATAAGCAGTAAATTAACATACAAGCAGTTAAAAAATAAAAAAAAAACTATGTCTCAACTTCCAAATCATAGTGTTAAAATTTATAGAATTAAACGCTTTGGTCAGATCAAGTAAAACTAGTAACAACAAGTAGTCATTATTTACGTTATTTCGAATATCATCCGTTAAACTCAATAACAAAGAGGTAGTATTATGGCCACAACGGAACAAGCAAGATTACTACGAACAAAGGAAAGAAGTTGATACTTAATAATGTGTTCAACCACCTTAGATATGGCAGGTAAAATCGAAATTGGTCTCAAGTCATCTATCTTTTGCACCACTTTAGCTTTTAGATTCGGAACCACACGTGCCTTCTTCCAATCCATTGAAAAAACCGATGACATCAAAATTGAGTTAATAAGAAACATTAAAAGATAGGAAATATAAGGGTAAATCAATTTCAGAAAGGTAATAGGGATGCCATCAGTTCCAACAGATTAAGCTCTTCATCTTCAGTAAAACATCTATATGAAAATAATCCGTCATCAACTAACATCCCAAAATCCAAGTCTTAAGAGTTGGTTCATTGTCACTGGTAAATCCACTACCTCTGAGAACTTTCCACATGGCATTTGAATCAATACCAGAAAACAATTTTGCAAAATATTTCCTCCTGACCTTCCGAATCACGTTTTCCGCACGACTACGATACCGGCAATATATCCTCCAGTCCTCATCAGAATTGGAACCCCTAAAGGCAGAGTAAGCCAAATCGATTAACGACTTAGACAAAATTATAGCACTAGAATTCATCCAAGAATCAGTGCCTTTTGAAATCCTCCTGCGAACCAACTGAACAAAGTTAAACAAAGATTCCATGAGGAAAGACAAGGGCCTACATACATGATCAATATCATTGGAATGTAAACATGCCGAGGTGTCAAATTGCAATAGAAAAAACAACATACCATCCAAATCAATCTGATTATAGTCTCTGTACTCAATACGTATATTGCACATGATTACGCCAATCTAAACCAAACGCAGCAAAAATTAAAGCATGGTATGAAATGCCGGTAGTTCGCTTCTGTATTTCTCGCATCGTAATCAACATGAAGTGGGAAACAAAAAATTCCATCGTTTCTCGATTTGTGAGAAAAAAAGTGCTTCTATATTTAAATGCGAGAAAAGACAACACCGATTCTGCTTTAAGTGGAATGCTTCCAGTTATTAAGTGTCAAATGCAAGCAAAACGTCAACAAAGAAAATATATATAATAGAAATAGGGCTACCAGATTTGACGATTTATCGTCATTTAGACGATTTTTTGTTCCGAAATTGGCAAAGTGCCGATTAGCTGATTTTTTCTAGTGACGATATTTTTCAGTCTTCGAAAGAAAACAATATTAAATATTTTTTATGTTTGTGTATTAGGCGCCACAGAGAAAAGAGCAACAAGGCAGCTTAAATATTTATATTTAACCCTATTCTGAAAATTGTTCTCGAAATTGTTTCTCTGTTCCCTTAAAAATGTATCGGCAAAAGCTAAATTTCGAGGGAAAATATTTTAGTTTTTATTTCCTTGGATTTGTTTATGTGATAAAAACATTAAACTATTACCCCATTTTTCAGTCTATAGCAAATTTTTGCCTTTTTTTTGCCAAAAGTGCTTTTTTAGTTCAATATGATATTTTGTATTTCCTCAGGGAAAAATAACAATCTGAAATTTTAAATTATTATCGGATTAAAGAAAAAATAAAATAAATAATTTTATAAAAATAGTCCTCAGGCATACTTAAATGTATAAAATACCCATTAACTTTAACTTTTTTTTTTTTTTTTTTTTTTGATTATGTTTAATCCAACAAAATTTGTCAAAATTAATTTTAGGCTGTCTGTTTTTTTAAATCAAAAAAGCTGATTTTTTTATTTTTTCTTAAGAAAAAAAATTAATCACGAATTTATCTGGCAGCCCTGCATAAAACGAAAACAATGAAAGAATAAAATAAATTAAAATAACAAAATATAACAATTTGTCTTTTCAAATTAAAAAAAAATAATAATACACATTCTTGTGTACATACATGTGTATAAACATAATTAATTTTTCGGATAATTTGGGCTCCAGTTTTTGAAAAAAAATTTTCTCGCATCAGTTTAAAATGTGAGTTTGACAGTTCTTGTGAGAAACTTTTCGCAAAATATTGTTACAGAAAAATTTTTTCTCACATCCTTCCAGTAATTGCTGGAAAATTATTTTATTGACAGATAATTCTCGCAAAGTAAAGATACAGAAACACGAAAAACTTCTGAGACAAAGATAAATCCGTTAAAACACATCTAAGAACTCAATCTTGTATAAATTAAATTTCAGTTACTATAAAGTATGAGAAGCATTGCCGTACAGAAAAGCTGCACATTCCTCCGCAGCATAGATTACTTCCTTCCCATTCTACAATGTAACTTTGGCATTCACCTTGTCCGTATACAGTATTTTTAATTTGGAAATGTTTTTAGGTTTCTTCAGTTTAAGGCAAAGAACATGAAGCCGGAAGCCCGAGGGCAAAAGGTGCTCATTTAGATAAATCCCACTGCCAATATCACCCCCAACAACATCAGAAAGCTTGAGAGATCTAGTTTTAAAGTACCCCCTCGTGATTCCGTCACGCTAAGAGATATTATTGAATCTGTTAAGAACTCGTTTTCCATTAAAAATAAAGCAGACCTAATGAATATCAGGGTAAGTAATGGTAAAACCATAAAAAGGACAAAGAGACGTAACAGACGGCATAAGATTATCGAAGCCAGATGGCATTCCACTTAGAATAATATCAGCACGATTAAGACGGCGATGGAGACGATCATTCTCAACTTCTAAGGCAGAAATTTTCGTTGTGATTTCAGCATCAATATTATTTATTAGCTTATTGCATCCTATTATGTCAGATTTCATATCCTTAGTACTCGTACATGATGAAACTTCACTCCTGAAATCCACAAGTATTTGAGTAATAGATTCCTTGAAGGAGTCACGATCCACTTGATTAGTTTTACTAAACTCATTAAAGTTATTATTAAGAGTTTTAACTTCATCCTTAGGCGAATAATCATCATCACAATGATTGCTTAGGCAAGCAGCGCATCTGAACAAAAAAGAATCGGGTTTTTTCACAAAATAAAGCTAAGTGCTCCTCAGAAACTTTGGCACAGGGAAGGTGATGCCATAACTAGAGCACATTATACTGCCCTTAGATTTA
Organism: Pollenia amentaria; assembly: GCA_943735925.1. Lineage (NCBI taxonomy): Eukaryota > Metazoa > Arthropoda > Insecta > Diptera > Polleniidae > Pollenia > Pollenia amentaria. The sequence continues at coordinate 26,396,008 of OX031006.1, forward strand.
TCCACAGCAACATCACAAACGCCACATTTATAACTTTTAGTGACCGGCATCTTAACTGAGTACCAGTAGCAAAAAAATATGAAAAAATGGCACCCAAGTTATTCAGCTACAAGAAATGTGCTAATAAAAGGCAGCAACAAAACAGCAACAGCAACAATTAATTACTGATGTTAAAAATAAACGAACCACGGCATAAATTATATCCATTTATCATGTATTAATCAAAAACTAAATAATCAAACACATTTAAACAACAGTTATTGGTTGAAATTAAGTGTAAATTCAGTAATAAATGATAGCCGATATGCAAACGCGCTTACTCAGGCATATCGTTGCCTGATACTTTGTAATTTGCTTCAGTCTCCACTTGTTTTCTCACTTTCCAACAGAAGCGAATACAAAAATTTTACATGGGGTTCCACAAGCAACGAACATTGAAATATTTATGTGACGGTCAAAGTTCATGCTTATGTGTAGACCTCAAAACTATTTATATCTTTATTGCGAAAAAATTGCTCAAACATTTTTTAAAGGAAATAATGTAACAAATAAACTATCAAATTTGATTGTAATTTCTAGGGCTGTGGAGTCGTCAGAAGAAAGTACTAACTCCGACTACAAACGCTGAAATTTTTTAAGTGCGACTCCGACTGGTGTGATTCAAGTGTGATTTAAGTAGAGATACTTTTTTCAATAGCCATTTTTTTTTGACAGATCACGTGTGAGTCGTATCATGCTGTCATGCTATTTTTGTTTAGTATTGTTTGGCATTTCACAATTGAAAGACTTACGCCTGAACAACGTTTACAAATCGTTCAACTTTATTACGAAAATTCACATTCTGTGACGAATGTTTTTCGTGCACTTCGCTCAATTTATGGTCAACATAATCGGCCTACTGAGCGTATACTATTCGCAACACCATTACCCATTTTGAGACCCAGCATTCATTACTGGATAATATTCGACCGAATAGACCGCGTGCAGCACGCTGTGAAGAAAATATAGCGGCCGTAGCTGCGAGTGTACACGAAGACCGTGGAGAGTCGATTCGGCGCCGTTCGCAGCAACTCGGACCGTTATCGTGAAATGATAACCGACTATTTGATGCCTGAAATTGAAGCTCGTGATCTCGGCGACATTTGGTTTCAGCAAGACGGCGCCACTTCTCACACATCGCATCAATCAATGGATTTACTGAGAGAACACTTCGGTGAGCACATAATTTCACGTTTTGGGCCGGTCGATTGGCCACCAAGATCGTGTGATATCACACCGTTAGACTTTTTCCTGTGGGGATATGTAAAGTCTTAAGTTTATGCGGACAAACCCGCTTTGATTCAGGACTTGGAGGAAAACATAACACGTGTCATTCGCCAGTTACCAGTCTAACTGCTCGAACGAGTCATCGAAAATTGGACTCAACGGATGGACCACCTCCGGCGTAGCAACGGCCAACATTTGATAGACATTATCTTCAAAAAATAAATGCTAAAGAATGTTCTTTCAAAAGATAATAAACATTCCCCATTAAATTTGAATTTTCTGTGTTTTTTCTTTAAAAAAGTAGGGAACCTCGAAATGGATCACGCTTTATATGAGACTGGTTCTTATTTGACTTTAAACTCTTTTTATACCCTCCACCACTAGTGGTGAGTGAGTGTATACTAAGTTTGTCATTACGTGTGACACTGTTTTATTATACATCTAAGACCCCACAAAGTATATATATTCTGGCATCTTCAGTTATTCGATTTAGCCATGCTGAAAACACGGTGTCAAATTGCTTGTAGTTTTCCTAAGCAGTTTGGGATTGAAATCCCAAGTTATGCATCGAAATGTAGAACCACCAACCTAAAAAATTTAACATTTTGTTACAAAAACTAACATAAACGGTGGCATTGTACACGGCATGATATCAGATTTTACGCAAACTCGTTATATATGACTAGAAATTTTACTGTACGTCTAAAACAGTAATAAATATTGCTATCATATTAAAATGTGCTACGCCATAGTTTTATAGGACTAGAAATCACACTCAAAATTTCTTAAAAATCGGTCCATAATTTACCATAGGTCCCATATAAAGCCTACTCCCGGAAAATAGTTGGTACGCCTAAAACCGTAATAAATAACGGTAGCTTAATAATATTTGGTACCTTAGTGTGTTATAGGACTAGAAATCAAACTGCAAAATTTGGTGAAGATCGACCCGAATATAAAACTACCCTGGGAAAACCGTTTAGTATGTTAAAAAACTTAATAAATAATGTTATTGTAATAATATTTGGTACGTCAAAGATTTATTGTACAAAAGGTCACACTATACAATTTCCTGAAGCTCGGTCCATAATTAACCATATAATGTTCAATATTATGCTTTCTCTGGGAAAGTACTTTTTTAAATAAGTCTAAAACCGTAGCAGACATAGATAATGTGGTAAAATTTTGTCCAATTTTGGTTCATATGGCCAGAAATAATATCAGGCAATTTTCTGCTTATCGGTCCATAGTCACCTTAGATCCCATTTTAAGCAGCCTTCTGAAAAGCAGTTTAAACGCTAAAACAAATTTCACTACTATATTGGAATTAGTTTCATTTAGATTTTTAATAACAGAAATCACTCCACAGGATTTAGTGATGATAAGTCCGTAATTTACCTTGGGTCTAATATAAATTCCCCTCCTGAAAGTTATTTTAGTTCGGCATAAACTGTTACGAATCATGATATTTTATTAAAGTCAGTATAACTTGCTAGAAATAAAAGCATAACACTGTCTGATTGTCGTTGAATTGGTTTAAACCGGAACCAATTTTTTTACTGATCGGTTTTTATAAAGATTAGTTAATAATTAATAGCTCTTATACATTATAACTGTCGGTGGAGGATATCAAAGATTCGGCCCAACCGAATATAGCACTCTAAATTGTTTTAAATGCAGTACCCTTTAAATGATTAAATACACACGAATATGATCGTATAAACATTTCAAATCAATATTTTAAATATTGCATCGCCAATTTCGAAGAATTTTTATTTTGGAATATATAAAAATTTTTTTTTTAATTTTTTATGCCGAAAAATTTTAGAGTCGAAGTCGCGAGTTTTTGTGGGTACTCCGACTCCACAGCCCTGGTCATTCCTTTGACATTTTTTATATGCGCGAATTATTAAAAAAAATTGTGTACATTCCAAAGATTTGAGAATTTAAGTAGCAAAAGTTTCAAATGTTTTGATTTAAGGCTATCGAGTGGCCAATACATGATACATAGAAGTAATTTAATTTGTTTGCATCAAACAGAACTATGCACAGGAAATTTAAAAAATTTATGTTGATTTAGCTTGTACATAAACATTTTTGTACTGTTCTTCTGCCGACGTTATTACTTGCTACATGCTCGGAAATAAATTCATTTTCAATCATTTCTTCTTCATCCACCTTGCAAACAAGGAATGTCAATAAGGTAATTAATGCAAGGCGAATTCATTCTACTGAAGCTACTTTTTGGTTTTGTGTGTGTAATTTTGCTTCAAATGTGTAATTTGGAACAGGGTCGTGTGTAATTTCTGAATTCATAATTGGCAACACTGCTTAGGATTTATGAACAATCAAGGACCCGCTTGAACAAAATTATATTATGAGGTTAAGATTCATGTAAAAGTTTTTTGTCCCGAATATTATATAGATATCTTCATCTGTGTGCGATTTTATGGTAGGGATTTATATGGGACCTATAGTTATTTTTGGACCTACCAGGACAACATGACATAGTTGCTAAAGTTAAAGTTGTTATCGCCGATTTTTATGATAATACAAACTATTATAAGGAAGTTATTTTCGGGAGTAGTATTTGTATGGGAACTATAGTCAAATATGGACCGATTCAAATAGAATTCGTTAAGGTGAGTTTGATTAAAATAAAATAAGTTTGGACCAAATTTAATCTACATTATCTACATACAACATTAGAAGGTGATTTATGGTCACAAATACCCTATTCCGAAGAGAAGCTTGTATGGGGACAATGTTAAATGTAAAACCGTTTCGCCCCATTTTTAATAGGATGGGTACTTATGCCAATTACAACCTATGTACCAAATTCCAAATTTTCAAATCAAATTTCCTCCAAAATTACGACCTGTATGTTGCGCACAAGGTGTACACGGAAAGCCAGCTAGCCGGACGGACATCTTTAGATCGTTAGAGAATCACTTTCTGAGTCGATCAGTATACCTTAAGGTGGGTATAGGACCAATCATATAAGGTGTTACAAACATCTGCACAAATGCATAATACCCTATCCACTATTGTAGTGTGGGTATAAAAACGATTGCTGGGAAATCGATTGATTTTCATCACATATGAACTGTTAACAGCATTTCTTAACATCATTTAATTGCAAGTTATGTTATTTAGGTACTTACCCATAAAATTGCCATCTTCCGAATAATAAGCATTAACCATAGCCGGACCCATAAGTCCTGTCCAATCAATTCTCTTCGGCTCCTGTCTCAATCTATTGAATGAGTAATTTAAACTAAAACGTCTTGTTTTCAAGGCTGATTTAAAAAATTTTTTAGGATTCATATCGTCCATGCTGCTATATAATTCTCTTAATAACGTATTATTCAATATCTCCTCGGGATAACCAATAATTGCTTCTACCTTTGCTAACTTTTTTTCGGCTTCCACTTTTGTCGCTTCATCCATCCATGTAGATTTTTTGATTGTTGCAAGAAAGGAGGCGCGTATGTTGGTGATCATTTCCATGACTTTGGACTTAGTGGACGGTGGGAAATGCTTTTGCACATATAGAGAGCCCACCGAAAATCGAAAACTAATATTTTAAGGAAGATTTTAAATTGGAAGTTTGGTAAAAATTTTAGAATGAAGGTTTATGAAATAGTTGCTCTAATGCAATTCTTAATTCTATTTAGGAGTTTTTAATAAGAATTGTGCGTTTTTAATTTTAGTGTTTTAAAGCAAGTGCATTTCGATTTTAAATTTTAATCTTAAATGATGATGAACAGGAGGTGCGATTTTTAAAATAAGTTGTTTAATATAATAATGCAAATGTTTTTCGTAGCTTAAGGCCCTAATCATGTAAAACGCAACGCAACGCCAAAAAATTACATTGAAAGCACAAACAATGTCATAAATATTTTGTAATTTTGTTATTGCACTATACAGAAATTCATACCCCGTTTTAAAATTTTCAACGCCACAAGCTATGCAGCATTTGAAATTTTAAAACGCAATGTAAATTTCTGTAGAAAACAACAACAAAATTACAAAATATTTATGACTTTGTTTTTGATTGCAATATAACTCTTTGGCATTGCGTTGCGTTTTACATGTAACATTGTTTCATAAAACAAAAACAAATATTACGTAATAATATAAATCAGTGAAAAAGATTAAAAAAAACATACACATATTTAAATAAAGTTTGAAATTGGATATAACTGATTAGGTCAAATTGATCAGATAAAATTCTTTTCAATTTAGAGAAAGTTTAAAATTGAAGCAATACGTTTTTTTTTTTAAATAAAAATATGTAATTTGGAATCAGTAATGCCCAATTTTTAGGATGGTATTTAAATCTTTATTTTGTTAATTTTCATATAAACTTAAATCCTATTTAAAAATAGTTTGGGGTTTTCAGTGTTATTTGAAAAGTCTTATTCAATTAAGAAACAAGTAAGAGTGCTTTATTCGGCTATGCCGAATTTTATATACCCTTCACCATGGTGCGAAAAGAACAGAAAGTTATACAGATATAGTGCCACTCATATTGTCAGATGCTGTGTATTGATAATCAAGATGCTTGTACATAATTTGGAAACTTTGGCTCTTGCCGTTCTTCAGATAAACAAAAATTAATAATGTCTTTGTAAGGGATGTGCCACGCCCACTTCTCCAATCCCGCCCACATTTTTTCGGCTGTTGTGTATATATAGCCAAGATGCATGTACCTAACCTTGCCGTTTTCTAGATCAATATATAAATCGGCAAAGTTCCTCTTTTGTCTTTCCTCTGTTTGCAAATCGATTTGATCAAAGAATGCACCATTTGGGAAGTATTACCTTGAGGAAGTGTACAGTTTATATTTTATTAAAATAAAAAACGGGTAAATTCGCTAAACTTATATCTCCTCAGCCAAGAGAGATATAACAAAATTAGAATCTTATCGTTGTTTATTGAAGAAATAAGTGAACAGGTATTTGGTACTTTTTTTTAAATTTGGCCCTTCTGGGGAGTAAACGGGTATAGTTTGTACCTTAGAACTTCCTTGACACCCCATCTATCTTTTAAACCAATAAACGTGGATATAAAAATTATATTAAATTCGTAATTTATTTAAAAGATACAAATATAGTTTTGTACTTTTTCGAAATAAAACCAATTAGATCATTAACAGCCGTACCTAAACAAAAGCGGCACGCATTTGCTAGTTGTCAAAAATGTCATGCCCATACAATTTGTATGAAGCATCCCTAAGTAGCGCTGTGGCAATGCTTTGCCTTTGTAAAATCCGATTTTGACAGCGCTTTCAACAGTTAACAAAAGCTGCCAATTTTGTTGATAGATAATGTCAATTTAGTTATTTGTTGGTCAATTTAGCGGGTTTTTCTGAATTTTTTATTTTTTTTATGTGGGTTTTATTAAACAAGAAAGTTAACACTACTGTATGTGACACACAGTTGACGGTCTTGTTTAGGTAAAAGATAAGCAGAAGAAAACGTTTCGCCTTACGCTCTTGTTTAAGAACGGCTGATAGTGCTATACTAAATGTTAAACGTTAACGTCATAATTTTTTGATAATTGTTACTCATTGTTTTGTTAGCTTGTTGTCATGTTATACTAGTATAGTGTTACGGCGATAAAATAAATATATTTGTGTTATTTCTATTGTTTTTGTATAGATTTTTTGATAATGCTTACGGACGGTAGGCGAAACATTGAGTATAAAATAAACAAAATATTATACACAAAGACTTTCAGCGTGATTATTCACTTAAGGAGAAGGTTAAAGCTAAGACTACTGTGTAATTTGTCTTTAGAAACTGTTGTAAATACTATGCTTAAAATCGAGGCAGACTGAAACCTGGTGGTAACATTAATTACATATGACCCAACTTTTGAAATCGATGTCTTCCGATTTGAATGAAATTTGCAAAAAGATTAGTGAACAAACTGAAAACAAGAATTTCATCACACAAATCGGATCAAAAATTACGGAATAATATTCCTACACAAAAAACGGCATTGTTATCCCACTGTGCACAAAGAAAACACTCTCCTGATTTTGACAACGTACAAGTGTTACAGAGTGAAAATAACTACAAAAGACGTTTCACATTGGAAATGTTACACATAATTAAAACAACAACTAGGATGAATTTTAAAGCCGATGTCGATGAGAATTCTGCGAGAGTGTACAGACATCTCGTCAACAAACGAAAATAGTGCATTTTTTCTTGTTTAAGCTCAGTTCACAATTAGACGATGTTAACACAACATAATAATAGTTAAGTTTTTATTTCTGTTTAATAATTTTTTAAATGTAAGTGTTTTTGTTGTTTTTATATACATATGCGTTTGAATTTTGTATTTATTTTTGTTTATTTTTGTTACTTGTAATTTCTAGATTATAGCCCAGAAGATGTTTTTCAATGAAAAACGAAATATCGGCAAAATTTAAGAAATTATTATAAAATAAAAATAATTAAAAAAGACCTCGAGCTCAAAAAAAGTGCTTTAATTATATTTAAAAAATGTTAACAAAGTATGTATTGATTGAAAAATGCGTTGATACAAACAATAAATTTTTAACGTAGGGAAAAGTGTAAGGAAAATATTTTTGGGTGTAGGGAAACAAGGGATTTTTTTGGACACGTAGGGATTTTTTTATTTCTACTGGCATCACTGATTTCAACAAGATCGGTCAAAAAGTTTCTGAGTTAGAGGGGGTCAACATTTGACATTGTCCAAACAGGCGTTAACGCCTGACTTTTTACTAGACGATTTTAAAGAAACCGGAGTGAGAGAAGATTGTATTTTTAACGAACTTAAAGCGTATGTAACTCAAAATATATCGTTAGATTTAATGCATGACCTTTTTGAAGGCGTGTGTATTTATGACATTTGTAATGTGTTAATATCGCTAACTAACAGCAAAATTTTTTCTTTGAATATTTTTAATAGCCGCAGAAGGTTATTTCCATGTGGCGAAGATGAAGTAGGAAATATAGGTCCCGATATATTGCAAAAAACACTGCAAAGTTTTCATTTAAAAATGACAGCTCGCGAATTATGGACTTTAACAGATTTTATACTTCTTATCATTGGTGACTTAGTTCCGAGAACAAATCCACACTGGAAGCTTTTAATTGTATTGGTGAAAGTTTTAGATAATTTATTAAAGAACAAATACACAGAAAGTGACTTATGTGGGCTTCAATTATTAGTTCGCGAAAATAACAAAATTTCTTCACAAATTTATGGCTCGCTTAAACCTAAAGCACATTTTTTACTACACTATGTAACTCTTATTAAAAAGTGCGGACCACCAAAATTTATGTGGAGCCTCAGATTTGAAGCTAAACATAAAAACACAAAAAGATATTGTAATAATATGAATTCAAGAGTAAATGTACCATTAACGCTTTGTACAAAAGCTGGATTAAATTTTGCAAAATTTCTTTTAGATTATACTAATGGGATTCCAGATGCATTCGAATTCAATAATATAGATATTGTTGATTTAAGTTATATCCCTACTCATATGCATGAGGAAGTGAATATAAAATTTGGTAATGTTGTATATTATAAAAAAATTATATTTTTGGTACGAGTATATAAAAAAGGTTGTTATATAGCAGTAAAAAAAGATTTTTTTTTATATTATTTAAAGTTTTTGTTTTACTAAAAACTTCCGATAAAATTCATGTTTTATGTCATAAAGTTGAAATTATTAATTTTGATGAGCATTTTCAGTCATACCAGGTAGGAAAATTAAGGGATGAAATATTTTAAAAAGAAATTTATGATTTTACAAGTTCACACTTACATCTTTTTCCTACTAATAATGGAAAAATATATTTAAGAAACAAATATTAGTAAACTTTAATTTTAATTTTATTAATTTTTACTTTTTTAACTTTTATACTTTTATAAGTGTTATATTAATGAGTTTATTAAGAGTTTATTTAATATGGGAGTGATTTAAAATCAACACTCAAATCATATTAATTCTACATAAAATTCATGATGTTTAAACTTTAAATAACTTTAAATTAATATGGTAATAATTTAAAATCAACACTGAAATCAAGTTAATTATAAATGACATTCACGTCTCTTAAACATGAAAAAAAAATTTGATTTGATATGGGATCATTTAAAATTAACACTACAAATCCAATTAATTTTAAATGAAATTCACGTTGTCTTAAGTTGAAAAAACTTTGATTCAACATGACTAGTGTTGCTATTTTATACCTAAGTCAAATTGATTTTAAGTGAAATTCACTTTGTGTCAACTAGAAATAACTTTCATTCGAAGTGGTTCGTATGATATTTCAATATTAATGTAATTTTGCTTTAACTTTACTGGAATGTTAACTCAACAAGAATTACAGTTATTTTAAAAGAAACAAATGTTGTTTACAAGTTATTGTAAAATCATGTTAAATTAACATGAAACAACAATGAAGCAAAATCACTACTGAAAAATGTAAAATCAACCTTGTTTTGAACGAATTTACATTGATTTTTTTCTGTGTGTTCTTTCTCATCGAAAACTATTTCTTCAATCTTTCTAAAAAAAATTAATTTTTCCAAATTTTTTTTAAAATTTATTTTTGTTTTTTTGCTCAAAAAAAGCGTTAGGTCTTTTCCTTTAAGGAAGTTTTGGTCGCTTAGTGGACTGCGAGTGGGATATGTATAAAAAAAATAAGTTCTAACTCAAGACGAGGGTTTTTAAATTTTTAGCATATGCACTACATATTTTTAATTTTTTACTTTTTGTGTGTAAGTGTTTCTAAAACCTTTAAAATAAAACTTATGCTGAGAAACTAGACAAATTAACCTTTCCGACGGTATGTAACATACCTAACTAGCATTTAATACATTCGATACTGTAATACTGTTGACAAATTAACTTATTTTTATTTATTTGTAATAATAAATAATTAAATAAATATATAATAATAATAATAATAAAAATAAAAAGATAAATAATTTAACAAAATTTAATCTTAATCACATCCTTTTACATCCTAACTATTTTAACACTTAGGCCCTAATCATGTACAACGCAGCGCAACGCCAAACAATAACATTGAAAGCAGAAAATGCTTTCAACCGAAATTCATGTACCGTTTTAAAATTTTCAACGACACAAGCAATGGAGCGTTTGAAATTTTAAGACGCAATGTGAAATTACAAAATATTTATGACATTGTTTGTGCTTTCAATGTTATTCTTTGGCGTTGCGTTAAGGCCATGTCAGATAAAACTTTTGCTTCGCGTTGCGTTACCGATTCGCTTTGACATCTAAGATAAAATATGGAAATGGAAACTTTGACAACACTCACGCATTATTTGTTTACTTAAAAAAGCGGTTGGTAATTTGTACATATAATTATTTGTTATAAAAATAAATGTTAAAAATTTAATTGGACGGTTTTTTGGAATTGAATTTGGCAAAAAAATTAAAAAACAAAAGAAAATTATACTAGCCAATTGTCAAAGCGCGCAAAAAGATGAGAGTTGGCTAACTTTTAGCTTCGCTCCGCTTTGAAAGTACTTTATGTGACATGTTTCGTATATTTTATCTTAGATGTCAAAGCGAATTGGTAACGCAACGCGAAGCAAAAGTTTTATCTGACATGGCCTTTAGTTATGTGGCGTTGCGCTGCGTTGTACATGATTAGGGCCTTAATTTATTGTTGCTGCTGAAATGTTTAAGTTTCCCTATTTATCGCTTTTATTTTCTGCTATTTTTGCCACTCCTTTTTTGGCTTTACTAGGTTCAGCTGTTGATTTCGCTGCTGGTTTATTTTTGGCTTTGGAAAGAAATCGCATTGAGTATAGGCACAAAACTTTTTCAACTCGAGTCTTCCATCGACAAACGGTATAAAAGCATGGTATTGAGAGGTGCCATCGATTATTACCGCAGCATCGATCTGCTCCTCAGTGTTTTGAATGATCCTCTTTGCTACTAAAAACTATTTCAGTTTCTCTACAATAACTATTTGTCCAATAGAATGAAGCAGTCGCATCTAAAATGCGATCTTGATGAGAGCACTGGAGGCTATACTTCGCTACATTTCTCTTGAGATTTGGTCCAATACCACCACATGCTTTTTGGTTATTTTTGCACAACCCCATGTCGATGGAGCAAGCGTAAAAAGTTGATCTCTTTCAGCTCTGCCTACTCTGTGACGTTTTGTATTTCTCTTTTATTTGTTCAAGAACTTCTACTGCATCCTTACAATATTTATTTTAACACTCATTCGGGAATATTTCGCATATATGATGATCTGTGAATTTTTTTGTTAAAGGGATTCAAACAAAATGAAGCGAATATATCACTTTGAAGCTTGGTCTTTGTAGGAGCTGTACCCATTGTAAATATTGATTATGTTTCTAAAAAACTGATTTACGAATGTCTCCAGAATGACAATAAACAGTTTTTTTTTAGGATCATATAGGGAGTGCAATTTAATGAATGTGTCTTAAATCTTTTATTAAGCCAAGAAGGGCTTAGTGTGGGTTAACCGCGTGTTACATAATAAAAATAATTAAGTATCTTTTTAGCCAAATATTACTAATAATAATAAAAATAACCCACCTGTTAATTTTTACTTGTTAAACATAATTATTAAAAAAATAGCCGTTAAATTCCCACTTTTTAAAGTCAAGTGTCATAAACTGATATTTCAGAGAATGGTCATAAAATATTTCCATCTGATTCAAAAACTTGTCTCTGGGCCACCTGTTGATATTTTGTCAATAAAAATCACATTTAGTATTACGTGGGCTCAACACTACTTATAAGATTGACAAAAAAGCCGCAATAAAAGGCAGATAAAAGACTTAGGAAAAATGTTGGCGTTGGAAAATGAATGGCGGTCGCACCCCTCCAGAAACCAGCAGCGAAATCAACAGCTGAACCTAGGAACGCCAAGACAGGATTGGCAAAAATAGCAGAAAATAAAAGCGATAAATAGGGAGGATGAAGACATTGTATTTGAAAAGTTGCAAAACTTAAACACTTCATCAGCTACAATAAATTAAGTGAAAAAATAGTTATAATGTAAAAGGATGTGATTAAGATTAAATTTTGTTAAGTTATTTATCTTTTTATTTTTATTATTATTATTATTATAATTGTATATTTATTTATTTATTATTACAAATAAATAATGTATTAAATGCGAATGTATTAAATGCTAGTTAGGTATGTTACATACCGTCGGAAAGGTTAATTTGTCTAGTTTCTCAGCATAAGTTTTATTTTAAAGGTTTTTAGAAACACTTACACACAAAAAGTAAAAAATTAAAAATATGTAGTGCATATGCTAAAAATTTAAAAACCCTCGAATTGAGTTAGAACTTATTTTTTTTTTTATACATATCCCACTCGCAGTCCACTAAGCGACCAAAACTTCCTTAAAGGAAAAGACCTTCTTTTGAGCAAAAAAAAAAAAAAAGTACCCGCTTAAAAAAAAAATAAAACAAGACGCAATGTGAAATTACAAAATATTTATGACATTGTTTGTGCTAAACAAATAAATTAAAAAAAAAAATTCATGTTGAAAATTCCTTCCTTCAATAAAAATAATTTAATGAAAATTAAATTTGATGAGCTTAAGCCTAATTAAAATAACAAAAACTTCAATTAAAAACCAACAGTTCAATTAAAAATCACAATTGTCAAAAACTTCAATTAAAAACTAAAAGTTCAATTAAAAATCACAATTGTTTTAAAAAAAATGTTTATGCATTTAATTGTTTTTTAGAAAGATTGAAGAAATAGCTATCTTATTTGTTTGGGACAAATTTTGCCAAAAACAATACATAGGTAATAAGTTACATCGATAAAGAAGAACGTCTGTTGGGCCAAAATTTCAAATATTTCCCCCCTCTAACTCAGAAACTTTTCGATCGATCTTGTTAAAAATGTGTGTCTAAGCTACTATCTAATAGCACTAACCATTTTGCAAATTTCATTCAAATCGGAAGACATCAATTACAAAAGTTGGGTCACTGACATGAAATTATATGTAAACAAAATACTACGAAGGAAGGAACAGAATCGCAAAGAAAGGCAAGCTGAGCAATCACTTAGAGAGCAAAGTAAACCTGAGAACTGACAAATATGCCTTCCACCCCCCGAAGTAATACCACTTGGTATTACCGCGTTGTGTGGTGATGACGATGGAGGTAGTTTTAGTCGGTAAGAACCCGACATACCCAAACGAGACCTTTTGAAGGTTTCCACTTTCGACACAAAAAATACATACATATCAAACAAAGCAGACAAAAATTATATAACAGATCATTAAAACTTTTAGCAAATACTATAAAAAATATTTATACCAATTTAAAATAAGTCTTGAAAAACCATAAAAGGAAACCCTTCTGAATCCTTACCTGTCAGCGACTAGTTTTACACACGTCTTCCATCTAGGCTTCTCTTGCATTTCGCCACTCGAACCAGTGTAAAATTTCAATTTTAGTAGTCGGTATTTTTGTGATAGGTAATCTATCGAGTCGGTGAACGTACGACTGGCTATATAATTGGCCATGACAATTTTGTTGGTATTATTTATGAGTTTGCCTAAATTCTCAAAGTAACTTGGCACAAATACATTGATATCTTCATCCGGTCTAACCTTAACACCTCTAGGCAATAAACCATTAAAGTAATCGTCCCACTGTAAATACGGATAAGATTTCTGCAATTCTTGGATTGTGAGTAAATTATATGTAGCGTCCTGGTCTTCCCTTTCCTGTAAAGACCAGGAAATCTGAAATTGGAAATTTTTTTAATTGATATATTATTGAATTAGGAATTTATACAAATTACTTTAGCCAGATCTATTTCAAATTGTACAGATTTTCTTAATTCCTTTTTGGCTGTTTCCCTGTTAGCTCCAGAAATGACAAAAATATCAACCAAAAAATTTAAGTATGACATAACCATAGGATTTTCAAAACCTCCAATCAAATATTCACGATGTAAGCCAGTGGTAGCTTGGTCCACCTAAATGAAACATTGTAATTTGAAACTACATTAGATAACAAGCCCTAGAATAAACTATTATATATATACATATATACTAGATCAGAGTTATTCAAATTAACATTATTAACATTATTAACAGCAGATATTGTTTTATCCATTTATTACCTGAAGAATGTGTCTTTTATTATTTTTTTTATCCACTACTACTGATAAACCGATAAAATGATCAGTGCTCAAACCGAAACGTCCTGAATTCATAACAGCTTCTTGCCAAGACCATTTGTTATCATAATTCCAACAATCACAATCAGTTAACTGTGAGACACCTAATTTTTTGATAAGTTTTTGAATCGGTTCGGAGTCCAACTTCTCTATTAAATCTGGTAAAACAATTAATAATAAATAGTTAAATCTATCTACTAAAATAAATCACTCCAAAAAAACTTACCTTCATTCATGCACGCCTTATAATAATCAATCGCTAATTCATAATGTCTATGATCATCTTTTGGTCTCTCTTCGTTTAAAATATTATAAATATCATGGTCCACTAGCTTATCAATTTCCGTGAATATATTAACCGAACTGCTATCGTCGGGTATTACACTTGTCTCGAGAAAATTACCACAAGCGAATTTATAGAAATTAACGCAGGGATCTTCTGAAAGCTTCATTTTCTCCATAACACTTGCGGCAGTACTAATACATGCAGGGGTAACACAAACCGTTGGTGCTATGGTGGGTGGGGTGAGTCCTGAAACAAGGAAAACATTTGTATAAGAATTTTTTGTATTAAAGTTTTGAAAAAACGTACCTTCAGCCGAGCCGTTTAACAAAGCCATCACCGCTACACAAGCGAATATTGACCCTAGTCTACGACATTTTGTTATAATTGTGCGTCTAGGCCACCAATTTCGATTTGAGAAATAAAAGAAAAATATATTCATTTATATTAAAAAAGTTTTAAAAAAATAATATTAAAATGTTTTATATCTTTTACAACAAACATTTATATGTATATAAATGGTGGTTAAATTTTAAGGGTCGATGTTGAATGTGAACCACACCTAAACGTCAAGTTTTTTTCTGGAAAGATACATAATCGAGCAAAGCGTTAAAGCTATTCAGAATTATTAGTATTGTGGTTATTTTAACAGCTAAGGCACGAGCTATGTTTACATTTGTCCTTCAAGTTGTGCTGAAAAAGGTCAACTAGAAAAAAGAAAGACAAAAAAAAAAAAAAAAAAAAAAAAAAACAGGAAAAACAAAAAAATGTACTTTGGACTTCAAGAAGAATTCTTGACAAAAGTACGAAAAAACAGAAGTAAGGAAAACATGTGAGATCAATTAAAAATGGATAATCATTCAAAAAAAAGCAAATTTCGATCTACCAAAGGTTAAAATACAATTTGGTTTAAGGATTGATGTTTGACTACTGACGTCAGCAGTCATCGATGGCTGCGAGTGTAAGACGGCAAATCCCTCTGAGGAGACCTAGTGGTTGAGGTCGAAACATGTCAGGGTAACCAGCCGCCTGGGTTCGAATCACACGCCAGACAGCCTGGCTTCGAATCCCAGGTCAGTCAAGAATGAAAATTATCAATAACAATTTTAATTAATCTTCCATGTTGTAAAAATTCCTTTCTTCATAAAAAATAATTTAATGCAAAATAAATTCAATGAACTTAAGCCTAATTAAAATATCTAAATTTGGATTAAAAAGCTATTCAGAATTATTATGAAAATGGGCGTTCAAATTAAAATGCATATCGTGAAAATCCTCTTCAGTGATGAGGCACATTTTCACCTCAGTGTATTCGTCAATAAGCAGAATTGCCGCATTTTGGGCGATTGATAATCCAAGAGTGATTGTCGAAAAACCAATGCACCCACAAAGAGTGACTGTTTGGTGCGGTTTATGGGCTGGTGGCATCATCGGGCCGTATTTTTTTTTCCAAAATTAGGCCGGTCGGGCAGTAACTGTGAATGGTGTTCGCTATCGTGAGATGATAACGAACTTTTTATGGCCCGAATTGGAATTGTGGACGATATGGAGTTTTAACAGGACGGTGACACAGCCCAGTAAAAAATGTGCTCCAAAAGGAGCAGGTTTTATGTATGAATTCATACCTCAAATCGCTTCAAACCTGCTGATGGGATGACTGATTTTTGTATGGAGTGTTCCCGGTTTGGAGGACTATTTTTTGCTGACAATAAGCGCTGATTTTAACATTATAAAACATGCAAAAAAGCACTCCTAAAATGCTTTTTTAAGGGCTAACTAAATTAACATATTCATAAATTTTTTGCTTTTACTGGTTTAAATGCCTTTTTTCAAGCATTTTCATATATTTTTTTTTCGCTTTAAAACATTCTTCGTTGTCAGCACTAAAATAGCAGCTTTTTGGTATATTTTATTCGTTGTCATTTACTGCTGTATAAGAGCTCTCTTATTGAAGCCCTCGATTATGCGCATTTTCTCTTAAGTGCTTCAAAAAAGACAAATTTTTTTTACTGGGAACTAACGAAATAATGGCTCATTTGCGCGACAATTTCAATGGCCGTGTTATCTCACGTGGTGGCGATGTAAATTTGCCGCCAAGATCATGTGATTTGACACCGTTGGACTTCTTTCTTTCTCGTTATTTGAAAGAAAAGGTGTACGTCGACAAGCCAGCAACAATTCAAGAGCTAAAGGATGAGATAATTCGGCACATTAACGGCATATAACCTCAATTGTACCTCAGCGTCATCGAAAATTTGGACCATCGGATGGAGGTGTGCCGCCGACATTGCGGCGGCCATTTGGCCGATATTTTGTTCCATACATAATTGAACCATACCAATATTATCATAATAAAATAATATTACAATAATTTCTGTTTTATTCAAAACCAACATCGGCCCTTAAAATTTAACCACCCTTTATATTTTCTGTTGGAGGATGAACATCTGTCATTTATTCCTTGTTATTTATTAAAGGAAATAGTGTAAACAACAAGCAGGAATCAGTCAAAAACATTTAGTCATCGTCCAGACTTCCGATTTTTGTTGCAGCAATTTTTGAGGTTATTGGTGATAGGGTTGAGAAGATTTGGGAGGGGTACTCAGTTTCATGTACTCGGCAATTCAGTTTTGTTTTGTTATTCTCAGACCTTTAAGCATGAAGTTGGCTGTAGGTGTATTTGTATTTACATACAAAATATAAAAAGGAGAAGATAAAAGACAATATAAAAACACTAAAATTGCAAAACTGTGATTTAATAATGAAGACAGTAATGCAATTTCAAAGCAGATTTTTTAAAAATTGCAGCAACAAAAATTGCAAGTCTGGACGATAACTTACAGATGATTTTTCATGTCTTAAATGTTGATTGAACACTATCAAGTCATTAACAGGGTTAAAAATTTTAAATTAAAAATTATTTTATTACGAGAACTATAAGCGAAAGTAGTCGAATGTAAAGCTCTTGACCAACCAGCCATATCAACGTCATAGCCAATTGGTCATTGATATTTTGTGTAGGCTTGCCAGATTCAAATTTGCAAAATTCTTGACATAAAAATAACACAATAGCTTAAAGCAGTTCAAAGCAAAAAAAATAAGCAAATGATGCTTTTGTTTTCGTTCGGCTGTTAACCGTTTTTGATTGTTGTATTTTCCTCTTTACACAACACTAATAATTGAGGAGCTGCAAAGCAAAGGGGTACAAGTGCCAAAACTAACAAAATTGAGATGCAATTCTGTTGGGGGTGCAAAATTTCGCTATAAAATAAAAAGCATAGTTATGCATAACATTTTTTTTAATTAAAAAAAAAAAAAAAAAACAAAACAAGACAAGTAAAAAAAGTATAGTCGGTCAAGCCCGACTATTTAGGACCCATGGTAAAATCATGGACCAGACAGAACAAAGTGAAAGTTCTTTGTGCCGAATATTATTTAGATATTTTGATCTATATGGGGCTTGTTTGTCCTTAAGAGATTTTAGGGAGAGTGTTTATCTCTAATTTGGACCTACCAGCACAATATGGTCATTTTTTTTTTTGCCAATTTGAATATCAATACCAACCTGGAGGGATAGAATGGATTGCAGGGTGTTGGGAGCATTATGGCTAGGATTGGACGAAGGGACAACCAGGGTTCTACTAGGATTGGATAAGAGTGGTGCTAGGACACTTATAGGGTTCTTGACGGGTCAGTAGAATTGTTGTTGGGAATTGTCAATATTTAATTAAATAAATTAACATATTGCTTGAAATGGCAAAGTTTTTTGATCATTGTTTTAATTAAAATTAAAAATATCATTTATTGAAAAAAAAATATTCACAATTTTTCATTTTTACAATTTTTAGCAATCGAAATAATCATTTTGGTAATAGGTCCAAAATCAACAAATTGTTTGCTTGATTCTATGAATTTGGAATGAATTCAAATCTATCACAAATAGTTTTTAATATATAAGAAATAAAAAAAAACTGCAAAAACAAATATGTAATTAAAATCAATTTGTATTAGATTTGAATAAATAAACCCTAAAATGCATTCAATTATGAATTAATTATAAATTTCGTTAATCAGCTAATAAGCAATAACAAATATGAAACAAAACTCTGCTACGTCGGAGAAAATTTTCTTTCTAATCAACGGACATTTTTTCAAATACTTTTTGAGATTTTTGTAATATGTATGATAACCGTTTATTACTTGTAAGACTATTGTATTTGACACTGTAGGAAGAGGCGATTTTCTCCAAACGCATTCTATCCTTTGAGCTACAAGTTTTGCAATATCTAAAAACGATGGTTCTTTGGTAGTATTCCTTGTTATTTTTAATTGCTACCTATTCCAGTCACAGTATCTTGTAACATATTCGTAAGTTGGTAAAACATTATCATAAATATCTTCTACATTTTCGAATCTCGTGCAGAAATAATCTTGGCCTCTGGTTTCCATAATAACGGTTAGAAGTTAAAACAGTTCAAACAAAAAAATAAACACAACTTTCCTGTCCGCGTTGTAAACCCAAGCTGATCTTTTTATTGTGCATTATTTTCCATGTATTCTATCAAAAATTTTTCCTGGAAGAATAAATACTTTTCAATGAATGAATTGCTTGTGTCTGAATCTTCGAGAACTTAAGAATCTTTAGGATACAGTAAAAATGGTTTTTTGCAATACAATGCTATTGCTGTTATATAACAAATTTAACAAAATGAATATCAAAACGCGGGCTCTTACACTAAAAATAAATTAATAATATTTTACATTCTGCTGGTGTCTAATAATTGTAAATTTTTCTGTACATAAATATACTTCATTGCTATCCAACGGAAAGCAAAGATAAAATGTAGCAAGAAAATACAATATAATAGTCTGGTAGTGTATAAAGTCATTTCTAAAAAATTTAAGGTATAGAGCTATTACAAAAAGCTTTTTTAAAATACATAACTGAAATTTAACTCATAGAATAAATACGAAAAAATATAAAATGTTGAACTTAACAAAAATCTTAAAAATATCTAGCAGCTGTTTTGAAAGGGATTTTTTTTTTGATAAAGTATAAAAAACTTCTGTTCATTTAAAACTGATAATGAGAAAATCGCAGTGCAGAGCACACATTATTAGGAGTGTAAATAATTTCCTTCGAATCGAAATACGTGAAATAAAAACGTTAAAATTTTAAAAAACATAAGTTGCAAGTGTATCAAAAAACACATATTCATATATATGTATTCTTATTTTAGATAGAAGTAACCAAAAGGAAAAAAATATTCACATCTCCTCATCGAGAAATTAGTTATACCAATTTTAGTTAGAAATAACCAAAAACGGCAGCTCTGGTTGTGATAACTGATTGTTTTACAGTTTTTGGTTATTTGAATGAAAATTAAATAAGAAAGCGATCATAGTGAAAAAAAATTGGCAAAACATTTATTTTATTTCATCACGGTGTGCGGCACATCTTTAATCTTGTTTAAACAATTTTTTTAACGTACACTGAAGAAAAAAGCTTCGTTATTGGAACAAATCCATTTCATTGCCCGCTATTCAGAGTGCATAAAATTCTTACATTCTATTTTCTTTAATTGTAAATTTTAATACCGAAAATTTACGTATTACTGCAGAGCAGTAAAACAGAAAGAAGGGTGATGGTAATTGTCGCGGGCTGGAAGATTAAATGCAATTTACTTCTTCACTGTCAAACATATAGAGGCTGACTTCCAAACCGTACCAATCAGCAGTTTTACTACTGTATTTTAACCATGTGCATGTACATAGTGCCGAAACAATGCAACTATGTGGTTTGTTTATTTAAACGTTTTGAAATGTAAGTGATGCAATGGATAATATTAAAAATATATATGTATGTAGTGTTTGCAAATGAAATGTTAAATGTCACAAAGCATCAATTCTAAAACCGATGCCCTGATTGCTGTTTTTCTGCGTTACTTATACTTAACAGGGATGTTTTGGAAGGGTTTGCATTGTATATATTTTGTACTGCGGCGTTATGAAACATTATGCTCTGTCCTAATACAAAGCAATTGACGTTTTGGAAGTCAGCCAGAGTTAAGCTTATGAAAGTGGAACATAATATGATGTAACAGAAATATAAAAACAAAATAAAATTATAACTTGATTTGGAACAGGAATGAAAAAAAACAGAACAAAATTTACAACACCTCAAAACTCATTTTTAAAATATGGTTCAAATACAGTGGTTGTCAGCTTATTTGACGCAAGCAAAACCAAAATCATAAAAACCATCATGCTTGTGAATAAAACCAAAAGTAAACAAAAATTAAAAAGGATTTGAAAAAGCAGAACGTGGCTTTTACTTCAAAAAAATGTTTCCATTTCTTTTGCTATTTTCCTTCCTTCTATAAAAAAATTAACAAAAACAAAATAAACAGCGTTTTCAAATCGATCAGCTTATTTGATGCAATGACCTTTCAGTGATACTGTTACCGTTATGTTCCAAAATAGAATGCATTTTTTTTTTAGTTCTTTTAATGTTTGTCTTAACTATAACGTTTTGCATAATTTTAGTGCGATCTTGCAAGTTCATGTGGCACAACAAAGATTTTTTAAATATGGGTCGACGTACAACGGTTAAACAACGGGAATTGGTTGTTCATCATTTGGAAAACTGGAAAACCCTGGCGTAAAATAGCAGAAATTGTTAATATACCATCATCTACAGTGCAACACATAATATAGCGCTTTTTGAGGGAGAACAGGGTGAAGGACAAGGGCAGAATTGCGCCAAATAAAATTCTGACCCCAAGCGACTAACGATGGATTATCAGAAAAATTAATGAAAATCCCAGGTTTTCGGCACAAAAATTGGCTGATGAAGTACATAATGGTATTGGCAAAAAAACGATTCGCCGTGTGCTCCGGTCGCATGACTTTCAGGGTCGAGTACCTTTAAAAAATCCTTTAATAACAAGAAAAATAAAGTCAGCCGACTAGCCTTCGCAAATAAACATATATCGAAGGGCTTAGAATTCTGGAATACAGTAATTTTTTCAGATGAGTCCAAATTTAATATATTCGGCTCGGATGGAAAGTCTTACGTTTGACGGAAGCCTAATACAGAACTTTTTTTGATTGAAGAATTTGCGTGCGACTGTTAAACATGGCGGTGGTAGCGTTATGGTGTGGGCATGTATGGCAGCAACTAGCGTTGGAAATTTAGTATTTATAGATGGAAACATGGATAAAATAATGTATCTTAACATTCTTAAAGATAACTTACTTCAAAGGGCTGAAAAACTCGGTATCTGGACCGAATTCCGTTTTTACCAGGATAACGACCCGAAACATAAGTCTGGAGTTGTGCAGTCTTGGCTCATATGGAACTGCCCTCATTTCATGGAACCACCAGCTCAGTCTCCAGACCTAAACGTCATTGAAAATTTATGGGCATTATTGGGAAATAAAATCAGAAACCACCACATCTCAAGCAAAGAAGCTCTAAAAAGTGCATTGCTGCAGGAGTGGAAAAAAATAACGCCAGAAACTACACAAAAACTTCTTGCATCCATGCAAAATCGGTTGAAAGCTGTTGTAGACCAAAAGGGCTACCACACAAAATATTAAAAATACATTGTATTAAATATTACGTTATTTTTTAGGTTTTTAATATCTTGCATCAAATAAGCTGTTGTATTTGAAAAACTGTTATTTTTTTTGGTTTTGTTATTTCTTTTATAGAAAAACGTGAAATATGAATAAAATTCAACATTAATTTGAAATAAAAAGGTTAATTTTACTAACGCTTTTTCAGTTTTTTGAAATTCTTAATTAGTTTATGAATTATAACGACTTAAATTTTTTAGATTTGATTGCATCAAATAAGCTGACAGCCACTGTAAATAACTTTAGATAGTATAGTTAACATTGCATAAAAATTTAAAATTACATAGCATTTATGAACTTTCTTTCATTGTATGAACGCAAAACATTGAAAAATATCATTCTACTAATGAAAATGCTTTTAAATAATTAAAAATATACAATTTTATTAATTAATATAAATTCATTGCGTTGATGTTACATTACATTTCAGCAATAATAAACTTGAGTATATTTTTTTTCCAAATCGTTAAAAAAGAATCACTTACAATGCATGTGTTTTGTTTCTTTTTATTAAAAAAAATATTATTAATATCAGTGTAATCTCGATAATTCGGACAATTAAAATTTTGGCACTGTCCGATATACCGAAATGCCCAGATTTTCGAGACAATAAGAAAAAGTAAAAATATTGTTTCTAAAACATATGATTTATTTATTCACCAAACATGCGTTTTTATAAAACATTTGTTCCATATACAATATATTAATAATTCATTGTTTGTTGCACGAGTTATTCGTGGTGAAGTTTTGTTTCATTTTTCTTTTGTTAAATTGCTTTGATGGATTTTGTGGTCTTTTTTTTCCGAAATTCGCGGTTAAATTTTTGACAGCGAAATTTAAATGAACTTCTCGTTAAAGTTAAATGCAAAATAAGTCCCCTTTCAGACAGGCAAAGCTTACTTTGACAATGTCTGCTGAATTCTCTGTGCTCAGACACACAAAGTTTAATTTGACAAATTTTTGTTTTCTCTTGTTTGAATATAATATATAAACAGCGTTACCAGAATGATGATTTTTTCATATTTTGGATTATTTTTTTTAAACAAAAATATGATTAAAGATTTTTTTCTCAAATGATGATATTTTTTTTTTTAGAAATTCTGATTTTTACTTTAATTTTGCTTATACAAAATACACGATTATTTAAACAGGCACTATTTAAAGTAATGAAGTTTTGCATCAGCTTGATGCGCATTGGTGCTGCACACTTTTGTACCCAGTATCTAGAATACACAAAATTGCATCATTATTTCTGGACATAAAAAATATTAAAAAAGGCATATTTAACCTATTTCCAATGTGCGAAAGAATTCCTTCTTTCGAACAACTACATTTAAAACAAAAACTAATTCTAAAAACTTTGTTTTTGTTTTAAATGTATTTAAACGAAGTAAGTAATTCTTTCGCACATCGGAAATAGGAAGTTAGAATATTGATAAAAAAAATATTTGTGAAAAGAAAAAATGTATTTTTATAAAATTTCATATACTGACGAATTATGATTTTATGTATTTCAATTTAAAAAATAAGAAGTATGTTTTTATAAAAAATTAATAATTCTTACTATTTTGCCCTTGTTTTAAAAAATTTTAATTAAGAAAAAAAAATTTAAGATTTTCCTCTTCAAAATGTGATTTCTTTCGCCATATGACAATTTTCATTCCAAAGATTCTGGTAACGCTGTATATAAATATAAACTTGCAGCCAACTTCAGGTATAATATACGAACGAAAAACAAAACGAATTTGTGAGTACAACAAAGTATGTACTCCCCCGCTATGCTCTTTTCCCTTCTCTTCTATAAACTCAAGACTTTGCAAAGTAAACTTTGCTTGTCTGAAAGGTGTCTAAGTAGATCGGGTTTTAAGTGAATTTACAGTTGCTTTAAATTAAATTCTCATTTAATTTTACATACAGAATACTTTTACTTAATTTATTATTTTTTTTTTGTTTATTTATTTATTAATACGTTTTACATTACAATATTTGTATTGCCCCAGCGTCATATGACATTGTTGGGGCGAGTTGGCACAAATAAACTCAAAATAATAAATTAATTAACAATATGAGATCAGTGTAAGGTTTATAAAATTAAAAAAAAGAAAGAAATGACATTTATATTAACAGCATTTCTAAATTATTTAACAAGTGCTTTTTTAAATTAAATTTAACAGTCGATATTCTATCAGTGATTCTTAAATCTTGTGGTAAATTGTTAAATTCCCAACAACCAATATATTCTATCTTCTGCTTAGTAGTTTCTAGTCTGCATATTGACACCCTTAGATTTTAATTGTTTCTTGTGATTAAAACGGTTTGATTTCTTCCAAATAATAACGTATTATGACCAATATTATGTAGTGCTTTAAACACGAAAGCTAGCAGTTGCATTTTATATAATCCATTTATCGGCAAAATATTTTTGGACACATCTTTATATAATAAAAACGTAGAACAGACAAATTTAAATGCAACCAAAAATCCGTATTAATGTGCACTTAGTTTTTTGAATAAATATTAGAATCAGTTAAAAATTAATTTGCTTGAAATTTTAACTGTTTATTTATTTAAAAATGACTGAACGGAATACGTCTTAAAAAACCTACAGTCCGTTACTGTAATAATATTGTGAGTGTATATATATATATGTATATAGTTTCTTATATATTATATTTTCTTATATATTCTTGTATTTGAAAATGCACATAGGAATTTTAAAGGTTTTTCAAAAATTTATATAGTACATCATTTTAAAATTTATGGGGAATTACTGTACGAATATGTCTGTGCATTCAAGAATTTCCGGATTTCTCCCAGTTTTAGTAATTTCATATGGCAACTCATAATTGTGGTCATATTTGCGAAGTTTTTAGAAAAAAATTCCTCTTTGAAAATGAATTTTTAAAATAGTTTAGAAAACTATGTCCAGAAAATGAAATCGGAATCCCTATAAGTAAAAATGTTTCCAAAAGCATACCAACATGTTGATAACATTAATTCGCAATCCAGAGATCTTACTGTCATTGAAATATTAAAATCTAACAAAGATTTAATTATCAATGAATTCTAGACAACAGTTTCGGAAATAAGAAATTAAGCAAATGAATTAATTTTTCCAGAAATCTTGAAAATTGTGAGAGAAATATTATCAATTCCATATTCATCTGCAAATGTGGAAAGAATCTTTTCTTACCAAAATATTGTCAAATATGTATAAAGAGAGAAACAGACTAAAAACCGCAACTCTTTTCGGCTTAATTCAAATAAAGCACTTATTAAACTTACAATATTGCAATTGTTATTATTTATTATCAAAATTGTAATTCTGCTATCGAAATCTAATTGAAATCAGTACGTACATTCTTTATCTTAATAAATGCTTTTAATATTATAAGTGGGAAAGTTTGTATGTTTGTTAGTTTGTGGCTCAATCAAGCGAAAACCGCTTAATGGAATTGGGTGAAATTTGGTAGGCG
Source organism: Pollenia amentaria (assembly GCA_943735925.1). NCBI lineage: Eukaryota > Metazoa > Arthropoda > Insecta > Diptera > Polleniidae > Pollenia > Pollenia amentaria. The sequence continues at coordinate 26,421,896 of OX031006.1, forward strand.
GATAGCAGAGTGTACATATTGGGGGATTTCCCCCATATTTAGGGCGTACAAATTCTTAGGGGGGAAATTTGGGGACATACATTTATATTTAGGGGGCTTTCAGGGGGTTTCACTATTAGCTTGTCTGTACATAACAATTACCAACCCAGCAAAAACTAGGTAATGACTTGAAATTACTGAACAACTTACTTTTCAATGGCTACTTCATACCATCTGCATTACATAGAAGTAGTTAAGTAATGACTGACATTTAATCTGATACATAAGCACTTGTTTATGAGTTGATTAACGAAATTTATAATAAATTCATAATAAAATACATTTAAGGTTTTATTTATTCAAATCTAATACAAATGGATTTTAAATACAAATAATTTTAAATAGCTATAGAGTTGCAATATAACTTCAAACTGTGATATTAATTTGTAAGCTGTGTTTTTAATTTGTTTTTTGTGTTAAATGTTCTTTGTTTTTTGTAAAATTTATTTATATTTAATTTAATGTGAAAACTACTGTTAAATTTACGTAACCCTGATCAAGTCAACAAATAATTGACGAAACGTTGGAAAACATGTAAAGAAAAGTTTTTTATTTACATTAAATAATATAGGCCTAATAAGCTGACTTGATACAATTCAAACATGAAATACATATGTATCTGTTCTAACAATTTGTTTTTTTATTTGTTATAAATGAATGGGAATTTGAATATGAAAAATTTAAATACTTAATTTATTTTGATGTGTATTTTAAAATTAAAATTTTGAATAAAAATTACACTAATCAATCAACCAAACGATATTATAACGATATCGTCTAGGTGATATAAATTATAGTATATGATATCGATCTTCTATCATAAACGATAGTATTTCAATTGTACATTTCCTTATAATATCGTTTTTCCATGAAAATATCATATCGTTTTTGCAATCATATCGTTCTTTGGTTTATTGGGTATGAATATGTCCTTGATGAAGGGCAGGTAAATTTGAAATTAGAAAGCAAATTAAATTAAAGACATACATAATTTGTTTGACAAATTCAGTTTTGCTGATAACAATGTAAAGTGTCTTTTTGTCAGCAAACGTGGAAATTACTTATTTAACTCCCTATTTGTAAGCGAATGTTGTAATGACATATTTAACTCCCTATTTGTAAGCGAGGGTGGTAAGTACTTGCCTCCAATGACATCACCGTGTTTAAAAAATGAGTTAAACTGCCAATATATAAGTGGTGAAGAGTAGTTATATTAGCTTTTTAACTCATTACTTTGCAATGTAAGTTTTTGCTGGGAATTAATACAAGATAATTTTTACAGCTTGCTTTTGGTTGAGAAAAAATAGTTTTTGAATTAAAATGAAAAGATTAAAAAAAAAAACAAAGCGTTTTAAGGGTGAAGTATTTATTGAAAAACACGTGTCACAACTTTAATCAAACACCTGAAATGCTCAAATAGGGTACTCTTAAAGGGATGAAAGTGGTACTTTTTAAGGGGTAAAACGGGATAAAATTAGTATTTTTTCTTATTTCGACTAACTACATACACACAGATTATAGCCTTCATTAACAAACAGTTTACATTCTCGCGGCATAAAATGAGGAAAAGCTGGTACTCTTGCTAATCTGTTACATTTGGTGGTTTTCAAAAAATCCGTTATGGAGATATACATAATAACCATAAATGGCCATACTGCAGTTAGTAATTTTTACTGTTTCCTGGAAAAAGAATTTTACTTATTACTGAAATTTTTACTGATTACTGGAAAAATTCAGTATTGACTTTTTGAGACGATTTTAATAAAAAACTACTTTTATTGTAAATATTATTAGTTGATTTTTAGAAAAATTTCAGGCAAAATATATTTTTTTGCATTTGTTTCAGTAATAAGTAAAGCTTAACAGATTACATACTGCATTATTCCAGTTTGACTGTTTACTGAAACAATTTTCAGTTAGCAGTAAATTTAAAAATTTGAATGCATTATTTTTTTACTGCTTTTCACATGGACAGATGAATTTCGGTTGCCTATATTCTGCCTTGCACACATCCGTATCTTTGTAATTGTGCTTCATTTATTATTTTTTTATTTCAATGTGGCAACATCTCTTTACAATACAAAACACGGAGCGAATTTAAATTGTTTGTTTATTGCAAAAAAGGGAAAAAATAAACCTCTAAATCATGGGGGAAATATCATCGTTTGAATCTGTTGTCTTTTTGGAAGCAACTTTTTAAAGGAATTAAAAATAAAACATGTTTTTTAAATCACGGTCTGAATCTGGTGTTACATGAATTAACATGTGTTGACAGAACTTTATGACTGCACATCACTTGTGTTTTCAAGCGAAAATCAGAGAATACCCACACCTTATAATATTGGTCCTTGACCAACCTTTAAATATACCGATCGACTCAGAATCACTTTTTGAGTCAATCAGATGAAATTTGATACAAAGATACCAATTTTGCCAAGGACTCAGCGTATTTAAAATTGTAAGAATCGGTCCATTATTTCACATAGCCTCCATACAAAATTCTTTCCGGAATAGCGTCCTTGTACCCAGAACCCATCTTTTAATGTTTGGTCCGAACTTGTTACATTGGAATCTTAATTATCTTACAGAATTTTATCGGTATCGGTATATATTTGATCATAGCTCCCATACAAATACTTCTCCCGAAAATAGATTTTAATGTCATAATTTCCTTGTAAATTTTTGTATTGACATACAATTTGGCGGTAATAACTTCTCCGATAGCTACTATGTCATGGCAACATGTTGTGCTGGGAGGTCCAATTATAACCATGTGTCCAATATAAACTCCCTTCCAAAAATCACTTAGAGGCAAACAAATCTTAAATACATGATAGATATGTTCTAGTGGGTCCATTATTGCCCGTGGGTCTCAAATGGGGTACACCCTCGAAATTTTTTTTTTTATATTGGGTTTGGTTGGGTATCATGTGTTCGGGCTTGACGGATAATGCTTTCATAATTGTTTTTGTTTTTGGAATGTTTGAGTGACCAATCGGTCTTATTAGGATTATCTTAGTCGAAAACTATACCGATTTTAGAAATTGGAATTATTGTTGTCGACATAAATACGACAAAAATTCTATGTGCTCTATAGCACTGTCGTTATTGTGAAATTACAATGGTAATGACAAAAATTACTAATGACGATTTCTTTTCTGAGCAAAATATGTTACAGTATATACATACATGTACCACTTTCTAATGTTACATAAAATCTCTCGAAGTGTAAGTCATCGTCCAGACAGACTTGCAATTTTTAAAAAATCTGCTTTGAAATTGCATTTGTGTCCAGATTATTAAATTCTAGTTTTGCAATTTTTGTATTTTGATATTGTTTTTCCTCTTCTCATTTTTATATTTTGTATATAAGTGCAAACACACCTGCAGCCAACTGCAAGTTAAAAAGTCTGAGAATAACAGAACAAAACGGAATTGCAGAGACTGGGGACCCCTCCCCAATCTACTCACCCCTCTCACTAATAAACTGAAGAATTTCTGCAACAAAAATTGCAAGTCTGGACCATTACTAACATGTTATGCAACTTCAATATAACAAAATTAGCTGCTTTCATTTACAACTATTAGTGCTGGCTCACACTCTTCAAGCTTAAGACTTTAAGTCTTGAGCTCTTCCTCCTTCTCCTTAAGACTCAAGACTTGACGGCTAAAACTTGAAGAGTGTGGACAAGCGCATACACTTTTATCATTTATGTTCTTCATTAGCGATTTTTAAAGCAATTTTAGGACATCACTAATGGCTTGTTAAAAATAAAAACTATAATCATATACATAGAACTTTTTAATTTTAATATGTAAACATCTTTATATTTTGTTTTTAAACAATCTTTTCACGAAAAGATGAGCGGTATGAATAGGTCTGTCTGCGTACTTTTCCAGTAGCAAATACTCAGTAAATTTTTTTGGGAGAGTGAGACAAATTTTACTCTTTCGGCTGAGAATATCTCAAAAAGTACGCAGACAGTATCCAGTGAAATCTTGCAAGAAAACAGCTGATCGGTGTGTAAACAATTGAAATAACAAACGTGAGCCAAGATAGCATTGAAGAAATAGCGTACAATTTGGAAATTTAAAAACCGGGAAACCAAAATACCCAAATAATGGGTATTTGCAGTATAAACAAAAAGTTAGCGTCGAATTTAGGAATTTAAAATAGGGAAGTACAAATATAGGAACAAATCTAGTTTACCGACGCAGCTCCAAATAAAAAAAAAGTACCCAGGGTGATGGAAAATGGAAAAATAAGAAGAAAAAATGAAATAAAAAAGTTGGCGCAAACGCTTAGTTTTCGAGTTATGGACGTTTAAAGTTTTCATATAAATATGTGATTTTCCACTGCAATTCTAAACGTATATGGCCAATATTGGTATCATTTTAAAGCTCTTGAACAGATTTTTCTGGATATACATAATTTATTTCAAAATATTAAACTCTTTAGATCACATTACCGTTTTTTTTTTACGTCGAAATGTTACGGAAGTGCACTAGGAAAGAATGTAGTTTATTTAAATAAAAGTGTAATACAAATTTTATAAAATTACAAACATTAGCATCGCAAAAAAAATTTTTTGCATAGCCAGCCTTTGGCAGGACGCAAGGATGTTCTTCTCTATGGTATAATAAACACCGGTTTCGCTTACTAAAGCTTCCTAGCATAGCCGGCCTTCGGCCGGGCGCAAATATTTTTTCCCCTATGGTATAACTAATACCGGCATCGCTAACTAAAGATTCTCTGCATAGACGGCCTTTGCCCATGGGCAAGGATTCTCTCCTCATTAGTAAAACATAAACATAAAGAAGGTTTTACTTGTATTTTAATTAAAATTCTTAAATAAATTAGTATGTAGTATATACATACATTAAAGAATTAGAAAAAATTAATAAATTTGTTTTTATGCTTACTAAAAAACTTTTGTATTTTGCAAACTCGTCCCACTTCTTAATAAACTAAAAATATTAAAATAAATTCTGTATGTCCAGAAAGATCTAGTGAAACGCTTTGCAATGATACCAATATTAGCCATATACATTTGGAAATGTACTGCAAAATCACATATTTATATAAAAACTTTAAACGCCCATAACTCGAAAACTAAGCGTTTGCGCCAACTTTCTTATTATAATTTTTTCTTCTTATTTTTCCATTTTCTATCACCCTAGGTACTTTTTTTTTATTTGGAGCTGCGTCGGTAAACTAGATTTAAGCCCAAATATATTTATATTTTTTTTACCACAGCTTTTGCAGGGTATAAACTATATATTTTCTGAAAGGAAATAGTTTTCTGGACAAAATGAGCGATGCGTGCAAAAAATCGTTCGGACAGTTTCCGAGAAATCTGGGTTCATCCAAAATGATCAGTAAAAATCTTTACTGATTTATGCAATGAACCACAGGCTTTTGCACGGTATAAACTATATATATTTTTTGCACGCATCGCTCATTTTATCCAGAAAACTATTTACATTCAGAAAATATACAGTTTATACCGTGCAAAAGCCTGTGGTAAATATTTTTAATATTTTTATTAAAAATATAAATATATTTTTACTTCCCCTTTTTAAATTCCTTAATTCGACGCAAACTTTTTGTTCATATACTGTAAATCCCCATTATTTGGGTATTTTGGTTTCCCGGTTTTTAAATTCCCAAATTCGACGCTATTTCGTCGACGCTATCTTGGCACACGTAAACTCTTTCATTCAAACAGTATATAAAAACAGCTGTTCAAGCTAGTTGCAAAATCTTACCAGAGGAAATTTCTCCAGTAACATTTTGCAAGTTCTCTAACTTGCAACTGTCAAAAAATTCTCTTTTTGGCTCTCTCGCTGTAAGAGATTTGGAGTACGCAGACAACATTTTGCAAGATTTTGCGACATTTTGTACAAAATTATGCAAAATATGTGTACGCAGACAGACCTAATAACGACAATCAAAATAAAACGTTGGTTGTACAAACGAAGTAGTAAGTACCAAAGCTGTAAAACAGGGCAGTATAAGTAAAAGTGAGAGTAAAATATGCAACATGTTTTTCATCAACATATTTACAAAAGAACTTGAAAATATTTCCTACAGTACAAGCGGACACAAATATGTAGAACATGCAACATGTATGCAACATATTTCTCAAAAAATAAATCGCCATAAGACAAAGACTCTTGCAAAAAGGGCTAATTAAATGGTTAAACAACTTTTGAACTAGTGCAATCGGTGTATATACTTCTATACCCATTCGATCCAGATCCAAAAGTTTTTTGTGTGAGTACCAACAACAAATAATTTACAAAAACATCTCTACACAAAATGTCTTAATTATACAAATTTTAAAATTACAATTAAACATCTTAAAATAAAAACTTACTTGATAATTGTCTTCATAATACACATTACAATTTCTAATAGTCCTTGAATTTTCTTTTTTAATTTACACTTTTCAGTAAAATTTTAATAATAATTTACACGCTTTTAGAAAAAATAAAAACCACACGGAAAATTAACTTTTAATTTAAATGTTTTAAACAGAATTAAAAAATCTTAATATTATTTTATTTAATACAAATAGTGATATAATTTTGTATTAAAACTTTTTTTTAAGATTATCTGCCTGTTTTTAGAAATTGAAAATAAAATTTCTTGTAAGAAAATATATTGACAACAACAATAAAATATGAACATTTGTTTTTGTTTTCAATACATCGATCGCACTTGTTAAACAACAATGCATTAACTCAAAATTTCAAAATTTTTAGTAGAAGCAAAACACTTTTTAATTTTATATTAAAAGCAAATGATAAAGAATGTTTAAGCCAACCGTATCATTACCAAAATGTAGACAGGATAGCACGATATTTTCACAGTGGTTTGATATGATTATTATTTGAAGATTTCTTCCAAAAAGTAAAGAAATAAAAATTTTTAATTTAATACTCTATCGTTTAATAAGTGCGATATTTAATTTCCAACACGAAATGTGGTTTTCATTTTCTAAAAAGAGGCAGTAAGAATTTCATTATTTAAACAAAAATTTTAAAAAATTTAAAAAAAGCTTTATTATCCACACTTTATTAAGCCTGGTACGCAGTTCTGTCTAAATTTCAGTTGCAATAGGAAGGATGTAAAAAAAACTACCGGATTCATGTTTGTTAAATTTTAAGGCAATTTTCCGAAATCTCCTCGTACGCAGCTGTAAACAAATTTTTTCTTAAAAGTTGGTCATCGATTACAAATACAATAGTGTAGACTTTTTTCTGTTAGCATCAATTAAATTTAAAGTTCTGTTGACTGCTTAGTCCCGAAATATTTGAATTGAGGATTTTTGTAACGAGATCTTTTTTTTACAAGGAGTTTTTGTTATAATTATGAACGCTATTTATAAAAAGAACAAATAGGAATAGGTGGGAATTATTTTTTTTTTTTTCATTAATTAAGTTTATTATATTAAATATTCTTTTTAATGTGCTTCTATGAGCAAAATTTAAATTTTTAAAGCTTTCTCACAATAGTCGTTTTCCATCTATATTTTACATACTTTTTGCTTGAGCCAACACGAAGGATACAAGGCATTCTGGTAGTGTATGAAAACATTTCTAAGTATTTGAATATATCTATAGCTTCAATGTAAACTAAAGGTTGTATTAAGCAAAAATTATGTTCCCCGGTAGGCTAGATGGTAGTGAATTAGTCTATCAGTGCCGGGGTTGCGGGTTCGGTTCCCCCAGAGGCTCTGATCTCCTGCAGACAAGTTTAGAGCTTCGCGGGAAATTTGGAAATCATTGAACAATATAAAAAAAATTTTTTTTCTTAAATATTGCAACACTGATGCTATAATTTTTAACAAAACTGTTCCCATTTTATTTTTTTTTTATCAATTTCAATTAAATGTACGTATATTATGATCATTAACATAAAATTATTTTAATGTTAGTTAAGAATGCAACTGAAAATCCTTGTTCTTTCAATTTGTTGGCAAGTTCAGTATTGTTTGTTTGTAAACAACACTAGTCTAAGAAGCTCCTTTTCCGTGTAGAGATTAATAAAAAAATTTTAAATTTAGACAGAACTGAGTACCAGGTTTAACTTCTTTATGCTACGGTTATTTTAATAATTTTTTTTTTTTTATATATTACAGTATACGCTAAACAACACTGACAACGATCAACTAACAGATGTTTAAAGTATAAATGAAACAACGGGTTTTTATACAAAATCCCCCTAAAACAAAAGCTCACACACAGTCACGCTCCCAAATAAATAAAACTACTACTATCAAAAATATTTTAGTAACTGACGTAGCATAATAGAGATGGAAAATGGCTTCTTTACTTTTGAGCAAACTTTAACCCATTAATGCCTGCTCATAGATCCGCTCGTATGATTTTAACTAAAATTTTAAGTTCTCAAAGAATAGATTATGTTTTAATTATTAATATGTATATTTTTATATTATTATTATTCAAAAGCGACAAATTTCATTGATTTTTATGGCCCCGTTGAAAACAAACTAAATATTTTTTCAAACTGTGTCATTATTCTGGGGATTACGTCGTACAAACAGAAATTCAGCTTTAAATCCTACCACTTAGTAGTTTCATTTAACAAAGTGGACTAAGAACTTGTGATTAGATTAGAAAGACGATAAAACCATGGTCCGCACGAGAATTTACTCGGCTATAGATGAATATATTTGGATTACTAAAGGACTTGACATTTTGTTCCGTGCTTGAAAAATGTGAACAAAGGGAACTTTCTGTGCTATTCAATGGGCACTGTGGTGTCGGATACCAGCATCTTATATTAGGTAATGGGAATAATGCAGATTGTGCGAGATCCAACCGAAATTCATGCTCTCTCATCCACCTTCGTACGTATCACAATGGTGTTGGCCCCCATAACTGTAAAATAGCAAGAACTTTTAATTTTCTTCAAATAAATTTTAAAAATATAAATTTGTCTTTATTTGCGCAATTATAATTTTTATACCCTCCACCACCACCAGTGGAGAATGTGGGTATACTAAGTTTGTCATTCCGTGTAAAACTTTTTTATTATACGTCTAAGACCCCATAAAGTGTATATATTCTGGCTCCCTGAGTAATTCTTATTCGATTTAGCCATGTCCGTCTGTCTGTCCGTCTGTTGAAAACACGCTCTCTTTCGAAAAACGCAAAAGAAAAGAACAAACTTGGTCTCAAGTTGCTTGAAGTTATCCTTAGCAGTTTGGGATTGAAATCCAGCAATATCGGTTCAATAGGATCAGAGCTATGAATCAAAATGTGGAACCACCATCCTCAAAAAATTGATAATATTGATACAAAAACTCGAATTCGTAGGGTTTATAGGCCCCATATAAACCCTACTCTCGGAAAACAGTTTATTGCGCCTGAAACCAAATAAAGCCCACTTTGGGAAAATAATTATATTCGCCTAAAACCATAACAGATATAGATATTGTGGTAAAATTTCTTCTAACTTAGATTCATATGGCCAGAAAAAATATCATGCAATTTTGTGAAATTCACTGTTAACGCTAAAACTAATTACACTGCTGTATTGACGTTTATACCAATTTTTTTTTTTTTGTAATACCAGAAATCAGTCTTCAGAATTTTGGGATGATTGGTCCATAATTTACCATAGGTCCAATACAAATGACCATCCAAAATATCCTATTAGTTTGGTTAAAACTGTTACGAATCATTCATGATATTTTACTCAAGCCAATTCAAAGCTCTAACAAAAAACGCATAAAACTTTCTTATTGTCGGTCAATAATTTACTATAGGCCTAAACCGCAACCAATTTTAATGCTGACGTTCGTTTTTGTGAAGATTAGTTAATATTATATATGTTTTTATCATATAGGGCCCACTCCTGTGGGTGGAGGGTATCAAAGATTTGGCACAGCCAAATATATCACTCTAACTTGTTTTTTTTTTTTTTTGATTATAGTTTACGCGAAAACAGATTTTTTGCAATATTAATCATATGAATCAAAAAGAATCATATTTGGCCAGGTGTGTTAACCAATCGCTTTTAATTTTTTTAAATTGCTAAGGGGACGCCCAAAGTTATATAGATTGTTTGAGCAAGTTTAATTTTTCAGATTGTGCTTTATTTGGGAACCCTTTTTCGAGTATTTTCGGATATAAAAGAAACCTTAATTTTCTCTATATGATAACAAAATGCACAAACCAAAAAATTTTATTGCTTTAATTATTTCCAGGTTAACCAATGTTTACTTTTTCCTAAGAATTTTAGCAACAAAAATTGCAAGTCTGGACGATGACTTAAAAATGACAACCATTAAAAGAAACCCAATTTTATATAGTAGACTTTGATTTATATAGTAGACTGATTTACTTGGGGCTCTACGTATTGTACGGTGTAAAGTGTTATATGTTAAAAATGTTTTGTATTTTGTAAGAAATATTGTTATCGATGGTTTTTTAAAAACTACCGCATACAATCGATAGTCTCGACAATTGAAAGTTTCAGACCACTGACTCTTGGATTCTTCATAGCCCCAAATCTTTCAGTTTTGCTTGTTGCTATAGCCATATAAAGGAAAATTGGCTTCATTGCTTATTAACAAATTGTAAAAGCAATAGCAAAGGCAAAATAATAAGAATATAAAAAATATATAGCCCAGTCTATGCCTCAACATGAAATACTTTTTAAATGGGTGCCCCGGTAGGCTAGCTGGTAGTGTGCTAGTCTATCAGTACCGGGGTCGCGGGTTCGATTACAGCCAGAGACTCTGGTCTCCTGCAGACAAGCGAAGAGCTTCGCGGGATTAGCGTAGGAATAAACAAAATGACATACAACAATTTGCTTTAAGAATTTACTTGTATTGTAAATCATACGAAATTACATAAAGATTTTATGACCCAACAATTGTCCAAGAAAAAACTTTTTCTCTCATTTTAACAGAATTACACAGGAATCGGCCACGTTGATATGTGTACACTTTAATTTACACAATACTTATGTTGATTTAAAAAGAACAAAAACAGCTGTATTTTGTTTGTAAACAATAACTAACATTTTCTAAATGAAGTTCGTCTGCAAAATATTTAAAAAATAAGACATACAGTTTTAAGAAAAACAATAATATATACAGTACTTTTCGCTTATAGTCACATTATTTAATTGCAGACAAATCGTCGACTATATCGCTAATGTGATTATAAGCCTAATGCACATATATGCCACTATGAGGCATATAACCGAATTCGAATACAATCCAGTTTTGTGAATATAGAAAATAAAAAATTCATACATATAAATTACACCGACATCTGGTTTATGGTTTTGCAACAGAGTACAAAAAAATTGTTAAAATAATAATAATAAAAATATTTCATAACTGATACCAACGGAAAAAAACTTTATTTTACGAGTAGAGAGTTAATGACAAAAATTAAGCGATTTAATTCCTAGTTGAATGGATTGTGGTTTCGAAAATTAAAAAAACCTTAAGGTATGTTTAGACCTAACAAATATTTGACGAAAAAATATGAAAAAAGCGGGACTAGTAAATTGATTAAACTTTAGCTTTATTTTTAACAATATTTATTAATATACTAAACTTTATTTGTAATTGTATAACGTAATTTAGAAATCGTTAAATGATGTTTAATCTAACAAACGTTTTGCAAAAGAAAATTTTTTTTTATTAAAACTAGTGGTTACGCGTAGGACGTAAAATATTTGATGGGTGTGAACATAGCTTTAGTAAATTTTGCTAATGTGACAATAACGCCAAGAAATTACTTTACTTTTGCCTTTGATAGCCGCTGAAAGATGTTATATATGGCAAACGTGCTTATATCGCTAAATGGGCTTTAACGTATGTAAATAATTTATATTAAATTTACTTAAAGCGGCAGAATAAACAGCTAAATTAACTATTTTTTTCTAATGGACTATATCGCTAATGTAACTAAAAATGGTAGTGGCTATAAACGAAAAATTGTATGTATATTTCGCTTTTTTAACTGCGCATTAAAACTTTTTTTAAATTTATCTTTATTTGGTTTATTCTTGTATTTATTTTTGTTTTCATAAATAAATACATTTTAAGTTAAAAATAATAACGTTCAAATACATATTTACATACAGTCGGAGACTAAAGTTTTAATACAGACCTACCTAAAATTTGGATTTTTAGGGAAACTTAAGTTTTACCGAAAATTGGTAGTGTGTGCAGTTCAGAGCTGTAAATGAATCATTCATTTTTGAATTAATTCGCGAATCATTCGTGCACTGATTTAGCAAATTTTTAATTAATACTTTTCACACAAAAAAAAAAAAAAAAATTAGTTGAATGAAATTTGAATCAATTCAAATGAATTTGGTAAAAATTAATCGCAACTCGTTTCCAATTCAAAAGAATTTGTCAAATGTATTTAATTTCCAATTCAAATGAATTTCGATTCGTTTCTTATGCAAATGAATTTGACAAAGTGAATTGCAATTAATTTCCAATTAATTTGAATTGAATTGATTTTGAATTAAATCAAATGAATTAAAAAAAGAATTAGCAATCATTTGAATTGAATTGATTGATATTTGAATTGATTTTGTAAGTAAATCTACAGCTGCGATCGGCAACCTATACTATTACATTTTGCGCTTGTATGCGTTGTATGACTTTTACATATGTTGTTGTTAATGTTGTTAAATTCTCTTCAATGTGTGTCCACACGGACGCAATAAAAGAGAAAACGTGGCGCCCTGATTTTGCCGATCGCAGATCTACAGTAAGCAGGACTGCCGTTTTCGTATTTAACTAATTTTTTATCTAAAAGACAGCAAGCATTACGCTCGTTTTGTATATCACCTAGTATCGTCCAAAGAAAAAAGTTCTTAGATTTGAAATTCGCATGATATACTAGAAATGTCAGGTAGCGGAAGAACAGGAATTAAATTATTAGGTATCGGCGAAAATCCTATCAAAATGGGAAAATTTTGATTATATGCTAAAAGAAACTTAAATTTTTATTTCAATCAAATAGTGTGAAAAAATTATTTAAGGTGTGTTTAACAATAATTTATAAATTGTGGAAAATTTAGTTTATTAAAATTTGTCAATCAAATTTTTAAGATTCTAACAACTTTGAATCTCAACATAACGTTTGTTGCTGTCAAAGCTGTGTTCGTTTACTTACTCGAAATTCTAACTATTTTTACTACAATTGGAAAAATTTGTTTCCTTTTTGTATTGCAAACTTCTAGTTGTAGTGAAAATAGTAAGTAAACGAACAGGCATATAATGTACTGAATATTTTTATTTTGGTAGGAGAAATTTCCTTTTTTCACTCCCCCTATTCTTTAATTTTTGATTTCATTCATTTGAATTGCAATTCATTGTTCTAATTCATTTGAATGAATTCAAAATCAATTCAATTCAAACGAATTGGAAATGAATTGCAATTCACTTTAATCATTTTACAGATCTATTTGAATTAAAAACGAATTGCAATTCATTTGACAAATTCATTTGAATTGGAAACGAGTTGAAATTCATTTTTGCCTAATTAGTTTGAATTGATTCAAATTTTATTCAATTTCTCTTTGTTGTGAAAAAGAATTAATTCAACACTTAGCTAATTCGTAACGAATTAAAATCAAAAAAAGAATGATTCATTTACAGCTCGGGCGCAGTTTTATTTCTTTTTATTGAAAAGGAAAAACCAAAAAATATTGTCTTAAAGTGGGGAACAGAATATCCGCTGTAGTTACTACAGTGTAGTTCAACGTTACGAATAGCGCTGCAAACTGTAAAAGTTAAAAATGACAGTTTCAAAGTAGCGTCAACAGAATACGTAGTTGTAGTAGTCGTTGCAGTTGAAGTTCAAGCGCAAAATTCGAAATTTTGAACTTTGTTGCGCTACAGAGCATTCGTCAGCTTCATCTAATACTACAACTACTTTATTCTGTTCCAGGCCTTATTGTATACATAACCGTAATTAAAAAAAAAAAAAAAACAAAAAAAATTACGAGGACAAAAGTATAAATACGCATTGAAGTTTACACAGAGAAAAATTAAGAATTGTCTCTTATCACCAAATTTATATCAAATTCATAATATCAAGCAAAAAAGTGGTTGATTTTGCACCTTTTACCAAAATGATTATATTGATTACTAAAGATTTTAAAATTGTGAATATTTTTTTTCAATAAATGATATTTTTAATTTTTATTAAAAAAATTATCAAAAAACTTTGCCATTTCAAACAATGTGTTAATTTATTTCATTAAATATTGACAATTCCCAACAACAATTTCACAAGTTTAAATTATTTTATTTTAAACGAAAAAATTCAATTAAGATTTTTTATTATTTCATTTATATTTTAATTAAAAATTTATTTCAAAACAACTAAAATGTTAATTAAATCAAAATTACATTTTTAATTTTCTTTCAACTAAAAAAATAATTGATTCAATTATCACAATACATAATTAAATTTTTAAACCCTTTTTTTAATTGATAAAAAACTTTTCCGATGTATAGACTTTTTTACTATTGCTTCCTTATATAATCTCGTTGCATTTTTATTTTATTTCTCACAATACTATAACCTAGCCTTTAAAGGCATTTTTTTTTGTCAAATATATTGTTCACTCCCTGCAGATAATATCGGGCTACCTGGTCCATTGTGGCTTAAATGGACTACTTACAACATGGTCCAATGTACTGTAGTATGGACCATATTAGACAAATTAACACGCAGTGCTGCCAACAACTGCATGATGTATAGGTATACTATACTATAGTTTACAGTATTACACATTCGTCCACTCCTAGGACATCATTATGTTAAATAGACCACCTTTTAACCATATAATTGGACTAGGTTTGGAGTACTCCTACTCCTTTATGGACTACTCTTTACACGCATGTATGGACTAGTCTCGTTATCTGCAGGGCTGTCCAACTATTGCTTTAGTTATTTTTTTGGCATAATTCTAAACTTTAACGGAGGCTATGAGTAGGGTTGTTTTGAATTCAGAAAAATCAGTATATAAGAGAAAAAAAAAGCAGTACAATTGAATAAAAAACAGCACATATCCTTTTTTAATATAAAATTGCATATTAATAATATAAAAACCTTTAATCTTTTTTAAACCAAAACTTGAATTCATTCTATAATGTGAACAGTGACATAATTTAATTCATAAAACTGAATTTTTTCAAAACAATAATTCAATTTTGTATATATTTTTATGGGGAATACAAAGTGAATAACAAAAAAATCTAAAACACAACAAATTGTTAAACATTCGATTCTTAATTTCTTGTAAGCTATTTGGTTTTTCAAAAAAAAACATTAGTTTTATTTAAAGCAAAATTTGAGTTCATTATGTCTGAAGCTTGGTACTAAAAGGGCCAATGTCAATATTTTTCTGCTTCAGTTAAGTGTTGCATTAGGTCTTTTCTTAAGCTCCCGTTACACCTAGCAAATATTTGACGAAAAAAAGTGACCAATATGTGAACTAAAATTTTATTTCCTTTATTCTATTATATTTATTGAATATATGTCAACATAAAATAAAATAAATATAAAATAAAAGTAGTTTTTTTTCTATATCTACCACATAATTAATTTCATTTTGCAATTAAAAGGTCATACTAAATCTCTTTTATTTTGCGGAAACAGCCAATGTCTATTTTAACCGTGAACAGCTTCAAAAAGGTTTTGCTAGCCAATTTCACTTATAACTCTTCTATAAAAAACTAAAAATTAAATTTTCTCAAAAATGAATTATTTGACATTGACCTTTTTAGCACCAAGCAGATATAAGAACAACAATGTTAAAAAACCAATTCAACAATTGAAACGAAGCTTGTTATGTATTTATCTTCAAAATAGTTGAAAAAATTATTTAAAAGTGATTAACAACTAATTACTATTAATAATTGTAGTTATTGTAAAAGGCACAATCGTTTTTCAGACGATCTTACACTATAGATGGACATAAATATTTACAATGTTACAAGTTAAAAATTTTTATGGCCATTTTGTACATTGTCCACAATTTCTTTCCTGTCTTCAGTCTTCAAACTCATTACAACTATAACCCAAGTTTGTCTTTATCTGCAAGTCACGTTCTAGGTTCACAGAAAAAATTATTAAATTTCTCCAATCACCAAATTTATACCAAATTCATAATATCAAGCAAACAACTTGTTGATTTTGCACCTATTACCGAAATGATTATATTGATTACTAAAAATTTTAAAATATTGAAAAAATATTTTCAATAAATGATATTTTTAATTTTAATTAAAAAATTTATCAAAAAACTTTGCCATTTCAAACAATGTGTTAATTTATTTAAATAAATACTGACAATTCCCAACAACAATTCTACATGTTTAAATTATTTTATTTTAAACGAAAAAAGTCAATAAAGAAGTTTTGTTATTTAATTAAAATTTTAATTGAAAATTTATTTCAAAACAACTAAAATGTTTATTAAATCAAAATTAAATTTTTAATTTTCATTGGGAATTATTTCTTTTTATAAGCAACTTTATTATATTCAACATTTTTTATTTTTTTCGGATTTATTCCATGAGTTAAATTTCAGTTATGTATTTTATAAAGCTTTTTTGTAATAGTTCTATTCCTTAAATTTTTAGGAATGACTTTATACACTACCAGATTTAAATTTAACTCATACAATAAATTCCAAAAAAATAAAAAATTTTTAATTTTCTTTCAACTAAAAAAATAATTGATTCAATTATCACATTAATTAAATTTAAATACTTTTTAAACCATTTTTTTAATTGATAAAACACTTTTTTCTGTGTTTTATATTAGGAGGCAGTTTCTCTCTTTTCTCCACTTTGAAAACTGTAAAAATTTTTAAATGTGGAACTGAAGAAATAAAATTCCACATTTCCTCAAATTCGTAAACGCACCATCATGTAGAAACACTTTCCATTTTTCTTCTGCTGTCTTCTTTTTTCGTACTGACTCGGCAAAAATCTTGTTAATATCTCTTGGACAAGAACATCTACATTAATATTTGTATCGCAAGCAATTTGACAATATGACAAACTATATACTGAACAAAATTAATATATAATAACAGTAAAAAAACAGTACATTAATGAACAAATCAGTACATTTGCGTGCTGATTTGCTTGTAGTGCATAAAGGAGTACATTAAACAAAATACAATACATGTACTGTTAAAAACATTAAGAATGGCAACCCTAGCTATGAGTAATGGGAAATAGATAGAATTCGGCGTACAATCTTTAATAATTAGACATTTCCGAGAGGGAAAATTCTATCGAGAAAGAAGAAAATTGTTGAATTAACCATTTTAAGCATGGAAACCATCTTAAGAAAATATAACTAAACCGCGTCAGTGAAAAATATGCCAAGAAGCGGACCAAGAAAACTTTCTAGTTGAAATGTTAGAAATGTCCAACGAAACTGGTTATCCTGCGGTCATAAAATTTGATCAAAATGAATCATGCGATGTAACCTGTATAAGTAATATGTTCGCTGATTTTTTTTTCTACCACTTATTCGAATGCTGCTTACGATAAAACTTGTAGTTATCCGTTTTTGTTAGCAGAAAATCAGGATACACTCAAACCTCGTTTTATGCGAATTCAAATTTGTGCGATTTTGATTTTTTTTTTTGCACGCTTTTTTTTGTAGCCGCTTTTGTATGTACAATTTTTTTTTTGGTTGTGGCAACACTGCTTTTGACTTTTATTGCAGCGCGCTGTGACTTAGTGTGAATATCATTCTAGTTTTCAACTTAGGGGAAATCCCTTTTAATCAACAAGTTAAATAGTTTATTGTGGTGTTTGTTTTTACGTCTTAGTGAATATTACTCGTATAAAAAATTGAGATTGATTTATCGTAAAAGTGATTAAAGTGAGAACTTATAAAGTTTTGTTATTTTAAAGTTTCTGTGCTCAAAAATATTTTATTTGTACGTTTTCAGATTACAGTATGGATAGAAATAAGAAAAAAACGACAAACAATATCCCTAGAGACAAAAATTAAAATTCTCGAACTCTTAGAAAATGGTGCAAAGTATACATCTCTTGGAAAGGAGTTCAACTTAGGAGAATCAACTATACGATCGATTAAAAAAAATGAAGATTCCATAAGAAAATCCGTAATTTCGGGCACAGAAATGAGTTCAAAGTATTCGTCTTATACAAGAGACATACTGATTGAAAAAATGGAAAAATCTCTTAATTTGTGGATTGAGGATTTAACTAAAAAGAGGATTCCCATAAGAGGATATATGATACAAGAAAAAGCCATAATATTTTATGATAGAATAAAGCAAAATCAGCCATCAACTTCTGAACCAAAAGAAAAAGAATTTTTAGCTAGCAATGGGTGGCTTGCACGGTTTTTAAAAAGAAATAATATTCACAGCATCCAAATCAGAGGTGAGTCAGCATCAGCAGATGAACATGCTTCTATAAATTATCCTGAAAAATTAAAAAAAATAATAGAAGAAGGACAGTATTGACCAGATCAAATATTCAATGCAGATGAGACCGGATTATTTTGGAAAAAATTGCCAAATAAAACCTACATTGCTAAAACAGAAAAAAGAGCCAGTGGATTTAAACCCAGTAAAGAAAGATTAACGGTTTTACTATGCAGCAACGCTTCAGGAGATAAAATGTTAAAACCATTAGTCATAAATAAGTTTTTAAAACCACGGGCCCTTAAAGGAAAAGACTTAAAACGTTTGCCAGTTCACTGGATGGCAAACACTAAAGCTTGGGTAACCTCTGCATTATGAATGGTTTCACAAATGTTTTGTACCAGAAGTTGAATCCTATATGAAGGAAAAAAGTCTTGAATTCAAAATTTTACTTGTTATAGATAATGCTCCTGGACACCCACATTTGGAACATTCAAACATTAAGATTGAATTTTTGCCACCAAATACAACCAGTATTCTTCAACCACTAGATCAAGGAATAATCTCCACTTTTAAGAAATATTATATAAAAAGCACATACCAATTTATTTTAAATAAAATTGAAAATGAAGAATTAACATTGACCGAGGCGTGGAAAAAATTTTAATATTTTCGACTGCATAGTTTTGGTTGCATCTGCAGTATCCAGTATACGACCAAAAACATTAAATGGGTGCTGGAAAGCTGTATGGCCAGGTTGTGTTCGGAGTAATACAGCTGATGAAATATCTGTATTATCTGAAGAAATTTTAATGCTGGCTCGACAATTTGAAAGCGATGGATTTGATTCTTTGAACCATAATGATATAGAAGAGCTTCTCGTAGATGTTCCGTTATCTGATGACGACATTGTTAGTCTAACTGCTGATAATATGAAAGATAATAATTGCGAAAGTAATTGTGAAGAACTTGTAGAGTCCCTTACTTTAAAAAAGATTGATAAAATTCTTAAAACAGTTAAAGACTTACAGAGCGAAATTCTTAATGTGGATCCCAATACGGAACGGGCACTAAAAATTCAACATGGGCTTAACAACACATTTTCGGCATATCGAGAGTTACAAAAAGAGTTAAAAAAATCGACATCACAAAAACTTTTGACAAATTATTTTCAACAAGTACCTAAGGAGAAAGACCTGACTGAAAACTTTGATGTTCCTTGCAACCAAAGTGAGAACATTTGTAGTGATAAAAATAGTAATCTACCCATAGATGTGTTTGTTTCCTCTAGTGATGAAAGCGATATAGAGCCAATTCAGAAACTCGGCACACGCCATATTAGTGATTCTGATTATGAGATATAATTTATTTCTTCAATGTAAATATTTTTTTCTTTGTTAAGTACGTAGTGAATTGATGTTTATTTGTTTTTTTTAATAAATGAATTACTTTTTTGTTGACTGTTTTTATGCGATTTTGTTTGAGTTTTAATGCTTTACTTTGAATTTATGCGTTTTTTCAAAATTCAGGGACGAATCATTCATTTTAGTATGGAGCTAGTGTATCGTTTTATGCGAATTTGTTTTATGCGATTTTCTCTGGAACGGATCAATCGCATAAAACGAGGTTTGAGTGATATCAGTACCGTTTTTTCGATAACCAAACTGTCGCAAATGCTCTAAAAAAAAGTTTAAATACTGTTACAATTATGGTTCTGATAAAATTCCGAGTAGTATTATGATAACATGTGTAGAAGCCTTATCTATCCCTTTAACAGTGTTGTTTAATAAATACATCAATTAAATGTGGGTATTTTCCGAATACTTGGAAGGAATCGTTTACTGTTCCATTGTTTAAGTGTGGCACATGATCTGATATTGAAAATTACCGTGGTATTGCAAAACTTAGTACTATACCTAAAATTTTTGAAAAATCAATAACATAAAATTTATATTATCAAGTGTCAAACATTATATCTCCACATCAACACGGATTTAAAAAAGGCTGCTCTACCACAACAAACCTTCTTCAACTAACAATTGCAATCAATCGTGGTTTTTTCATAAGGAATCAAACATATGTTATCTATACTGATTTCAACTAAGCTTTTGATGAAGTCAATCATTTTCTTTTCGTAAAGAAACTTCAATTAATAGGGTTTACAGATCTGACCTTAAAGTTGATTTACTCTTATTTACCGAGTGTCCTGAAAAGTGTCCTTTTTAATAAAACGTTGTCTAGAAAAATATATGTGCCGTCTGGAGTACCCCAAGGCAGCCACTTTGGAACTCTATTGTTCCTGCTTTTTGCAAACGATTTGTCTGGAGTTATACAGTTTTTAAATGGTGTTTTGTATGCTGATGATGTTACATTTTTTTTAAGTTGCAACCATCTGCTACCCTGTCTTTACTCATGCAAGTAATTACTTGCAAGTAGTGTATATGTATTATCAACGAAAATGTCGAAGAAATAGCCGAAAGTTCTCGAAGCGAAAACATCTTATGAAAAAAGCTTTATTTTTGGGGCTTAAAAAACATTATCATCTTAACGTTATGACGAAATTAATTTAATAAAATCTTCTCTATTTTATTTTTGGTCCGTCTTGATGAACAAATTATTGAGGGAATCACAAGGTTTCATAAAGTCATATGTCTTAAAATAATAGCATGAAAAAATACGATTGTCGTGAGCAACCCCTCATAATTTAATGTGCTATTAATTACGACAGCACAATAAACATAGCAAGCAGCGTTCTATTTATTTAAGACACTTTTTGTTTACAAACCAACAACAATATTTTTAAACCATTGTAAAATGTAAGAACATTATGACAATAAACCATGATAGCACACCTTGTGAATACCCCATATGTATGTTTATTTATAAAATAAGGATATCCAGTATTGCCGTGGTTACCAATATCATAAAATTTCTGAGAAAATATTTTGATTAGCCTTTTTTTTTAAATGCTTGCAATTTATGTTTAAAAGTACCATGTAGAAGTGTTGCTGTATAGTATTGTTTTCATTTTTTTTTTTTTTTTTTATAAATACATAGAAAATCAGCTAAATAAGTCATTTTTATTTTACTAAGTACTTGTAAATTGATACGAAAGGCATCCACGGTAACTCTGTTTCTTTATTTGTCATCAGTGTGGTAATTTTGGCATTTTTGCGGCTAAATTTAACATTTAAATTTTTTATTTAGCTGCACAATTTTCATTTAGCACTTGGCGTTTTATTTAGCATTTTTAGAAAATGTGTCTTACCTTTCTTGTTAATAAAAATATAATATTCAGGGAATATTAGAAATGCCCTTATCATGTTGATTGTAAATATTATTTGCCCTTTGATATAAAGATATAAAAGTTCAAGGAAATTTCTCTTTGTATTAAGATGAGAAATCAATAGCGTAATGTGTGAAATAATTGTTTGCTCTAAGCTGCTGAATAAATAATAATTCTAAAGCTTCAACTTTTCTTAAAATTATCTTAAAAAAAAATGGGTAAATCATAAAAATAAATCATTTGAACTTAGCATGCATCTACTCTTCCTGTGCTTTATATTTATGTGTATCAGACCAAAATCTATCCAATTTTGTTAATATAACCATTTATTTTAATTTCGTATAAAAATAAGTCACTAACATGTATTTTGCTTCGAATAAAATTGCATACTGGTAATAAACTTTTAAAAAAAATCTTTAAAAAATTTTAGCATTATTTTTAGCATATTTTGAAAACATTTTTAGCATGTTTTTTACCAGGTCTGATGCCAGATTTAGCTGTAAAATTGTTTTAGATCTGGTCACACTGTTTGCCATTTTTCATGCTGCAAGTGTCAAAAATTTACTTGCAAGCAAATTCTCTTGCAAGTTGATCAGCAAGTTCGAAAAATGTGGCGATAGTAAAAATGTGTGAATGTCTTGAATTTTTTGAACTTGCACTTGCATGTGTAAACCCCGTGTTAGATCATCAACGCCGTTTATGGTGTGGATGGTGTGGATGGTGTGAAGAAAGCTTAATTGAGCTAAATTTAAAGAAGTGTTAACTAATGCTTTTTCAAGAAATAATCCAGCTAAAGTAAATATCTTCCTAGGAGGTATTCAAGTTGATATAGTTGATAACTTCCTTGATCTAGAAATACTAATTGACCCTAAACTGAGCTTTAATTCGCATACTGCGTTTATGATAAATAAAGCTAGAAGCACACTTGGATATATAAAACGCTGGGTAAAAGAGTTCGATGACCGGTATATTACAAAAACCTTATATCCTTTGGTAGGCCGATTAGTGAGTATGGATCTATTATATGGGACCCCATTTACCAAACGTATTCTAATTCAATCCAATCGGTGCAGAAACAATTCCTTCTCCTCTCTGCCTTCGTGGCTCGACTGGCTCTGATAAAACTCCCTACTTTAAAAAGTCGTAGAACAATGCTGAATGTGGCGTTTATTTTGTATATTATTAATGGTCATATCTGCGCTGGACTTTAAATTAATGAGATATCATTTAATATTCCTCAATGTTCATCTCGAAATTTCATACCGTTATCTGTCAAATTTTTCAGAGCGATTTATGGTGATGCTGATCCTTTTAGAAGAATGTGTAACACCTTCAATCATTTATATAGATTTATTGGTTTTTCATAGGAACCAAAGTCTACTACTTATGTAGACTTATAATTGCTTTTCTTCATTGATATTCAGTAAAATTAATGTAATCTAATCAAAAGTTAGTTTATACCCAGCAAAAAATTGGCTTACAAAATAAGCAGAAAAATAATGAGAACTTGAGGAAAAGAGTACTTATTTTTCTACTAGAAAAAGTACTTATTTTTGTTCGCGATGTCCCAAAAGTAATCCTTTATAATTTGGCCAATTACAACCTAAAAAATAATACCTTTATTTTATACTTAAAAGTTGTATAAAAATAAGTAGTTACAAAGAGAGACAAGAAATAAGTACTTTCAAATTTACTTTAAAAAAGGTTTAAACACTAAATAAAATTGCTCTAAAATCTTATGGAATTTTTGTTGAAAAAGTGTACGAAAAATTCCGAGAAAGCTTCTTCAGAAAAAGAAAACCGATACAATTTCTCGGAATGAAATCACTTTTAATTTTTCGATCGAAAAAGTTTTTGTTTGGTTTGCACAATATTTCCACATTTAACTTAAGAAATAACAAAATTAAAATTGATCGGAATTACGAAAATCGATCGAAATGTATTTTCATTTCAAAACCATTCCGAACAGTTTCTGTGACAGGCCTGATTATGTTCTTCAAAAAAAATCGTTAACATTAGATTGATATCACTACTAGTATTCTGATAACAAAAATATAATCACCTCAATTATCACTTAAATTCCCCAAGAGTTTTTCCCCTTCTCTCATTTTTCCTATTTAAATTATATTGTAAAAATGCGTAAAGGGAAAAAACTCCCGGGGAATTTTTATTCATAATTGGGCTGATTGTGTGAATAATTTTGGAACATATTTATGTATATATTTACAAACAATTGATTAATTTTTGGATTTTCCATGTATTTCACATCGAAATTATTCTTAAAATTTTAATATATTATCGTTTATCTAACAAATATTAATGGACTATATTGCAAATTGATTCAAATAATTCTTTAAATTCATATAATAATAACTTATTTAAGTCATTATATAAAAGTATTCTTTTGTTATGTATAATAATGACTTATTTAAGATATAATAAGAAAGTTATTATTTAATATATAACTAATAAGGCAAAAAGAGGTGAATAAAGCTACAAAGTAATGAATTCAGGAAGTCATTAAAAGTAGAGTTGTAAGTTAAGTTTTTGCTGGGTTGTCTACTGAGGTGGTGGCAAATTTGACACTTCCTTTTAAGTTTTTTTCATTTGCCTCTTTCTCTTGCGATCTGTAAAGTTTATTCTCTTTGTATCTTCGTATGTTATTTTTGTTATTATATATTTGTGTTTTGGCTGCGATACGTAAATAATGTGCGGAGAAATGCAGCTGCTGGTGTGAAAATGAACACTTGCCCGCGTTTCCGTCTGTAGAATCTACAGTGTAGATCCACCTCTAATAGAATCAATTCCTGTTACTCGAAATTTGTTATACAAAACCGCGTGTGTGCGTTTGCATCGTAATAATCCAATGTACATAAGATGCAGTAAACGTATATGCATAGACTGCGCAAATACGTAATTTGACGGACGAAACTTTCCCAAAAAGACTGATTCTTATTTTTTTTTTTTTTTTTGTTTTACTATTTATTAATTTGTATGTTCTTTATTTTTTATGTTAGACTGTGGAAAAATGTATTTTCACTTAAAAAAAAAAAATTAAAAATGTAATGTCTTTGAGACTTAAGGCCCAACCATAATATGATAAGCATATTCAATTTCATTAAACAATTTTTAATCTTAAGTATGTTTGTTACAACAGAAAATAAAATTCCCTTTTTATCCATTTTGTCCAATAATTCGTTCCATTATATTAAAGAACACACATCTTAAGTTTTCGCGAACAAAAACGTATTTACAAAGAGTACCAAGAGTACCTTTTTTTTGCCTGTTTTGCCGCTCAAGTTTTGCTAAAGAACATAAGAATAAAGTTCGAGTAAAATAATTTAAAAAAAAATCGTTTATACAAAAAATACCAAAAGTACGAATATTTTCACTGTTTTGTCCTCTAATGTACTTTATTTGTTTGCTAAATTTATGTTAGAGAGAAAAGTTTTCCAGTTTGCGCAAAATTATTTTGAAAAAAATGCTTACAAAAAGTACAAGTTTTTGCCAAAAATTTATATTAATGTTACAGAAAAAATGGTTCAAGTTTGCCCAAAATTATTTTGGAGAAAAACGTGTTACCAAAAAAAAAGAACTTTTACCCTGTTTTGCCTCTTCAAGTTAAGGCTTTTTATGCCTATATGTATGTATGTCCCTGATGATAGAAGATATACGCATACAAATAATTAAACTTTTAAAATCGTGCAGTCTTTTTAAAAGCTACCAAAAATTCTTTATTTTGCCCACTTTTTCCATAGAAAGGCCGGCTTTCAAAATTAACTTTTATGGCGACATGACTCTTAGCAAAAAATACCAAAAGTACAAATTTTTACACTGTTTTGCACTTTACAATATTGTGAGATCTGACATCCGTCGGCTCATATGTAGCATGTCCTAATTAGTAGGTCTGCAATTGTTATTGTAGAAATTGCTTTTGACATCTGGTCCATTTTTTACGCAAACAAAAGCATTGAGTTTTGACATCATTAACATAATATATACAAACAAAATGCGTGGTGTTTTTTCTATTGTTGCATTGTTGTAGTTTTGCTAAGACCTACTAATTGGGCTATGATTTGTAGCTTCAACCTGCCTCAGAGTCTACAGGCTTGGAAATGGCTTTTTTAATTTTGTACTAATTTTTAAAACAAAACGTACTTTTTGGACAATAAGGGGATCATTTTTTTAGTTTTTTCATGCAAAATGTGTTTTTTGGGCTTCATAATTTGGAAAGAGTGCAGCTCGCACGTTCGCTGACGTATGTAAAACAAATAGATTTCTTACAACACATTTATAAATTTCGACAAACACAACTCATTATTCATCACGAAAGCAATCAGCTTCTCTGATTTTAGTTTTATAACTTCCAGTGCTCCATATTATGAAATTATAGCTTTAAATCCATGTACAACCATAACGCTTTTTATTTTTTCGTTTCAACTTTATACAATTAACACGTAGAATTTATATATATTTATTTACATGGTATTTATTTAATGGCCTGTTGTTGATTTAAAATAAAAACAGCTGTGTTTTGCTTGTAAACAAAAACTAACATTTTCTACATAAAATTCGTCTGCAAAATTTAGAAAAAAACACAAAATGTAAAGAAAAACAACTATATTTCTTATTTATATTTCCTATTTATATTTCTTATTTATATTTCCTATTTATATTTCTTATTTATATTTCTTTTTGTTAAATTTTTTTATTTGGTTTACTTTTGTTGATAAAAGTGTTTTCTAATATTTAAGTTAAAAAAACAAGGGCATTGCTGTTGAAATACAGACATAAAAAACAATAAATACATATTTATGTATGTAAGTACATAGGAAACGTAAATAAGGAAATAAAATTTGGCATTGTCAAGGGATAAACTGTACAGGAAGTGTTAAGCTTCGTACAGACGGTGGTCAGATCTTACAATATTGTAAGCAGGCGTTGCACAGTGTAAGATTTAGGCCCTAATCATATAAAACGCAGCGCAACGCCAAAGAATAACATTGAAAGCACAAGCAATGTCATAAATATATTGTAATTTTGTTGTTGCTTTCTACAGAAATTCTCATTGCGTTCTAAAATTTCAAACGCTGCATAGCTTGAGGCGTTGAAAAATTACAAAATATTTTTGTCATTGTTTGTGCTTTCAATGTTACTCTTTGGCGATGCGCTGCGTTTTATATGATAAGGGCCTTAGCCATTCTAGGGAGACAAAGTTAAATAAAAAATTAAACTAGACTTATGAATTTTAGTACAAGGTGTTACTAGGCTACTATGTACCATTGTCAAAAAAATTGGCAAAATTGGTTCAATGCCACGCCCACCTCCCATATAACTGCAAAAATTTATATTTGATATTATTCGCGTTGGACAATCAAAAAGTAAAAAAGCGGCGAGTATGCATGAGAATGTTTAAAATAAATAATTAAGAGGTATAAGTAAAAATAAGTGTTTGATTTTTCTTCATTAATTTTAAAATAAGAATATATTTCATATGTACATACATTTAAATTAAAGTAAGAATAAAATGTTTCAATGAATGGTTTTCTTCTAATATTTCTTGAGATTTAAATAAATGTAGTACTTCAGTACTTCCACAATTATGGTTTACGGAACGGCCAAGCCTTTAATTTTTGGGTGTTTTAAGCCATATATTGAAAATTTCGTGGTATGTGGTATTATCACTCATTAATTGTTCCTTTTTTTTAATCGGCAAATCTCGGCAGATAATTTTATTCGTTCGTTTAAAACTTATTTGGCGTTAAAGCGTTAAGGAGAAAAGAATTTATCGATTATAGAATTTAGTTTTTTTTTTAACTTAACGAAAAGAGTAATTGTTTAACTGATATAGCACTAAAAGAATTTTCCAGTTCTAAAAATAAATTCGCATGATATTAACAGCAAATAAGTTTAGCTTCAAACCAAAAAAAGAATCGTTAAAAAATTCCATTCCAATAAAAAGTTACACGCTTTTAAAAAAGAGCAATTTCATGTAAGTGTTTTGGTTGTTTTTAATTCACTCAAAAATATTCAAGTTTAAAGTTGATAAATTAGGAAAGTGTTTGCATTTTCTTATTTTATAACAAGTCGTCGGTTGATAATTTAAATGTCGTATATGGATTTTTTGCGTTTTGAGTTAAGAACGATTCCTTAGGTTTTCCGACCTGATCTTTCATTTGGCGTAATCAGTTTTTCGATACCTCATACGGTTTTCGAGATATGGAGTGTTGAGTTTTTCGTATGTGGTATTTGCTGAAACAATTTTCAAATGAAATGTTTTCAAGTTCAATTTACTCGAAACTATCGGAATCCACATACGACAATTAAATTATCAGCCGACGAAGTGCTCTTTCATATTTGAAAAAGAAAAAACGACTTTTGTCCAGCTAGATTAGCAAAATCTTACACTGTGCGTTGCCAATAGAAATATTTTTCTGACAATGGTGTCATTGTCAGATGCATTAATTTTACTCGTCTGCCAAATACAAATGAGCTTACAATATTCACACAGTTGCAAGACAGTTTTAGTCAATTTTATTGCCATTTAAGCAACGCTGCTTACTAATATTGTAATCGGGATTTAGTCAATCCCGAAATCGTTAACTTTTTTTATAAAAATAAATTCATCATGACATTCCCCCTTTAGAGGATAGGGAGCACAATATTGATCTTTTATATTTATTAGATTAATTCTCTTAATACTGCCACTGAAAACGAAAAAAAGTTAAACTTTGTAATTCTTCTTAAGCGTGTCCAACAATTATAAAGAAATTTTAATGTGAGAAGTGCTGAAAATAATTAAAGAAGAAACTTATTCAAAGAAAGAAATGTCTTTTAAAACGCACAAAGTCAATGATTAAATGATTCCACTGGTGCACTAAATGCAAAATTGAAACTTTACTCTTTACAGTTTTAGGGTTTCAAAAGGGGTTTTCGAGAGTGGACATGGGACCTACAACAATTTATGGAGCGAAATTAACTAGTCAAGAAATTAACTAGTGTAACTAATAATCTACATAACACAAGGCAACAAAAAAAAAATAATTTTAAAGGCTTTAAAAACAACTATACAATTTTGATGTATTGCGGTTCCAGGAGTACAAATATGGTCCACATTTTGAATTCTATGGAGTTTTTTTTTAAAAATTTTAAGTAAAATTATTTTTTTAGATGTTTCTCCGCATAATTAATGATGTAAATATACATAACCTGCAACCTTCAATATATTGCGTATCAATCGGCTCAGTAGTTTCGGAGTTATAATGAAAAATTTTAGCAAAAAATATATTTTTACGTGAAAATAGCAAATTTTTTTTTGTTTTAAAAGAATCACGAAGAATCGAAAACGGCAAAAATTGTTCAGATTTATTGCTTTATCGCAAAGCAACAAAGTGAGATATCGATCATAGCAATCGATTGATTATTTTATTTACAACCAAGTGAATTCGCTCATTTTCACAATATTTTAGTTTTTTGTTTGATATATGTACATTAGAGCGACTCAAAAAAAAAAGTGATTTTGTTACCCCTCTGAAAATAAATGCTGATATGTTTTATGATGAATCCCAAAACATTTTGGTTCTAGCGTTGACCATCCGTGAGCTGGACCATTTTTAAAAAAGGTATTTTTTTCAGTTTTTCGAATTTGTTTGTACTTTGCTCCAAGACGACATAAATAAAATTTGTTATCATCGAAAAGGGTTTTTGAAGCAGCATCCAATGGTATATAAAACTTGACCACTTGCGAGCTACTAATTGAGATATTTAACTTAATACATATTTTCGTTTCGGGTTTTCATACAAATTCTACGTATGTGGAAATAATGTTCTGCTGTTCATATTGAATCTGTTTTAAAATATCAACCTTTTTTTACAGAGGGGTAACTAAAACACTTTTTTCGGCTCCATACAACTTGAGTCGGTCTAATGTACATACATAAAATTAAGTAGTTCATGTTCTTCTTTCGATTTATTGAATTTTGAAAAGTGCATTACAGAGTAACATTCGTGTATTTTTTGGCAAAACCCTAATTATAATACTGATTCTATTCTTCGGGCAAACATTTGAATTGGATGAGTTTAAATGTATTAAACAGTAGAAAATTTTTATTTTGTTATTAAAATTTATTATAAGAAATAAAATAAGAAACTAAATAAATAAGTTATTATTATAAACTACAAGTTCTGACATTTGGTTTCACTCGATTTTCTACTATTGTTGAATAACGAAGTGTTTATCTGAATACTCTATCAACAATCAGCCATCATGTGTGCATCACAGCGACCTTGGTATCGTTTCTCCATTGTTTGGATATCTTGGCGGAATCGTTCGCCCTATTCCACACTCAAGTCTCCTAGAGCTTCACGAAAACTATCTAAGTGACTGTGCAGTTTGTGAACATTGATTCTCATGGTACCTCCAAGATTCTGGAAGTGAGGTAATATCTCTTCAACGTGCGCAACGTAATCATCACCCTTGTTATTTCCTAAGACATTTTGAATAACCCATATAAACGAATCCCATGCATTCTTCTCAATTTCTGATATTGAACTGCGAAAATCAGTATCTTTCACCAATTTCCGAATTTGTGGGCCGTTAAATATGCATCTTTCAGCTTTTCCATACACAGATTGGAAAACATTCTTGAAATACACTGGAAACATTCACTATTTTTGTTTAGTGCTTTAACATATAGTATCATCACACTAAGTGTAAAGTGAAGAGGGGGTAATATGATGCGATCTCGGAGTACTAGAACCACATTAATAATATGTGGCATACCTAGTACCAGTATTTCCCTAGAAGGTTATTGTTTTCTCTTCCAATGTTCTGCTTCAGCTCTACTGTCCCATAGACATACATATAAAGCATTGATATTTGGTAAAAACCGCTCTGTTGACCTTAGAGGAAATTTGCCATCTTAACATCAACACAAATTACCCAGATATGTTCATCATACTGTATCTTCTTCATGACCAATGCAATTACAGAGTATTCTTCTTTTACTTTGGTTGGATATGCGAGCGGCAAGGAGTGAAGTTTATTTCCATTATGCAAAAGGACACACTTCAAGCTGCTTTTTGATGAGTCGATAAATAAACGCCATTCATTTGATTCGTATGTCTGTAAGCCCATGGCAGTCATTAAACCATAAATATCTGTGCAGTACACAAAATCATCCTCTTCAACAAACTAATGAAGCCTTCTTCTCGAGTACGGTAATAAGAAACTTTAATTTGTTTTGTTATGTGATCTGTTTCTTTCATCCGGAATGCAATCGACAACCCAAGGTCTCTAATTACATCATTAAGCTGGTGTTGATTCCATGGTCTCGGCGAGAAATGTCTGTGTGGGATGAACTCGTGATTTCCAGATGTAGATGGAAGTACTGGATCTGAACTATTTGATTGGTAACACATACTTCAGATTGAGTGTCCTGATGAAGATGAAAGTACTTGACTACAGCTTCAACCCTGATCTTGAGCATATTTAATTATTTTGTGAATGCAAGTGTAAATCCATTAGCAGACCTCCTGGGATAAGACCATCGCATATGGTTTCAAAAACCGGTTTTTCTTAGGAGCTCTTGTAAATACTGATACTATAATTTGGGATAAACCTTTGTTTTGTTTGCAAAATTTTATGCAAAAAGTCTTCCGTTAAAGGTAGCCAACGGAAAAAAGAGCAATTCAGCTCAGGGTGCACGCACATTTATGAGCGTTTTTTAGTTTGCTACAGCAAATGTAAAAACTAAACAACCTTTTGTTTATTTCTTATTGTTTTTTAGTTCTGAGAATCATAAAAATATCATAAAGGTTTTTCTACATTTAAAGGGGGGATGCCAAAATCAAAGTGGTAAAATCCACCTGTGTTTTTAAGTTCTGCATTTTCATTGTACCATTTTCTATAGTGCTTTTAAATATGCGATAGCTTCAATAAATGGTAAATAAAAACGTAAAGCGTGCATCGATTTTCATAATCCATAACTACTTTAATTCACATGAAATGTAGCTTCACTACAAATAAATAAAATTCAATACTTTTTGCAGTTTTCAATTTTTTCCAGATTTAAAAAAAAATTTTTTTGATTTTTTGCCTAAAAATTTGTTTCATTACTTTGAAACTATTGATCGCATTGAAAATAGTTGTATACATCATTTCAAGATATTGTAAGCCAAAAATGTTCCTAAATTCAGTTTTACAAAGTCGGACTAATTGTTTTTGGCAACATAAGTGGAGCAATATTGACAATTTTGCTTAAAAATTATTTAAAATAAAAACTATCCATGGAATTGAAAAATGTTACGATTTTTATTCTTATCATCAAATCTATATAGTAGTTATTCAAGCCTTTTTTTGCTGTTGACCTGTGTAATGTAAAAATGTGTTTTTGTTAAAATAAGATTTTTTTGGTTAACTGAAAAAATATTTTGTTAATTTATTTCGAATTCAAATTTCAATTATTGATCTTGATTCATTTAATAAAAATTTTAATAGAATCTTACTCAATTACTAGTTTGCTCTATTCAATTACTATTATTAATTTTTTTTTTAATTTAGTTTGAATCAATTGAGGTAATTGAATAAAATATAGCTTTTATGGTTATTATTTTTTAATTGAATCAATGAACACATTGTTAGAAATCGAACGTTGTTGTTTTTGGCATATTTTTATGTAATTAAATTAATCATTAATTAAGAAAAAAATCATAATTTCAAATTTTACAAATATTAGTAATCTATATAATCGTTATATTTAACTTTGTAATACTAAATTAATTCTGAAACTTTTATATGTAAACCTCTTTTAAAGACATTTTTTTAAAATAATTATCTATAAAAAGAATTTATCTTTTGCCTTTCAAGAACCCCGAATACAGAAAAATCCCGGGATCCCGAAAAATACCGGAATCCCGGTATTTGATACCGAATTTCGGGATTTGCGAGAACCAGTCCCGATAGGCATCCCTAGTATGGAGCCACCACTCCTATGCAGAATTAGTATTCTTAGTTTCGGTGTTGCACCCAATTTTTTCCAATATTTTTAAATCATGTCTTTTTTCGTTTGATAGTGAGCGATAGCGAGAAGTAAGCAGGATAGGAAAAAGACATGAATCGTATATTCTAGGTTTCTTTTTTGGCATTCCTCTTTGCAAAACTATAAAGTAAAACGGCAAACCCCATTGACGAGATTGTGTGGTTACAATCGAAACTAGTCTGGGCAACCTGTCCGTGAAAGCCTGGGTTCAAATCTCAGCGCAGTCAAGAATGAAAAATTATCAATAAAATTTTAATTAATTTCATGTTGTAAAATTCATGTCTTCATAAAAATAATTTAATAAAAATTAAATTCAATGAACTTAAGCTTTATTAAAAATATATAAATTTGGATTAAAAACCATTCACAGTTCAATAAAATAACCACAATACTAAAATTAAAATTATAAATTTTTTAAATATTTTTAATTTTCCTAAAACTCCAAATTTTTGGTGTGTATTTAAACTTTAGTATTTAAATAACTAAGTAAATACAATATATTTGCTATTAAATGGATTCAAAACGCTAACCTTGTAAAAAATCTTCCGGGTCGTTTTCGTTAAATAAGGGTTTATCCAAAGTGGCCACAAAATATGTGGAATCAAAGATTTCATAAGAACAAACCAGTGCAAAGTGATACAATCACTATATGATATATGGAAATATGTAGTATTTGATGAAAAAGAAAACTAATTCGCATGCTGCGTTCCTGAGGAATCCTCAGGCAATAGAAGGAATAGTTAAAATAAGATTCCAGAGAAACTATTTAGCGCCAAGAAATAGCCTGGAAGAATAATACATACCGATTAAAAAACGCTTTTACTTGTATAAACAATGTCGTGGTACAATAACAAATCTTTACAGAAAATAAGTACCCTCTTTTTCTTAATATAGTTTTTTGGATATTTCGAATATATTAGGAGATATCAAGCCCAAACATTTTCTCATATCCACAATTTTAGAGTTCCCCAAATATTTTTCCAATTCACAAACTCTGTAGTATAGCTTCTCGTTTAAAAATATACGATTATTTTTTTTATGCACTTGTGTATAGACGAATTGGTTTTACCGTTACTTTATCGTATTGCCAAATATCAAAAATGGAAAATGTCAATTTTATGTATACAGTTCACTTTGAGTTAATATATTTACATATTTCACTTTGAAATTTTACCACATTTAAAGAATTTGCTTCCATTTTAAGGTTTGTTTTAATTGTATTAAAATTTATAATTTTAAAAAAAATTATAATTTTTTTCTTCATACTTGGTCTTTTTTATTTCTGCTTCTTTACACTGCAGTTACACGTTCAATTTACTTCCAGTTGTCATCAGAAGAACAATTTATAAAGACAAAAGAATAATGTTCTCATTAAAATTGCAATCAGCTCTTTTCTTGACTGTTAATTGAAACAAACAGTTTGAAAGAGAATTTCAAAGCAAGTTCCCATCAATCTTTAACTTCCCATCAATACTGGGAAAAGTATCCAGTTGGCCATGTCTTGAAGACATCCTTGGCGACGCGTACACGACCATAGAATATCCTTGAGGATATTCTTCGTTGGGGACTTTTTCACACAAGTGTCCGGAAAATCGTTCACGACTATTGAGCGACATTATCGCTCATATGTCGTTTACGATTAAAACTCCAAAAATTGTATACAATCCTTGCTCATAAGCGACCACGACATGATATGGTCGCTTACGTTGTCCTCAATAAAGTATTATTCAAGGCAAATTAAAAAAAGAAATGTCTCCAAAAAAGTCTTAAATGCGATTTTATACACGACAAAATAAACTTTTTGTCGTCGGAAATGTTATATAGGCGACAAATTCTAAAGAGTCCTTAGGACATCGTTAACGACATTAGCGTCTATGACCATTTTGCCAACTTGAGTACCCAGTTGTATGTTTATGTTGGTATGTTTATGTTTTCTTACACATATATATTTTATGTGTATGTCAGGTACTCAAAACATATTGATGGGTATTGAATAGTACCTGCATAATATTCATGTATTTAAGTTTTCAATGTGGTCGCATAAAAACGGCCGTGTTTAAGGATCACACATAAGGCATATCTAAGGACGTCTTTAAGGCATATTTAAGGACGGGTGCAAGACAACAGTAACTTCTAGAAGACATACTTAGGACAGTTCAAAACAAATCCTATACAAATGGAGGCAAGGTCACACAAGATGTCTTTAACAATTTCCTCGACGACTATGTGCACGACAATATCTCTAATATATTCTATACTAATACTCCGTCGTCAACATGACAATGCCGTCTATTTTGTCGCCAACGAAAAAAAATTTCATGGTTATATATTGCAGACAGTTTTTCCTTGTTCTTTTTTAGTAAAGTTGCAGATTTATTTCTGCTACATGTCATTTATCCAACTTTTATAAGCAGTTCTCAAATTGACAGGAAAGTATAGACTGCATGCAATCTATTTACGATCAGCATGTTTTCGGTTTTATTGGCTTGTGCTAATTCGTAAATAAGTGACTAAAAACATTCAACTATGGCAGAAGAAACTTTTGTCGTCAATAGCTTTTTATACAAGACAACTAATAAGACAACGACAACTTCTAAGATAAGTATAAAGGATTATACAGCCCAACATAGAGTTTATAGAAGACAACTTATAACACAATGTCTGTCGCTCATACCGTCCCACATAGAGTGTAATAGAAGAGACAGCATGTCGCTCATACTGTCGTGCACAACGATTCCCTCTAAATTGTCTTCTAGAAAATCTAAACGATAGGGGACAAGTCGTGCATACATCATTGACGACAATATCGTTAACGCCAGTCTGGCCAACTGGACATATCGCAACTTTGCGTTCAAATAGAACTGCGTCGAGACCACATTTTCCATACAATTTGACATAAAAAGGTTTGGTAGAAAGCAGTCGTGAAATGAAATCTGAAGTTGAAGACTCAATTCCGTTTGAACACCTTTAATAAAATTTGATTCAAAAGTTGATCGTGTAACCCCCAAGTTAATAAAATTTGTCATTCCCATTATTCGATACCACGAAATTAATTCAGGCATGGAAGTTTTAATTTGAAGTGAAATGATAATAATAAATGTTATTTATTTATTTTATTTATTTATTTATCGATTTCCTGCACAACAAGAACAAGTCTTATAATTAAAGTACAGGATTATATTGGTTTACAAGGATTGCCATATAAAAAATATTAATATAAAACATAAAACATTAAATTAAAAAGAAAATATACTAAGCGTAATATTACGAGTTTCATAAAAAATAAAAGATTAAAACAATATATAAAAATTACACAAAAAATAAAGATAGGATAACATTTTTTAAATTAATTAATCAATCACAGAATTTTTAGTTTAAGTTAAGCGAAAGTTTTAAATCAAAATTTCCTAAAAAGAGATGAGTTGCTATTTGTTTGTTGTTTGGCACATCATTCCAAAGACGAACTGCGCTTATTACAAATTGCCATTCTGACACAAGATATTTAGATCTAGATATAATCATGTTTTTGCCCCTGGTAGATCTAGCAAATTGCGTAAAATTATAAACGTATTGTGGGTTTTTTGTGTATGCAACTTTGTGCAGAAAAATAAGGACTCTTATTTTAGGAAGGTTTTCGAAAGATACACCATAAAGATTTTTTGAGAATGCAGAGACTCCATCACTCTTCCTCAATCCATAAACATATCTTATAGTGTTGTTGTACAAAACATCTAATTTTTTCTTACTGATGAAATCACAGTTAGCGAAAAGTTCACAACCGTAAATTAGACTAGGAATCAGGTAAGCCTTTGCAAGAAGTTGCCTTACTCTCAGTGGCGTGAAATGTTGTGTTGCCCACCGCGTTCGAAGTTGGACATACGTTTGTACTACGAGAGTATTTATGTGGCTTGACCAGGTTAAGTTGTTGTTGAACACTATCTCCAAATTCTTAACTCTTTGCACAATGTCGTTTTTTTTTTTTGGTTGTTTATTAAAATATCGTTTTCAATAAGTGGCGTAATGGATATATGCCTGCTGTGGATAATCAGATTGTGTTTTTACACAACAACTTTGATTTGCTTTACAACAAATATGTCGCACTTAAGTCAAAACGTATACGTTGTGAGCAACCATGGTTTTCCAATGCAATAAAATCGCTTATTGATGTAAGAAATTCGGCCTATTCTAGATGGAAAAGGTTCAAAACAACTGAGCTCCATCAAATTTTTAAATCATTAAGAAGAAAGATACACTCAGATATTAAGATCGCAAAATCAAAATATTACGAGGAAAAATTTAAGTCCGCTGTTTGTTCAAAAAAGAAATGGAAGGATATTCGGAATATGGGAATTGTAAACAATAATAACACAGAGAGCGCTCTTGACGTTGATAAATTAAACTCCACTTTCGCAAATATACCTATGCCTAAAGCAGATTTTAATTTTTACAACAATCTCTTTATCGAAAGTTCCAATAACTTTACCAACAATAGTAATGACAACATTAACGCCAACATATGCTTTGAGTTCATTCATATTACTCAGGAAGATATTCTGGAGTCTTTTTTGAATGTTAAATCTGAATCTGTGGGACATGATTGAATCCATCCCAAATTCTTTAAACTAATACTGCCGTATATCTTACCACATGTCACTTACCTTTTTAACACGATAATAACAACAGCCTGTTACCCGACTATGTGGAAACATGCCAAGATTGTACCGATACCAAAATCAGATAAGGACTATCGTCCAAATGCCATTTTACCTTTTTTGTCAAAGGTCTTTGAGCGTTTGCTTCACAAACAAATGAGCAACTTCCTCTATGAAAATTCTTTACTTACTGAGCGGCAATCAGGTTTTAGACCTAAACACAGTTGTCTTACGGCGCTAATTGATGTATCAGAGGAATTAAGGTGCCAAATGGATGATAACAAAATTTCTTTTTTAGTGTTACTAGACCACTCTAAGGCGTTTGGCACCGTAGAACATTCGATTCTTTGCCTAAAACTCAAACACTTTTTTAGATTTTCATCAACAGCAGTTAACCTTATATCGTCGTATTTGTGTAATAGATCGCAGTCAGTTTGCCATGGTTCTAAAACATCTAATTGTTGCGCAGTTTCTAGAGGTGTACCCCTGGGCTCCATACTTGGACCTCTTCTATATGCCATGTATTCAAACGACTTACCTCCCCAACTACTGCATTGTGGAATTCAAATGTATGCAGACGATGTACATCTTTACATTAGCTGTGAGCCATCTCTAGACATCGACTGTATTTGGACAGAATTAACCAATGGGCGACAAAGAAATGTTCTTTGTTTAAATGCCAGAAAGTCTCATGCAATGATAATAGGAAAACCAAAACGGTTTCCATCTTTAGTACCACCAGTAAGGATGAATAATACAACAATTGAACTGGTTGAGACTGCTTAGAATCTTGGAATAATCTTCAATAAAAAACTTAATTGGTCAGATCACATAAATGCAATTTGTGGTAGAACATTTGCTATGTTACGTAATTTGTGGATGAGTCAGCATTATACCCCCTTAAAAATACGAATGTTATTAGCAAAATCGTACCTTCTGCCAACACTAATTTATGGTTGTGAGCTTTATTCAAACTGCGATTCGTTAAGTAAGAAAAAACTAAATGTAACATATAATAATATTGTCAGATATGTTTTTGGACTGAAGCGCTTTTCTAGAATTTCACGCTATTCAAAGAAAATATACAATATATCATTTGATAACCTGTTAAAGTGCCGTTCGTTAATTTTACTACACAAGATTACATACACAGAGCAGCCGAATTACCTGTATCGTAGGCTCAATTTCTTCAGATCAAATGGGGGGAAAAAGATAAACAGTATTCCACATCGTGATGAGAAATCTAAGAAACACTTTTTAATAAACACTATTAGTCTCTGGAACCATTAACCTCATAATTTTCAAACGACAAGCAATGCAAAGCATTTTAAATGTCTGATTTTTGTTAACACTTTCTTTTATTTTTGTTGATATTTTTTTTTTTTTTTGATTTTAATAATTTGAAATTTTTTGGAATAAAATTGTTAAAACAAACATTTAAATTTCCCTTTATATTTAACATAACAAATGATTAATATGCCTGTAACAACTTGTTCAAACTTTAAATATTGATTTGTTACTTTGTTATTTCTGTCATTAATTGTATAATTTATTCCTTATAATTAATTAATTATTTTTTAAATTATTTGGAACTATGTATGTATTAATTAACAATATTTTCCCAATGCTGTTAAAGAGACTTGGTCTTATAGCATTGGCGTGCTAAAGAAATAAATAAATAAATAAATAAAATTTTTTATTGATAAGCAATCTTAATTAAAATAGTTTTAAAATTTATTGAAATTAGTTAAACATATGTTAATCACTAGCTGTTAAAACCCGGCGTTGCCCTGGGTCAAACTATCACGGAATTTAATATATAATAAATTTCCTTTGTTAAAATATTGTAGCACAACTAAGTACATAATAATTTGCTCCAAACTGTTCAAGTCGGCTTATACTTGTTTTTTTTTTTTTTTTAATTTTATTAATTTATTATTTGGTAAACAACTTTCGCTGTTTAGCCCTTTTTCTTCTATTATGTAATTTTTTATTATATCCTGCCTTGAATTGTGATTGTATTGCATAATTGTTTAAGTTTACGCCAAGCAATTTTAATGACAAACATATTAACAAAAAGTACGAAGAGTTTTCTTTTGCACCCCTTTTTTCCTTTCAAATTATATATTTTTCCTTGTACATAAAAATAAGTTACTTTTCATACATCAATGTACATAATTGCCTAACCCTGCAGCCTGCAGCGTTCAATAAATTGCTATCAAGCTGTTGGCGAATTTATATAGGTGACCGCATCATGAGATAGAGTTATGCTAGCTATCCCTTTTTTCCTTTCCCTTTGCATTTTGTTTTTGTAAAAAGTTATAGTGAATGTCAAAATTATTTGTTGAAAACATAAACAAGGGATTTTTTTTTGTTTATAAAATATACACAATTGCTTAAGAAGGTAAATATTTTTCCTGTATTGCAAATTTATTGTGGCTCTACTTATTCCTTACGCACTTTTTATTCCTTGATTTTATATTCACTTTTTTTGTTTTATAAAATTTAAATAATATTCAACATTTTTTATTTTTCGAATTTATTCTATGAGTTAAATTTCAGTTATGTATTTTATAAAGCTTTTTGTAATAGTTATATGCCTTAAATTTTTAGGAATGAAAAGGAATAATTCCCAGATTCTATTTGTAAAATTTAAATAAGTTTTTTATTCAAGTACTTAGACTTTTATTAAATTTTAACTCATTTTTTAAAATATGTAAACAAAGCTTGACATTCAGTATACACACAAATAAATAAACAATAAGCAGATAACTCAAAAATGTCACCTGTATGAATTCGCATTGAGCTGTTCACACAAACTGCTTGTCAAAACATGTTTGAATTGACAGCTTTTGCACAGGCTGCGTACGAATTAATAGTCAACTAAATTTTCAAAATGCCCCCGACGAAGAGGCAACTCAATATGGTATTTTATCAACTTAGTTTGTAAAAAATCAAAAGAATTTTTAAAAACATTATTTTTTTTTTTTTTTTTTTAAGATAGGTATATATTTTTGAAATTAAAAACAAAAATGAATTTCGGATCAGCTCTTAAAACTGAATATAAAATTACCAAATAAATGGAAAGTCAATTTGAAAACCATCTAGTCAATTACTCAATTCAAGTTAAAAAGTGCCAGTGTGTTAAGGTAGGGTCACACGATTGCCCCAAATGCACCAATATGACACAATTTTGGTACAAAGCGAAATGGGAACAATAAGTGCCGCAGCACCGTCAAACGATTGTTCTTACTTGTGTCAACTGCAAAAACAACTGTTGATTAAGCTTGTTCATTAAAAAAAAAAAAAATTGTATCATATCATCAACCAAATTTTTGCTGGATAGTTTTATTTGAAATTTTTTAAAAAAATATATGAAATTCCAAAAACTAAACAAAATTAAATTCTATTTTAAAATATTTAAAGAAATAGGAAATATTTTTTTTTTCTTGAATTTATTCTATGAGAATAAATTCGAAAAATAAAAAAATGTTGAATATAATAAAGTAGCTTATGAAAAGAAATAATTCCCAGATTCTATTTGTTGAAGTAGAGTATATTTCTATTTAAATTTTAAGAATGCAAATTAAAAATATTTGTACCGCTTTAGTTGATTGAAATTGAATTTTACTACCGATATCGTTCAGTAGCAAGAAATCTCGGTTACTTTAACGAATTTGTTATTCTCGTTTTTAAGTTAACAAATATTTTCTTTAAGAAATATCAACGACAAATGTCGGCAAAAATGTAAAAACGTCAAAGTTTAAATATTTTTCAAAATGGTTAAATAAAAATTTAAAAAGAAATAATTATCACATTATTTTTGCATAAAAAAAAAAATATAAAATAAATTCGCTTTAAAGAATTTCAATACATTTTCCTCCGTTTTCCTGTATATATTCTTTTAAATTTAAACTATGTTTTGAACAAAAAATTAAGACTATACAGGGAGAGAATTGTGTGCAGAAATTATGCGTTATTAGCACAACTTATGCAAAAATTGTTCACAAAAAATTACCAAGAACAGTTGTTCATAATCTATGCACACTTGTTCATAACTTAAGTTCAGCACTATGAGCATGTTTTATGAACAACTGGGCATAGATTATGAACAACATTTTCATAGATTCTGAACAGCTGGGAAAAGACTATAAACAACAGTGCAAAGGTTATGAACAACATTTTCATAGATTGTGAACAAATAGGAAACATTTTTACACCTCCTGCTAATATTAAAGAAACAAAATTTCATTTTTTTTTTCAAATGTCTTTATTTCAAAGTACAAGTGCTTAATAACTAATATTATATATATATTAGGTTCCATGGGCAGCCATCGAGAGACAGCTCACTTGGGT
This sequence comes from Pollenia amentaria, assembly GCA_943735925.1. NCBI lineage: Eukaryota > Metazoa > Arthropoda > Insecta > Diptera > Polleniidae > Pollenia > Pollenia amentaria. The sequence goes on from OX031006.1 coordinate 26,463,713, forward strand.
CCTTAGCGGTCCCTTTGTGATAACCAGCGCCAATGCTCATCCCAAAGAGCAGTTACTCAGATGGCGTCACTGCAAGGTTGAGCCAATTCGTCTTCCTAATGAAGAATAGAAGCAATCTTAGTTCTATTTTTGATAGATCCTCCAATATTATATATACACATATTAAAATAAAATAAATCATATACTTCATTATTAACATGTTTATAAAGTCATAAATTTTTTTTATTTCTATTAAATTCTTATCATAAAACATAGTCTAGTGCTTAATATTGGATGAAGCTCAAAGGGTTTAGGAAATTCAATTTCTGTAATGGATTTTAATACATTTTTTTGGCGTTTATTAAGGTCAAATAATACTCTTCTAGTCCATATTTTTTTAATAGATTAAAAAAATTCAGAGTCTTCTTCTACAGTGACAATGTCAGCGGCTGAAAAATCTGAATTAAAAGGGCACAACTTATGAACAAGATACACACATATCAAAATGCTGGGCAAAATCTATGCACAAGTAGGCATAACTCATGAACAATAAGTGTTAATAGTCGTTCATGCACAATGTTCATATATTATGATCAATTGTGTTTAATTTTCAAATAAGTAAGCTATGAACATTTTCTGTGTATAACTTATGCACAATTTTAATAGATTGTGCAGAATTTATGATTATTAGCCATAATTTATGCGCAAAGTATTCAAAAAGGTACCTAAACATTTTATACTTATGAACAGCTTGTGCATAAATAATGCACAACAGTTTTCTCCGTGTATAATATAATTTAGAAATAGATTTTAAAATCGCTCGAAAGTGATAAGTTTTTATAGTTTTGAAATCGATCGATTTTCATTTCATACCTAAATATTCCCTAAAAAGAAATACTACTCCGTTTGATTTTAATTTTATTAAATATCTTGAACAAAAATATTAATATAATTTAAAAATATATAATATACGAGTATAATATATAATGAATAATATATAAATATGTATGTACATAGATATTTATTCCTACTAAAAGAAACACACAAAAGTAAATTTATTAAAAAAGGCAATTATTTGCGCGTATTGTATTGTTTAAACGCCGCACAAGAACCCAATAATTATTGGTACATTTATGTTATTTTTATTAACGCGCTGTTGCATATCAAGTAGTCAAACGATTGCCGCACTAGGGTTGCATTTTATTGGTAAAAGTAAGCACAATATTGTTCTAAATTGGTACATGAGCCATTTGATTGTGCAGTCACACGATTGGGGTATTAAAAAGTGTGAAAATTGGTGCATTGCGGCAATCGTGTGATCCCAGCCGTAGTAAAAAAATTGTAAATGTATTGAAAACTAAAAGGAATTGAAAGGCAGAACTTGATCGTGTGGCTGCCAAGTAATTCGGAGTGTACTCCCAATCATATATACACAAAATTATATTTAAAAAAATTATTTAAAATAATTTGTAAAAAAGCGTTTAAGAAAAACCTATTAATTATATAAATTTTTTTATTACTTTTTGTCCTTTTGAATTTATAAACAACTAGAATAACCCTGCCCGCGTTGCTGGAGAATACAATAACATACGTTTACGTCGTTGGCTTAACCCTCCGATGAGTGAGAAGGTCCCTAGGGACCTTTTTGCCTTTTCAAACTGAAATTACTCCTACTTCGGCTACTACAACCCCCCCAAAGTTACTCTGTACTCCAAGAGTATTTTGTTGCGCATCGTTTGGAAAAAAAATCAAGCCGATCGTTTTAGTGAGAATAGTACGAGGACGTGTGAATAGGTCCGTATGGACCTTGTACTGAATTTCACTAATAAATGCATGTTTTTGGGCATCATTATAATTTTTTTTATTGTTTCTACACATAATTTACTTGTTCTGAACACAAAGACCTAAACTCAAAGACATTAGGGATGATGATAAAAACAAAAAATTCTAAGAAAAAATTCTAAGAACAAAAATACTAAGAACAAAAAATTCTAAGAACTGGTTTATTGCTAGTAGTATAAAATTAGAATATTGTATTAAAAAAATTGAAAAAATTATTTTTGTATGTAGAATTTAGTTATAAACAATAAAAACAAAAAAAAAAGTAAAAAAAAAAATTTTTTATATGAAAAAACATGATTTACAAAAAAGGTCCGTAGGGACCTTTTCACACGGCCGTGAAGTTCAGAACTGTCACTCATCGGAGGGTTAAAAATTATATGTTCTAGAAAGAATAGACATATTCCTGAAAAAGAAGTGCAGGATAATATAAATTTTTTAACATAAATTTTTTTATATGGTGGTAAACGACATTTTTAGTATTGCCATTTTCACAAAAAATGAATAAAGACGACGGCTTCCCAACAAATACAGTTGACCGTGTGAAAATTATTTCCTTTATTTTAAATTTAATTTATTCCGCAAACTTGCTACGATTGGCCTTGAGCTTTGTTAATAGTCATTGCAAAAGTCAAACGAACGGGAAACTGTAATCGTTGAACTTTTCGCATTTATTGAATAACGCTGATCAACTTTTTCATCTCCAGTTCCCATGAAATTAATTTGTAGAAAGCGATACTCTTGGTTGTCGAATGGCAATAAAGCACCAATTTTTTGGTACACCTGTCCCTGAATCTTTAATTAATATTCAACAAATTGGTTAGAGTTTTCGTATAAATGATAATATATATTAATATCAGAATTGAAAACGACAAGATTTAAATATTATTCAACATATTTTATTTTTCGAATTTATTCTATGAGTTAAATTTCAGTTATGTATTTTATATAGAATAAATTCGAAAAAAAAAATTTTAATTAATCCTCTTATTTAAGCTTTAGGTCTTTTTCTATTATTTATAAAAAATATTTAATGTAGGTTATATTTGGTTCGGCTTGAGGTCATTTATTATATATTAAAAAACAATTTTGAATTAACTTTTTAATATTTTTATTTTTGTACCCAATATTTCCATTGCAATCCAAAGCTTACAGCGCACAGTGACAACAAGAATTTTTTAATTTTTTAATTTGTTTTTTATTTAAATAAATCCCCTGAAGATGAGCAACGGAGTTGCCTCGAAATATTGGGTACAAAAATAAAAATATTAAATTTATTGGATCCAATAAATTTAATATTTTTTATATAAAAAAAAAGAAAAAGACCTAAACCTTAAATAAGAGGATTAATTAAAATTTTTAAAGGTCGAATTATGGTCAATTTATAAAAAATAAAAAATGTTGAATATAATAAAGTTGCTTATAAAAAGAAATAATTCCCATCGATCGATTTATCTTTAAGCTGAAGGATTATATATATATATATGTCCTTTATTTAATTAAATATAATATTAATACAAATTGTAGCATAAAATACTTAAATAAAATGTTCACGAAGAACATAGGGCGTCACAAAAAAAAAGCTGAAGGATTACAAATCAATAATTAAAAAATGTCAACGCTCGCACCGAAAACTTAAATGACAATCAATAAACACACAGAATTTAAATAAGTCAAATGACGCGAGCAAGCAGAGCCTTATACCGACAAAATGTAATTCTCATAAGGAAAAAATATATTTTATATAGGGAAAACACACGATCATTAAAGTGCGCGTGTAACGCCTATTCGTAGAAATTGTTCGATGGTTTTTTTATAAACCATCAGTGAAAGTAGACCTTTCCAACGCATGTACTCGTTTGAAAATCGGTTAAGTGGCTCTCGAGTTATAAAATGTCGAACTTAGGACAACTTATTTTTATATATATATAGAATTCATTAAAAAAAATTAAAATCTTAAGTATGTTTATCACAACAGAAAATAAAATTCTCTTTTTATCCATTTTGTCCAATAATTCGTTCCATTATATTAAAGAACACACGTTTTTAGTTTTCGTGAACATAAACGTATTCTCAAAAAGTACCAAGAGTACAGTTTTTTTTGCCTGTTTTGCCGCCCAAGTTTTGCTAAAGAACATAAGAATAAAGTTCGAGTAAAATAATTTAAAAAAAAATCGTTTATACAAAAAATACCAAAAGTACGAATATTTTCACTGTTTTGTCCTCTAATGTACTTTATTTGTTTGCTAAATTTATGTTAGAGAGAAAATTTTTCCAGTTTGCGCAAAATTATTTTGAAAAAAATGCTTACAAAAAGTACAAGTTTTTGCCAAAAATTTATATTAATGTTACAGAAAAAATGGTTCAAGTTTGCCCAAAATTATTTTGGAGAAAAACGTGTTACCAAAAAAAAAGATTTTACCCTGTTTTGCCTCTTCAAGTTAAGGCTTTTTATGCCTATATGTATGTATGTCCCTGATGATAGAAGATATACGCATACAAATAATTAAACTTTTAAAATCGTGCAGTCTTTTTAAAAGCTACCAAAAATTCTTTATTTTGCCCACTTTTTCCCTAGAAAGGCCGGCTTTCAAAATTAACTTTTATGGCGACATGACTCTTAGAAAAAAATACCAAAAGTACAAATTTTTACACTGTTTTGCACTTTACAATATTGTTAGATCTGACATCCTTCGGCTCATATGTAGCATGTCCTAATTAGTAGGTCTGCAATTGTTATTGTAGAAATTGCTTTTGACATCTGGTCCATTTTTTACGCAAACAAAAGCATTGAGTTTTGACATCATTAACATAATATATACAAACAAAATGCGTGGTGTTTTTTCTATTGTTGCATTGTTGTAGTTTTGCTAAGACCTACTAATTGGGCTATGATTTGTAGCTTCAACCTGCCTCAGAGTCTACAGGCTTGGAAAGGGCTTTTTTAATTTTTTACTAATTTTTAAAACAAAACGTACTTTTTGGACAATAAGGGGATCATTTTTTTAGTTTTTTCATGCAAAATGTGTTTTTTGGGCTTCATAATTTGGAAAGAGTGCAGCTCGCACGTTCGCTGACGTATGTAAAACAAATAGATTTCTTACAACACATTTATAAATTTCGACAAACACAACTCATTATTCATCAGGAAAGCAATCAGCTTCTCTGATTTTAGTTTTATAACTTCCAGTGCTCCATATTAAGAAATTATAGCTTTAAATCCATGTACAACCATAACGCTTTTTATTTTTTCGTTTCAACTTTATACAATTAACACGTAGAATTTATATATATTTATTTACATGGTATTTATTTAATGGCCTGTTGTTGATTTAAAATAAAAACAGCTGTGTTTTGCTTGTAAACAAAAACTAACATTTTCCACATAAAATTCGTCTGCAAAATTTAGAAAAAAACACAAAATGTAAAGAAAAACAACTATATTTCTTATTTATATTTCCTATTTATATTTCTTATTTATATTTCCTATTTATATTTCTTATTTATATTTCTTTTTGTTAAATTTTTTTATTTGGTTTACTTTTGTTGATAAAAGTGTTTTCTAATATTTAAGTTAAAAAAACAAGGGCATTGCTGTTGAAATACAGACATAAAAAACAATAAATACATATTTATGTATGTAAGTACATAGAAACGTAAATAAGGAAATAAAATTTGGCATTGTCAAGGGATAAACTGTACAGGAAGTTTTAAGCTTCGTACAGACGGTGGTCAGATCTTACAATATTGTAAGCAGGCGTTGCACAGTGTAAGATTTAGGCCCTAATCATATAAAACGCAGCGCAACGCCAAAGAATAACATTGAAAGCACAAGCAATGTCATAAATATTTTGTAATTTTGTGATGCATCTACATAGCGAATTTTGAGTTCGTTGTCACAGAGCTGTAAAAATGTATACAAATAAAAATAAATTAAAATCACAGTTTACCACAACTTACCAGCAAAACACTCAAAGGAAATTTTCCTTTTCTATTATAGTAAAGGTGTTCATCATGTTCAGGAGCTATTATTTGAACATGAGTTCCATTGATACATCCAAAAACTCCTGGAATATTGTGCTTCACGTAAAATGGCAGTGCAATTTGTCTTTTTTCCTCTGCTGTTTAAGGTACATTTATCCACTTGAGGCAAAGATGAACTTCAAGAACATTAATTACTTCCGTAAGAACCTTACTGAAGGTGGATTGGGCTAAAGAAACATCGACATCTTTTCCGACACCAGTCTGGTATCCACCTTCGGCAAAAAAACGCAAACATGCAGTAAGTTTAATAACTGGAGTGATTGCAAACTGCTTCTTCGCTGGTTCGGAGCTTGTTGTAAGAACTTTTAGTAAATAAATAAAAGCCGGTTTATTTACTCTATAATACTTTTCAAACCTGAATCCGTAGAAACAAACAAACATAATACAAAAATTAACAATTTCAATATAGTAAAATCATTAAATACTTACAAAGATTGGGGTAAATCAAGAGGATTTGATCCATCGCGCAACATCCGTCTAGCAATCTTTTGTTGATTTTGCTGTTGGTTTCCGACGTCAGCAGTATGCAAAATATCCTCCACAAGTAAACGAAAAGCCACACTATGCATTTTAAATTAATTTTTTATCTAATTTAAATAAAAATTTTAAACTTTACACTGAAATGCGTACAAAAAATAAATGGAATGTCAATAAAATAAACAAAACAGCTGTCTTCGAAATTCGATGTTGCCACTTATTCACTATTTTTGTTCCCTCGGAATTTATGATTGGAGGAATTTTTTCTCGAGAAAAGTATTTTCCGTGAGAAAGAAATTCCGTGAGAATATTTGTGATTGGATTGAACGAAAATAGTAATTGTGTAAATGAAATAGCACCGAAAAATTTTTTTATGTTAAAATTTATTTATGGTTTTTTTAATAAATTTTTTTATGTTAAAATTTATTTATGGTTTTTTTAATAAATTTTTTTCTCTTTCTTTCTTTAAATTTTTTTATATATAATTTTTTCTTTTAAAATATTTATAAACATATATTTTTTATTAATTTGATTTTATTTAAGTTAAGTTTAACTTTATTAAATTTGGAAACTAATTTGTACACATACAAAATCCTGCACTGTAATTATAAGACTTATGGTGTTTTCTTTTCTAAAAAAAAAAATACCACCTTGTTAAAAGGCACATGAATAAAATGTCTTGCCGACCCTGTAATTATGCAATTTTTTATTTGACGAGAACAAAACACAAAATTGGACCGTCCTGTTTTTAACAGCTGACAAAAAGTTTGTTCTTCAAAATATGCAAAAAATATACATAAATTAAAATAAATGAACAAAATGAATGACGAAATTCCAATTTTTTTAGTTTGTTTTTTTATAAAATATTTAAACAAGAAAATACCTTTGCCAGATTGCTGATTTATTAACACCAAGTTTTTCAGATTTCTTGAGTTGACGTTTTTTTCAAAAACAATTTCATAACACCGAATCCACTTAAATTTTATATCACTGACAATCTTTCATTAACAATGTAATGCTTTCTTATGCTTTTACTATTAAACAATAGAAAAAATAACAATTAAAATTTTAAATTTTTACTGTCCTGATTAGAGGGGATTTTTTCCCAACTTGGTCTGATAACCCTATATATAAACAGAAGCCATCTTTTTACAGGGCATTATGAACACTGTCGATTTATACGGGCCTTATGCCATTAGTAAGGGTGCATTTTTTAGAATAAAACTCCTTTTAGAGAGCGAATCATTTTTAAAAAACGAACACCAAATTGCATTTTTTTAAATAAAATGTCAAATTTTTTGTAGAAAAGAAAGTACCATTAGTTCTGTTGTGCAGGAAATCATCATTAATAAATAAATAAAGGCAGAATTAGTTTGTACATTCTGTTCTGTTACGAAAAAGCTGTTTTGCTTCTGTTGTTGCTGTTGCGGACAAATCTGATGAAAATATAATTCAACGTTGCCCAGTTGGCCATGTATTGAAGACGTCCTTGACGACGCGTGTACGGCCATATAAAATCCTTGAGGACGCGTAGGCGACGACCGGCCAAGCAAATCGTAGACGACTTTTTCACACATGTGTCCGGAAAATCGTTCACGACTAATGAGAGACATTATCGCTCATATGTCGTTGACGATATATGAGCGGCAATATCGCTTATTATGTCGTCGACAACCATATGGGCAACAACATCGCTCATATTGCCGATTTTTAATTATAATTAATTAATTATACTTATAAATAATTATACTTACGTACATACATATATATGTATGTGTGTATGTATTTTTAAAATTTATTTCGATTTTACATATCGCACTTTATCAACAAGAGGGTATTAACTCGAAATTTTAAAATTTTCAGTAGAAGCAAGAAAATTTTGAATTTAATATTAAAGGTATATGAAAAAGAACTTTTAATTTTTTAATTATTACAAATAAGTAGACAAAATAGCACGATATTTTTACAGCGGGTAGGTACGAATATTACGTGTAGATTTTTTCTAAAAAGTAGAAAATAAAAATTTTGAGTTAATACCCTCTTGTTGATCAAGTGCGAAATATGTTATTTTAAATATTTCTAAACAATGTTTATGTTTTTTTTTTTTAATTAAAGAAATTTTCAGAATTATAAATTAAAAAATTCATTTAATGAAATTCAATTTGATATTTAAAGAAAGATCAATAATAAAATTTTAGTTATTTTGTGAATTTTCTTTCTATTCCTCATGTTCCAAACTTATATTATTTGCCTTTCTATATTTTGCTCTAGTTATAGTGTTTTTGAATCTATGCAATGTTGAACGGAGTTGTTTAAGAAATTCTTGGAAGGTTGTTCCTTCTGTTTTGGTGGATTCTTTAATAAAAGAAAGACATTTCATTTTTTCACACTTTATGATACTTTCGTATTTATTGAGTCTCTTTTTGCCTCTAACTCCATCGTAGTTATATTCAATTAAGATAGTATTTTTATCAAATATGCGATCTAAATTTTGCAATCCACCTGATAACACGCGTTCCATTACAGCAATCTGAAATATATAAAAAAGGAATGTGAAAAGGAGTTTGTGCCGTACTCTTTTCAAATGTGCAACCTAAATGTTAATGCCTCAACCGGATACCAATTAAGTATTTTGGTCTACAACTTTTCCAATTCTAAATCCTGTCGTGATGGAAAAATTTTGGTTGCAGATTTGGAATTGCTGTTTATTTTTTTACATTAAATTAATGCACAGCGACACTATTCTTTACTAATCTTTACGTTTATATACTTACAATATCGAGCCTCTTGTCTGTATTTAATTGTTTTTCTAGTTTTTTAAAATTTTTGCTCGAATCGATTGGAAAAAGTGTTTTGGTTACTTCAAAAAGGCATATATTACGTCGAAGCAATACGTTATTTTTAACAATTATTTTTGTTAATTTTTCCTGGCGTTCTATGACGAGATCTAATTTGGTATTAATGGCTGCGATTTCGTTATTTATTTACTCCATGTTTAAGTATTAATTATTTGGGAACAAACGTAAGGAAACTAAAGATTATAAAAAACAAAATAAATAAACAACAAAACTATAAACAAAAGTGTAAAATTGGCATGACGATGAATTTTTCTTTAAAAGGTAAACACATCATTTTGCATTTAATGTTATTTATATCCAATTGGAATTAGTTGTCACCCACCAAACTTTCAACATCCGAAATTCCCAACTGCTTTGAAGGAACAGGTATGTTGTAAAAGTTCTCAGGAATCAAAATTGGTACACAGTAAAAAAAATCATTACGGATACGTGTAATTTTAACAATTGTACCCATATCCCCATTACCTTCGTCTTTTAACAAAAAAATTTTGTTGGGATAGCAATAGCTTAAGTAGCAATTTGCGCCGTTAACTTGAATTAATTTACTCTTTTATCGCAATTAATTTCAGTTTTTTTTTTTACAAAAATTGATTTTGATTCGAAATTATTTCTAAGTTGTTAAAATTTTCAAAGTCATATGCTGTGAAGAGCTAGAGCTTAAATAATGAAAATCTGTTATCACTTCTAAAAATTGATTTTTTCATGTTTTTACGTTTATTGGTTTTTTTCCACCATAAAATATTCCAATAGGAAAAATGCACTTCTCTTAATTTATCAATTAAACAAAAACATCACCAATTAAAGGAAAATCGGGATGAATTACAATATTTGAAATATATTATAAGCAGGTTTTTGAATACTGTTGAGATGGACCATTTTTTGAAATATAACCACAGATTAGCAGAAAGATTAATTAAGAAAGAAAAACAGGTACATAAGAAAAAGTTTGATTGTGTTATTAATTTGCAGAGAAAAGAATTAGGAAATGGTTTGTGAATAACAAAGATAGAGATATACCTGAAGATGTGCAATGGATTTTGTCTTTAGGACAGAAACATGCACTTCCAGTAAATAGGGGGGAATTTCCAATGATGAAGGTTATATGTGATGGTGAAGATTTTGTTGAAACTGTAGTGAATAAGGAACAACAGGAAATTGAAAGGTCTAATTTTGTTAGGGTAATAGATAAACATTTAAATAAAATGTCATTGGATAGTAGGGACATATTTACGATGAATAAAGTGAGAATAAGTGAAAAATTTCTTAGAAATAATAGGGAAATAATGATTTTAAAAGCGGATAAAGGTAACACAACGGTAGCTATTAATAAAAGAGATTATATATTTAGAATTTATAACATTTTAAGTGCTGATACGACTTTTCACACATTGAATGGAATGATAATGAACAATGTAGGAAAATATATGTAGGAACAACTGAGACAAAATTGAAAACTAGATTAGCAGGACATAAACATGATCAAAAATACTGAAATTATAATTCAGCCCATGGAACGGCATTGTCAAAACATTGCAGAGATTTTAATCATTATCCTGATTTTAAAAACACATCTATTTTGAACATAGAAAATTTTAAGAAACGTAGATATATGCCAGAAATGTTACAGATTAATAATGTTCCATTTGAGAAAAGGATGAATTTTAAAAACGATACTGAGGGATTAGCTCAGCTTTATAGACATTTATTGAATTAAAATAAATAGGTGGATGGAAGGGAAAATTATAAATAGGTATTTGTCATTGATTATTTATAAAATTTAGTTCAGATGGCACAGCACAGACTGGAAATGGAAATAAATATATTGACGGAAAGGAAATTAAAATAGGTTTTAGGTTTTGAATATTTTTAAAAATTTTGTTTGGTTTCCTCTTTTTATTTTAAATTTTTTTTAAATTTGTAATTGAAATTTTAAATTTATTTTTCCATTTGTTATTTTTTCATTTATTGTCAAAAATAATTTTGTAATTTTATATTATTTTAAAAATTTCCTGAAGAAGATTTCCAACGGAAATCGAAATATCGAAAAATAAATAATATTTAAATTGTTTTTTATAAAAAAAAGTGACCTAAAGCTTAATAAAAATATATTAAAATATAATATTTTATATTATTTTACCTAAAAGTGGCCATACTTGTTTAATGCTACTACCAAAAAGTGGCAATCCATCTATTCAGATATCCAGCTCAATTGAGCGGTTGTCAGGGATATATTCATTTAATTTCATTAATTGATTTTTGAACCCAAGGTGATGATAACGTCCGGGATTCACAGTTCGAACAACAAGAGGCGTTGTTTTTCGTTTTAAAAGCTTTTTAATTGTATTTGGAACATCTATTCCATTCTCATGCAAAACTTTTAGAAGGTCGTCCCTAATTTCCTACCAACTTGGTGTTTTAAAAATATATTTTTTTTAGCTGTGTTGCCAAACTCGATTTCTGAGGAGCGCTGTTTTCCATATTTTCAACTTATCATCAATTAAATCATCTATAGACTCACTTTCTTTCATTTTCAGCAGAAAGTGTTTCACTTACTTCAATTTTATTAATTCTTTTAGAAAAAGCTAACTTTGTGCGTGCTATTTCTCTACGCAAATATCGTGATTGTGACGTTTTAGTTATACTTACCAAATTAATTAACAATACTTAACAAAAAGCCAATCACAATTGTTAAAAAATAACAGAGCAAAACTATAACCTTTACCACGCACTTTGAAGATTCAACTAAATAATTTTACATGTTTTTTTGTTTGTAATTTTTTTCTTTTGTCGCTATTGCCCCGTTATTTTTAATAAATAGTTGAAGCAAATTTAAGGAGTTGTCTATCATATTTTATTTTTCGCTTATGTTGTCCTCAAACAAGTCTCATTGAAGGCAAGATGGCCGACAATTGCATGTATTTTGTCGTCAATGTGGTTCGAAACACGACAAAATGCATGCAGTGGTCGCTTATGTTGTCCTCAAACATTTTGCCAACTGGGATAATTTACGGTCAGAGGGTGTATGCATTAGTTTGTTGTGATATCAAAAAATTTTAATTTTTGTTTAAAGCTAGACAAATTTGTTTTAACTGATGATTTGATAAAAATTTACGTATTTTTGACACAAAATATTAATTTTTTTATTTGTTACGAAAAGTTTTTTTTTACATTTTTAATGTTTTTCTTTTTAAAATCAGCTGATTCCTTTCGCAGAAAAAGTAATTTCAAAATATTGGTAACAGAAAGGAACGAAACAGAACGGAAATAGAAAGTAAAAACTAATGAGGCCTTAACTCTTGAAAAGAAATTGCACCAAAAATTAAACTTCCAAGTTAGTTTGTCAGTGTTGCCACTTTGTGGTTAATTACCCGAATTTGGTGTAATTTTTACTCTCGTGGTTAGCGCGTGGGTAATTGTTTTGAGGTGTCGATCAGGTGTAATTTGAAATGAAAGTTAATTTATATTATATAACTAGTTGCAAATTGCACAAATTGACGAGGTATCTGTTATTACATTTAAGACTTTACCATCAATTATTGTAAGAACTGATTCATAATCAATCGAAACAATTTTTCCATTCTTGCTTTTTTATATCGTGTACTGTAGATTTGATTATTTCTGAAGTCTCCTTTGCATCTTGAAAAAATATCGGACGGCAAAAATGAACAGATAATGGGCGAGGATTTTTCCAATGCTCAGAGATTTTACTTTTCAGTCGTAAAGGAACTACAGAAGCCATAAACTTATTTGCACCTGTAATGGTTGTGTCATTTGTCGATATTGTTTTTTTGTAAGCACACTGTAACCGGATGATCAATCACATCCTTATTTATTTATTAATGTAAGCCTATCTGGAAGTGATATTGCTTCCTCTTCAGGCAAATTTTGAATAAGGCGTTTGCCTGTATGGTTCATTAAGTCTAACCTCTTCTGATACTTCAGTAACCTTTACATTAGATGGCACTGCTTTTTTTTGCAGATGTAAACTTTTTGTATCCAGGAAGAATATTCACATTATGATTCCTTAAATACCTTCGTAAAAAAGAATATTTTTCCTTTGATAATCCCAATTCCATAAACTACTCTAAGGCTTCTTCTATGCTATACTTTGTGGGTAAAGCATTTGGAGAAGTCGGAATACTCTCCTTGATCCTCTGCAATCTAACTACGTTTGCAAGCACCACAGCCTTCCTAATGTTGGACTTTGATTTATCTTTATCTTTTACATACTTAAGACATAATGCTTCTGAAAGATGCGATTTAGATATATCTTTTGTGGCATTTTGAAGTTTACGCTGTCTTGTTTAATTAGAAAACTCGTTTATAGATTTGCAGGTCTTCCTCTTTTGCTGTCAGAGGATGTATGCGGTTCATCGATATTTTCAAAAGTTGTTTTCATAAATATTTTCTTTGCACGGTGTGCGGCAAGCCATTTTTTAATAATTGTTAAGTAAACGAACATAATTTTGCTTTGAACATCCAGTTCGTCGTATCCAGGTAAATCATATAGTTTTCCCAAAATAGGCGATTTAAATACATTTTCATTATCTGAGCTTCTGAATAACTCAAACAACTCCGAATTTTTAAATGACATTATCGCACTTTAAAATAAAATTCTGCTACCGATCCCTACTTTTAAAAAGTAAAAACTTAATTGCCTGCATTACTCAATTGCGGTTCAATTTAAACCCAAAAATAAACAAGGGCTTAAACTGCCTAACTTGAGCAAAAAACAAGATAAAGTTCTATATTCGGCTGTGCCGAATCTTTGATACCCTTCACAGACAGTGGGCTCTATATGATAAATACATATATATTATTAACTAAGCTTCACCAAAAACGAACGTCAGCTTTGAAATTGGTTACGGTTTAGACCTACATATATGAAATTATTGACCGACAATAAGAAAGTTTTATACGTTTCTTGTTAGAGCTTTGAACTGGCTTCAGTAAAATATCATGATTCGTAAAAGTTTTAGCCGAACTAAAATAATTTTTACGAGGGTAACTTGTAATGGACCTATGGTAAATTATGGACCAATCATCCCAAAATTCTGAAGACTGATTTCTGGTACTACAAAAAATTAATTGGAATAAATTTTAATACAGCAGTGTAATTATTTTTAGCGTTAACAGTGAATATAACAAAATTGCATATTTTTTCTGGCCATATAAATCTAAGTTGGAAGACATTTTTACCGCAATATCTATATCTGTTATGGTTTTAGGCGAATTTAATTATTTTCTCAAAGTGGGCTTTATTTGGCTTTAGGCGCAATAAACGGTTTTCCGGGAGTAGGGTTTATAGTAGGCCTAGTGTAAATTATGGACCGATCTTCGCGAAATTTTACAGTGTGATTTGTAGTCACATAAAACTCTGACGTACCAAATTATATGATAGCATTATTTATTACGGTTTTTGGCGTACTAAACGGTTTTCCGGGAGAAGGGTTGCGGGCCTATGGTCAATTATTGACCGATCTTTACGAAATTTAACAGTTGATTTGCAGTCGTATAAAGCAAATTCGTGCACAATTTTATATCATTCCGTGCATTATTCCACCATTTATGTGAGTTTTTGTATCCAAATTATTAATTTTTTAGGGTGGTGGTTCCACATTTTAATTCATTGTTCTCATACTACTGGACAGATGTTGCTGGATTTCAATCCCAAACTGCTTAGTATAACTACAAGCAATTTGAGGCCAAGTTTGTTGTTTTCTTTTGTGTTTTTTCGAAAGTGAGCGTGTTTTCAACAGACGGACAGACAGACGGACATGGCTAAATCGACTTAGAATTACTCAAGGAGCCAGAATATATATATTTTATGGAGTCTTGGACGTATAATAAAAACGTTTCACACGGAATGACAAACTTAGCATACCCTCATTCGCCATTAGTGGTGGTGGAGGGTTTAAAAAGTAACTAGATTATACAACTGCAGGCTTTATTTAACTCAGCATAAAAAAATTTTAAAAACTACCTGGCTATTTTTATATGTGTTTTTAAATTTAAATATATAAAAAATTGCAATAGTTATGCCCACCTGGTTAACAGAGCAAAATATTGATTATTATCTAACAAGAAGCAATAAAAGAATGTAATAAAAGTAACTTTATTTTGCACTAAGAATGCTGCCATGAAAAAAAATTTTTAGAGCCATTTTTTTATTATTTTTTTCACATTTTGAACACATCTCTATGTAAAGCCTAGTACTCTGTTCCAATTTGTGAAAAATGTGCAGCCACATCTATTGTTTCATGCGAAAAATTTGACATGTATCCATGTTACCTATCTCGAGAGTTGGCACAATTTGACGTTTTTAATATTTCAAAATATGCGACATTGTTTTGTATATGTAAACAAAACCCACATGTACATATTTCACTAAAAAGTATATTTTTCAATAAAAAATTAAGTAAAAATGAAAGTAAATATGGATGAAAAACTGTTACCGGTTGTGTTATTTAAGTTTTTCAGTTCTCATTTTAATATCGAATTCAAAATTTTTTTCATTTGCCTAAAATTCCACGTGAAATAAGTGCAGCTTATAATGGGTGATTCAAGTAGAGATACTTTTTTCAGTAGCCTTTTTTTGACAGAATACGTGTGAGTCGTATCATGCTGTCATGCTATTTTTGTTTAGTATTGTTTGGCATTGCACAATGGAAAGACTTACGCCTGAACAACGTTTACAAATCGTTCAACTTTATTACAAAAATTCACGTTCTGTGACGAATGTTTTTCGTGCACTTCGCTCAATTTTTGGTCAACATAATCCGCCTACTGAGAGTACTATTCGCAACACCATTACTCATTTTGAGACCTAGCATTCATTATTGGATAATATTCGACCGAATAGACCACGTCCAGCACGCTGTGAAGAAAATATGGCGGCCGTAGCTGAGAGTGTACACGAAGACCGTTATCGTGCCATGATAACCGACTATTTGATGCCTGAAATTGAAGCTCGTGATCTCGGCGACATTTGGTTTCAGCAAGATGGCGCCACTTCCCACACATCGCATCAATCAATGGATTTATTGAGAGAACACTTCGGTGAGCACATAATTTCACGTTTTAGGCCGGTCGATTGGCCACCAAGATCGTGTGATATCACACAGTTAGACTTTTTCCTGTGGGGATATGTAAACGCTAAAGTTTATGCGGACAAACCCGCTTTGATTTAGGCCTTGGAGGAAAACCTCACACGTGTCATTCGCCAGTTACCAGTCGAAGTGCTCGAACGAGTCATCGAAAATTGGACTCAACGGATGGACCATCTGCGACGTAGCAACGGCCAACATTTGATAGACATAATCTTCAAAAAATAAATGCTAAAGAATGTTCTTTCAAAAGATAATAAACATTCCCCATTAAATTTTAATTTTCTGTGTTTTTTTTCTTTAAAAAAGTAAGGAATCTCGAAATGGATCACGCGCTATTATTTCGCAGTTGTAAAAAATGTTGCCAGGAACATTTCGCAACTTTTTCACCAATTAAACAGAGTACAAGTCTATCAACATTATTTCATAGATATTCCGTACAAGTTTTTTCATATGAGTTTTGACAGCATTTCACGTCAAATATTGAACAGAGATAACAAACAAAACTTTGAAACTGAGGAAAAAATTATTATCGTTTTCGCTATGAGATTGTAACAGTTTTCTTCTTACTAGGACCGCCAGGTGGCCAAAATTCGACCAGTTGCCATTAAAGTTAAAATAAATCCATTTATGCACGTATGAAATGTACAAAAACCTAGATTTAAGAAAATAACAATTGTCTCTTCATATTTCCGTTAATTCGTTATTATTAAATAATTTATTTACTATTTTACCTTATTTTACAACTTATTTTTACAATGCGTATGTGATAAAGTTTCGAGTATAAAGGGTAAAATAATATAAAAAAAAAAAAAAAAATAATATTAAGGATTGAGACAACAATAAAAAAATATAAATTTCTGAACTAAAATTTTTATTTTATTCTCAAAACCAAAAAATTTTTGTATACATACACATGTGTGAGTTTGCAAGCAAATTTAACACACTCTTTTAACACTTTAATCCTTAAAATTTAGAAGAAAAAGTTATATTGTGCATATTTACAAAAAGACCTTTAAAAGGATATATTCTTCATTAAAATCGTAGGACGACAAGATACTTAACTACAAAAAAATGATCCCGTATTTGTATATAAGATACCCACTTTTATTTTCTTAAAAGACAAGTTTGCGTGACTTTATTTTTCAAAATGTCCAACGGTAACCCTGTCCTCATACGTTAATACATGTGTGTCTGCAAGTGAAATGTGTGTACCTCAAAAAAAGTAAAAAAGTATATAAAGTATTTTTGCAAGGAGGTTTCAAATTTTTTTTATATTTTTTTCGCATTTTTCGTTATATCTTATGCGCCCCATACACGGTTCAATTCAGTTGTCAACTGAGTCTTTCAACTACATTGATACTTGGCCACACACTTCTTCAACTGAATTGAAAGATTACAATTCAACTGTCAAATTTAGATTTTTTTTTACATACATTTTGACAGCTGATCAAGAGACTTGAGCACACACAGCACAATCGAATTGAAAGACTTAGTAGTCAACTTGAAAAAATCAAAATCTTTTGATTTTTCTTCAACCAACTAGACAACCGTCAAACTTATCAACTGACAAGGCCATACACGCTTTGATTTGGACAACCACCGACTCAGTTGACAATTGAATTGAATCGTGTATGGTCTGCTTTAGGCATTTGCAGTCCGATCTTAAAGTCTGATATATCAATGCTTTTGTCTCGAGAAGACTTTTAGGGGCCATTGACCTCAGAACGAAATACTGTTCTCGTAGTTATCCACCAGATCTCTGTTCGTACCACCCTAATGTGCCACCCTAAGTTCAGAAAATTAAAGCTCGCTAGAAACTATTGAACTTTTGCTAAGGAAGTAATTCGATAATTCCAGCAGAAACATTTTTAAATTTAA
Organism: Pollenia amentaria; assembly: GCA_943735925.1. Lineage (NCBI taxonomy): Eukaryota > Metazoa > Arthropoda > Insecta > Diptera > Polleniidae > Pollenia > Pollenia amentaria. Next base: position 26,481,897 of record OX031006.1, read on the forward strand.
TTAGAAAATTAAAGCTTGCTAAAAATCATTAAAGTTTTGCCAAGGAAGAATATTATAGTAATTCTGCAGGACAGTCAGCATTTACAGTCGGATCTTTAAATATTATGTAACGAAACCGTGTGTTTTGGTCTACCCCTCTTGCTTCTCTAACCCGTTCGATCCAAACGAAATCATATGTTATATTTTTTTTTGCCTGTTTTTCCAAGTAATATAACAATGTCCGTTTGGGAATTAACTTTGAAACGACAATAAAAAACTCAAATTTGTTTTTGTTTTCAATATACATAAGTTCTGAAACGAAAATTTTTATTTTCATTTTCAAAATCAGGCAGTTAGGTATATTATTGTGCATCGAACTTTTGAGCATTTAAGGGTTTTCCTACATTTTATGGCCTTTTACTGTCTAATAAGCGTGTGTGTTGCTTAAATGTAACAAAACGCGGGAAACCCCATCATAAACAAGGTTCTTTTTAAACAATTGTCCATGAAAATTTATTTTTTTTATAATTTTTACAGACATTGATATATTTTTATGCAGTTTGTGAAATGGGTTATAAAAAAAACCAATTTCATAATAAATTTCGTAAATAGTACTTAAGAATGAATTTCACTGAATGAAATCAGTATATAAAATAAAGTACTACTGAAAACAACTATATAAATATAACAGTTGGTATTCCATCTATATTTTGTTTTTGTATTAACACAATTAATTATTGTAATTATAAGACGACCAAAAAATCTTTGAAAATGGTTTTTTCTGCTAATGAATTAAACACCACTAAATTACAGTCCAAGTGCGATGTCATTAATTTTTTATTCGTATCTGCGGCGAAATACCGATCGAAGTCGAAAGTAGAGTCTTTAAAACAAAAAGTTTGGAAAAGCATGAACCTTTTGTGGCAGCGCGCTGGCGTTCCAATTATATCGGCAACAGCTGCTCGTAGACGTTTAGATAAACTTATTAAAGGTGCCCGTAGACGACATGTTTTTTACATCTGACTGGTCAAATTTCCCACTATAAAATACATACATGTCGTGTGTTACCTTTAAAACATTGCATTTGTAAAAGTCAGACGCAAAGTCATGTGACAAAATTTCAACTAGAGCGTACTCTATTTTCTTCTGACAAACCATCTGACATCAGCCCTGTCAGAAATGTAAGTCGAAAAAAAACCGGCAGCGGCGGTGCACTATTGACGGAATCATAAGCGTCTGAAGCTAATCACCCTTATTCCATTTAACGTCGTCGTCAACGTCATCAATTTAATATCAAAATCAATTTTGATCGACATCATCATCAATTCGATACAAAACTTGTATTCTATAACAGCAATGTAACGATGTCGATGGTTTATCGTTTTTTAAAGCACATCTCTAATAATTTTGACAGTTTGTTTTCAGTTTTTATTAAAACAGTTTCTTGATAACTTTACACAACGAAAATGTTTTTTGTTCCTGTTTTTAATTCTGATTCAAATGATGAGAAAAAGAAAAAAAATATTGGTGTTACGCAGAAATCAAACATATTTCAATTACCTGATAAAAAGTAAGTAATAAATTAAAAGTGTTATTTCTATTTGCCATGAGTTTATTTCTTATTTGTTTGAAAGGTTCGAAAGTTTTTTTCGCCTAAAAAAGATGTGCTGGAGACTATAGCACTACATTTTAAAGAGGGAGTCAGGTTGACGCATATTTCGAATACCATAAAATTGGCTGCAATGTTAAGGTGTTTAGCTCAAGGATCCTACCAGCTTAGTGTCGCTATTGATTTTAAACTTAGGATTATCGCAGCCAGTAGTGTCTAAGATAATTTCTGAGATTTAAATGTTATGGAGAGGAAAATTTGTCCATGTTATGACAGATGAAGAAAAAGCTGAAACAAAACTGCATTTCTTTTAGAAATCTGATTTTCCTGGAGTCATTGGATGTGTGGATGGCACCCACATAAAAATATTGACACCAAATAGAGAAAACCAGCATTTCTACTTAAATCGTAAGGGGGACTTTAGCTTAAATGCAATGATTGTAAGTTTTTAAAAATATTTTGTTTCTTTTTTATATTTATACTAGCGGGCCCGTTGCATGCTTCGCACGGCAAAACAAAATAAGAAAATAAACACACTTGTTTTTAATAAAGTTGGTTTTGTTCCCTATTATTCAACTTTTAATTCTAGTTTCTTACAATCTTAGACTATGTATCACTTAAACTATCTTAGAGCTCTTTCGTAGACAACATTTTTGGTTTTGCCATGAGTTGTTGTGTAGATAAAGAGAACTGAAGGCTTGCCAACACGTGAGCACGAAACATATAACTGGCCGTGTGAAAAGCAAGGATATTCTAAATCAATTCCGCACAATTCCAACGATTGTCCTTGCGCTTTATTTATTGTAATAGCAAATGCAAGACGTATTGGAAACTGTAGTCTTTTCAATGCAAAAGGTAAATCTGATGGAATCATTGGAATTCGTGGAATCAATACATCTTCACCTTTAAACTTCCCCTTTAAAATTGTTGCTTCGATCAAATTGTCATGACCTTTTAAGCCAGCAATAGTCAATGATTGGCCTTGTGCTTTGTTGATCGTAATAGCAAAGGCAAGACGCAAAGGGAATCGGAGCCGCTTGAATTCAAATGGTAAATCGTTGGAATCGGTCATGCCGTTCTCCAGTTATGCGCTTAATAGAAAAAGTGGGCGTAAAAGTAGGCGTGGTAAATTTTTCTTTCGATGAAAACTTAAAGTTGATTAATACGAACATTTGAAAGAAAAATTAGTCAACTCGATGGAGCCGTTTTCTGATTTTAGGTAAATCGAAAAAAGTGGGCGTAAAAGTGAGCAGGGCAAAATTTTCTTTCCGTAAAAACCTAAGTTGGACCATGGCGATCATTTTAAAGAAAAAATCGTTCAAATCGGTCAAGCCGTTCTCAAGTTATGGATTTTGCCACGCCCCTTCGCCCCCAGACCGAAAATTTCAACCAAACTTCATATAAACCATATATGGGCCACTGCCTACGTAGTGTATAAGTTTGGTTGAAATCGCACGACGCGTTTATGATTAGTTCGGCGACGTACATACACGGACTTATTTTTATATATATAGATATAAATATATTTTATCAGAATAGATTTGTGATCACAAAATGAGAATACGGTTTTTAGATGCCCGATATGCAGGTTCTTCTCATGACTCTCTAATCATGCCAAGCGTATTTTAAAAGAGCAATACAATGCTGGTGATCGTAATTTGTGGTTATTAGGTAAGAATTCAACTTCTATATAAAATAACAATCAATTATTCAAATTCCCTACTTAGGTGATGCTGGCTATCCACTTGAGCCCTTTTTTATGACTCCATATCGGTCCACAGCTGCAGGTAGTGCGGAAGCCATTTAAAACATGAAACATGCTAAAGTACAGAATATAGTGGAAAGAACTATTGGAGTTCTAAAAAACCGTTTTCGATGCCTTCTTGGCGCTCGTCAGCTGCATTATACCCCGGCAAAAGCAATAAAAATTGTTAATGTTTGCGCTGCACTTAACAATATATGTATTCAGTATGGTTTATATATTCCAGATGAAGTAGTAGATAATATACAAAATTATATTGAACTGTATGACGAGACCGAAATTATACAAGGTTCTGAGGCAGCTCATATAAGAGATGAAATAAAACGAAGCTTTCTTTAATTTCAATTCAGTCTTTTAATTCATTTTCTTTCAAACATAAAAAGTTAAATTATTTACTAAAAAACATAAACAACAAAACAAAAAAATTCATTAAAGCTTTCGATATAAAGGCACATTGTGTAGATTATTTATACATGTATATTATACGGGTTAAAAGAACATTAAAATGTTCTAACTTTTGCCCAGCACATCCAACTCTTTTTCCTTGATTAATAATTTAATTCTTTTAATTTTCATTTCGGCATCATGCTGCTCTTTTTGTCTTTCATATTCTTTGAACGTTATTTGGCATTTCTTCTTTTCTATTTCTAATAAATCTTTTTGGTGCCCACTTAAGAATTTGATAATCGTTTTAATGATATGAAATCTGATATTTTAAATATTACCCAACGTGTTTCAAAATTAGAAACGGTTGCAGATGACATTACGAGTCTTAAAAGTGAAGTTGGTAAATTAAAAATGAACTGCAACGATAAGAAAATTCAATTATTGCGTCAGATCTTAATGGTGTCCCATATAATGAAAATGAAGACCTGTTTCACATGTTTCAAACCATTTGTGAAACTCTTAACATTAATACACCAGCTGTAAAAGCTATTTACCGGCTACAAAACCACAACAACAAAGAACGAGAATTTTTTCCAAATGCAGTAATAATGGTAAAGTTATTTTCTCCCTACGACAAAAATATTGTACCGAAATCTATTGCTAATTTCCGCAAACGTAATAAAACACCATTATTGTTAAATCATCAAAAAGGTTAAAGTCTGTTTTTACGATGCGTGGCCTGGTTTACATTAAATTTAAACCTGACGAGCAGCCTATTCGGATAGATGGCATGGAGTAATTAAATAACTTTTTTCCGGATCTATGTAATACCTCTGATAACACATTACAACAGCCAATCTGGGGGGTGAAAAATTCCAAGTCAGGGTGATGGTACTAGGTCAGTATAGTAAAACCCTCAAAGGGTTTGGCGTTCGTATGTGTCAGTTTTTTTTTATGACATTTTAAATTTTTTCCTTATCTTGATGTTTTTTCGCTTAGTTGTAACATTTTGGCAAAAACGTAGTTTAACATAGCTCGAGAACCACTTGTCCGATTTTGATGAAACAAATTTAGAAAAATTAAGAATTACAATTTCTCTAATCCGTTCATATAACGTTTTTCTTTATAATCAACAGTTTTGCCGGTAAAAATAAATTTGTGGAGAAAAAAAAATATTTTTTTGCCTAAAAATTAAAATTTTTTTTTTTTAAATTCATAAAAAATCCAAAACGGAAAAAAGGATCAAGTGTTATTATTTTTATGTAAAGTCACATAACCTATAAACAAAATGCGACATAGATCATAGAAATCGATTAACGCGTTCTGCTTTTATTTACAATTAAGTGAAGGTATCCCATTTTGACAAGAATATTGATATTTGTTTTAATTCAAAAAAGTGTCATTTATCGCCTTTTTTATAAATTTTCCCCAATAACTCCAGACTTCTGGCCATAAACTACTAACAAAATTAAGTAAACATTTTTATAATTTTTTATTTTATTTATTTATTTTTATTTATTTTAATAAATATTGCCTAGACTTTTTCGATGGTGGTTGTTCGGGACTAGTGGCATCGCATTCATCGCTATCATCAGTTTCTGAACCACACATGATGTCAATGTGTGACTCCACGGTTGGCCCTTCTGCATCTCCTGAAAATTTTTTATCATCAAGATCATCCTTGTCTTGCCACACAAGCTTACTCCACCAGAAAATTTCCGCAATTATTGCACTCGGCGACTTTTTGCCTCTATATCTGTAAGTTTTTGTTTTATTAAAATGAGTTTGAAAAAATAAAAAATCAGTATTACCTCATTTCAAATGGCATAGCACCTTGTTCATCAGATTCGGTAGCCAATTGTTTGCTGAAGAAGTCCAGATGATGATGTAAATAATGAATTTTCAAGGACATGTTGACACCAATTTCCGAGAATGCTCCTTACATCCTTGCGACAGAAACATCGTAGTTGTTAGAACGATGCTTTCCCAACAAGCCTTCTATTACTTCTTTGATTGCCTGCCATGCATTCAATTCAGCGTCAATCAAAATATTGTTAAATGCGTCACTTTTAATCAGCTTTCGTATATCTGGACCATTTAGTACGCCTGATTGGAAAAAATTAATTTGTTAAGATGGAAAATCATGGGAAATGAATGTGATATTATAACTTACCTTCTTTAATTTTACTTTCGCTGAGTCTCGGGTAAATTAGTTTCAAACACAAGAGAACTTCATCTCTTTTGGCGACAGTTTTGATAAAATTCTTAACAATTCCAAGTTTAATATGCAGTGGAGGCAGCAATATCTTCTCCTTCGCCACTAGAGGTTCACGAATAATATTGGCCGTTTGTAACCTGCTGTGCTCTCTGAGTTTCCATCTGTGGCATGCATATTGGTCACCGGAAAATCGTGTGTCCCAATCGCACAAAAAGCACATATATTTTATATAGCCGCTTCGAAGACCGCAAAGCATTGCTACAACTTTTAAATCGCAGCATATGCGCCCCATATGTTTGGCGTAGTTAACCATTTTTAAAATATTTTCCAGTGCATCATATGTTTCTTTCGTTTCTGTACTATATGCGATTGGAACTGAAGGTTTTTTATTGGTCTTATGCAGTAAAACCGCCTTCAAGCTGAGTTTTGAACTGTCAATAAATAATCTCCAGTCATCTGCTTCATATTTTATATAAATTGCGTCCATCAATTTTCCTACATCCGGGCAATATGCAGAAGTTTTTTCATCATTCACAAGAAATAAACTTTGGAGTGTTGCCTGACGACTTCGATAAGCTGTGACTTTCACACCGGGTGCCAACAAATAGTTTGATTTCAAAATGGAAGCCAGCTCTTCCGATTTATGCTGTGTTAATTCCAACTTGGCAACAATTGAATCAAGCTTGTTTTGATTTATTAAAATTGGCTCATTGGATACTGATGGCTCATATGGGGGATCATCACGTGCATGATATGTCGGAGCAGTCGTAGAAGAGAAAATATCTGGGCTAGAAGCTTTTGGCACAGGAATGTGGTCCGAATAAGGCAATGGCGTTGCGGCACTTGCAACACCAACGTAATTATACGATTTTCTTATCCTTTTTGCGGCTCCTTTATTCGCACATGCATAGCAATTCAATGGATTGTGACCTTCGCCAGGATTAGTCCAAGTCATTGGGATACCGAATGGCATACTTTCACGTCTTCTATTTTTCCAATCCATTAGACGGTTGTAGCAGCTTTTACACACTATATTTGGTACCCAATTTTCGTTCACTATAACATTTTGGTTGAAGTACATCTCGTATGTTTGAACAAAATCAGTACTGAAATTTCCCCTTTTTTTATGTGTTGAGACATATTGACCACAGCAGTAGCAAAAGCTATTTATATCTGGCTTGCACAGTTCCATATTCTGTTCTCTTTTGTTCACTTTTAAAAAACTGGAGAAAAATCACTTTTACTGTTCGCGTTCGTCGGCACTTGTTGAATGACAAAAATCACAGAACCAGTGTGAGAAAGAGAAGAAGTATAATGACAATGCATGTTTTATATGAACATTACAGAACCAGTGTTGCCACATCAATATTTCTCTTTTAGTACAGTAGAAAAATATGAGAGAGTTCGGCTTGTGAGTGTCAATGTTTTCTCCAAATAATGTTGGGTATATCTGGTGCAAATTTTTGAAATTCATACATTTACCTAATTGTGAATAAATGAGAAACGCGTGCATCGATTTTCATGATCTATGCCTTTTTTTGCTCATGAGTTATGTGACTTTACGCGAAAGTAATTAGTTTTGGCACTTTTTCCATTTTGGATTTTTTATGAATTTAAAAAAAAAAATATTTAAATTTTTAGGCAAAAAATACTTTTTTCCCTTCAAACATTAATTTTTAACTTCGAAAGTGTTGCACATATAGGAAAACGGTATAGAAACAGATTAGAGAAATTGTAATTCTTAATTTTTCTAAATTTGTTTCATCAAAATCGGACAAGTGGTTCTCGAGTTATGTTAAACTACGTTTTTGCCAAAATGTTACAACTAAGCGAAAAAACATCAAGATAAGGAAAAAATTTAAAGTGTCATAAAAAAAACTGACACATACGAACGCCAAACCCTTTGAGGGTTTTACTATACTGACCTAGTACCATCACCCTGACTTGGAATTTCTCACCCCCCCAGACAATAATCCCAAAAATGTTCCATAGTGTAATTGACTGCCCAAATATGTATACACTGCCCTCTTACACCCATAAATTTATTGATTTGAATATTATTTATAAAAATAGTTCGTATATTCATTTTTTTATAATATTTTATTTTTTTATGTTTGATTGTTTTGCATTAAATCTTTTTATGTTATTTGATTCGTTAATTCAAATATTAAATTTTCAACATAATGTTTGCCTTGCTAGCGTTGCTTATATAAACAGGTTTACAAATCATGATTATGGATAGCCAATGCATTACGTGCTCTTTACCTAAATAAAAATTAAAATTCCACAATACAAAAAAACAAAAATATCATAATGTAGCGTGCGTCACGTCTTGAGTTCCCCAAAAAATTTCATAAACCCCTTTTCAATTGTTATTATGTATGTACATAGCATGTATTTTGTTTTCTTATATCTTTGCTTCTTAGACCCCTTTCAGACAAGCAAAGTTTACTTTGCAAAGTCTTGAGTTTATAGAAGAGAAGGGAAAAGAGTATAGCGGGGGAGTACATACTTTGCTGTACTCGCAAAGTCGTTTTGTTTTTCGTTCGTAGATTATACCTGAAGTTGGCTGCAACTTTATATTTATATACAGCGTTACCAGAATCTTTGGAATAAAAATTGTCACATGGCGAAAGAAATCATATGTTGAAGAGGAAAATCTTAATTTTTTTTTTTCTTAATTTAAATTTTTTAAAACAAGGGCAAAATATTAAGAATTATTTATTTTTTATAAAACCATACTTCTTATTATTTAAATTGAAATACATAAAAACATAATTCGTCAGTATATGAAACTTTATAAAAATACATTTTTTCTTTTCACAAATATTTTTTTTATCAATATTCTAACTGCCTATTTCCGATGTACGAAAGAATTATTTACTTCTTAAGGTACGTTCAGACTAATGAAATATTTAACGAAAATATTTGTTCTGATATTTGCTTCAAACTGTGTGAAACAAAAAAATATTTTGTTAATGTTCAAACTAAGCTCAAATATTTGATAATTTTTGTTTGATGAAACAGTTGGCAAACAGTGTTAATAAAATAAATTAATTCATGTTTGCCATGCGTTCAGACTAAAAGAAATATTTGCATCAAATAATTATTTAATGAAAGTGTTCAAAAATAAAAATAAACATATTTCTTAAATGGTAAAAATGAGCGCAAAAGCTAATTTTTTTATTTTATTCTGTGGATCATCATCTCTTTTAGTGTTAGAACAGGAGAATGTAGAAGAAGAAAAAAATGGAAGCCACTGGGTAACGGGAACATGGCTAAAATTTGTGAAAAATTGCAAAGTTGGAAACAAACCCTTAAATATATTTGAAGTCGCTAAATCAGTTAAAAACCCAAATTTAGGGGAAAAACAAAAAAAAAAGTTGCAAAATAGCGAAAATTCGCGAACCATTTTAATATTTCAAACAAGCCATAAAATTTAGTAAAAGTGCCTAAAACTATAAGGAATGGCAAAAATTCTATAAAAATTGCTAAATTAGCGGTAATTCGCAAAAATTTGCTAATAGCGGCACGATAGCAAAGTCTAATCATTATAAAAAATATTTAAAATTGTAAAGAATCCGAAAACTTACAGGAAAAATTGCTTCTATCCGGAACATGGCTAAAATTATTTGTAGTTGTTTGCTCTTACAATTTTTTTGTAATATCAAATAAATGTTTTCTCAAAAATTACTAAAATATTTGATTTTTTTGTGTTCACACTATGTTCACATTGGACAAATATTTGTTTGCCGGCAAATACTTTTATTTGCTCAAAATCAGCTGTTATTTTATTTGATACTCAAAAATATTTTGTCTTCAGACTACGTTAATGAAATATTTGATGTTTGCTTTCAAATATTTCATCAGTCTGTACGTACCTTTACAAATACATTTAAAACAAAAACAAAGTTTTTAGAATTTGTTTTTGTTTTAAATGTAGTTGTTCGAAAGAAGGAACTCTTTCGCACATTGGAAATAGGTTATAATATGCCTTTTTTAATATTTTTATGTCCAGAAATAATGATGCAATTTTGTGTATTCTAGATACTGGGTACAAAAGTGTGCAGCACCAACACACATCAAGCTGATGCAAAACTTCATTGTTTTAGAAAGTTACTGTTTAAATAATCGTGTATTTTGTATAAGCAAAATTAAAGTAAAATCAAAATTTCTAAAAATAAAAAATCATCATTTGAGAAAAAAATCTTTAATCATATTTTTGTTTAAAAAAATAATCCAAAATATGATAAAATCATCATTCTGGCAACGCTGTTTATATATTATATTCAAGCAAGAGAAAACAAAAATTTGTCAAATTAAACTTTGTGTGTCTGAGCACCAAACAAAGTTTAAAAGAGAATTCAACAGACTTTGTCAAAGTAAACTTTGCCTGTCTGAAAGAGGTCTTAACTATCACTATTCTTCTACGAATGAGCAAAGCAACAACAACTTTCGAATACTTTGTTGGTATCAAGGCGAATTCACTTCTCTACTGAATTCGCCTTAGTAGGTACAGATTTACTACCGTTATCTTAAACGATCAATTTGATGTAAGTTGATCAATTTCATAATTACATTAGATTATCGGTGTTTCGCAAGTTACAATATAAAAAAGCTGTTAAAAAATGAAGACGTGTGCAGAGCGTGCTCGAAATTATCGCAAAAAAATACAATCAAGTGAAAGTTTAATGCAAAAAGAACGTTTAAAAAATGCGAAAAGAATGCAAATTTATAAAAAAAATCTTAAAGAAAAACCTAAAAATGATGCTTCGATATCAAAAAACTTAAGGCTGACAAGCGAAACCGTATGGAAATTTATAGAAAGAAAAAAAATCTACAAAACCAACAAGGGCATCAAATTACATCGTTGGATGGTGTATATAAGTGCAAAAATACCTTATTCAAGGCCTTAAAAAAAGTCGAAATAGCTTTACCAAAAGACATTAAAAAAAAAAAGTGATTTATAGAATGCTCTCAGAAAAATACTTGACAGAGGAAGCTCAAACAAAAAATACGGTTGACGAAGAAGTGAAAATGATTTATGATTTTTACAATAATGATGAAATTTCCACGGAAACTGCCGGAAGAAAATCAACACTTATATCAAAATCAAATAACCTTCCAATATCTAAACGGTTTATGGTTATCACAGTTTCAGAGGCATATGAATTGTTTAGAACAACGTTTCCAGAAACAACCATTTCACGTACTAAATTTTATAACCACCGACCAAGACACGTAGAATTAACTAGTAAGCTTCCACATAACATGTGTGTTTGCCAGTATCACGCAAATTTTTCATTTCTATTAGAAGCTATGTTTAGCATTTTTCCTATGTTCCCATCTAATATTGGCAACTTTTTAAAAAAAAGTGTGTTGTGTCGAAGCCAATGAAGTTTGTATGACGAACGAATGCAACAAGTGTATTACAGATATTACAGAAGCTCTTGTCCCTTTAATTTACATGAATCAGCTCGAAGAAGCTGAATGGAAGCATTGGAGATTAGTTGATAAACGCATGGTCCTTAGTCATACAAAGGGACCAATAACTGATTTAATTAATGAATTGGAATCTCAGTTAACTTCATTTAAACTGCACACCTATGTTAAAAGAACTCAACAAAAATACTTCCAACAAAGGAAAATATCTATTAAAAAAGATGAAGCTGTTCTGCAAATCGATTTTTCGGAAAACTATAGGCTCCTTACTCAAAATGAAATTCAGTCTGCTCATTTTAGTTACTCCCAAGTAACCATTTTTACTTGTGTTGCCTGGTTGCACAATGGCACAAGATCATTTGCTATCACGAGCGATGAACTGTCACACAATAAATATGATGTTTATTGCTTCCTAAAGTTAATTGTCAAAAAACTTAAAAAAAAAATTCTATCTCAAAGCTATTTATATTTTCTGATGGTTGTGCAAGTCAATTTAAAAACAAGTTTATTTTGAGTAGTATACCGTATTTTAAAGAAGAATTTGATATGAGTCACTTTGAATGGAATTTTTTTGCAACATCTCACGGAAAAGGTGCAGTCGACGGAATTGGAGCTGTTGTGAAGAGAAAAATTTGGCAGCTGGTTAAAGCTCAAAATCTTATACTTAATAACGCCCACGACTTTTATAAATTGGCTAAAATGAATATAAATGGTATTTATATTTTGTATGTAAGTAGTAGAAATATAAAAAATACAACTGGATTTCTTTCGGAAAAATGGGCTAACGTAAAGAGCATTCCCGGAATTAAAAGCAACTACCATTTTTTATCATCAAATGAAAATATGCTTAAAATAGCACTTACAGCAGACTCGTCAAAATATAAATTTCATTAAAAAAGAAATTGATATTCATTAATAGATTCATTAATAACCACAAAATTAGTTAAAGAAATGTAATTAATAAAAATATAATTTGTTTTGTTAAAATAAATAAAATTGGGTTTATTATAATACTAATGGAAAAACTGTAGCGTGCGTTATGTAGCGTGCGTTACAAAGGGTTCACGGCTTTTGTCAGAAAATCACAACATTTTTTGGCTGCGAATAAGTGCATTTAGAATTCTCTTATAGTCATCTTTCTTTTAGGAATTAGATTTTGTATACCTTATAATGCAAAATTCGTTAAAAATAAGGAAAACGCACTTCAACCTTTGAAGTTACTTCCACTTTTTGTAGCGTGCGTCACAAAATTTTGTGATCAATTATTTCGCAACAAATACTTGCTAAGAAATTATGATATATGCCAATTGTGAGTACATATTAATATCTCTGAATACTATATATAAGTTCAAGCTATCTCTTTTGAAAGACCAAAAAATGTTTATATAACAATCAGAAAACGCGTACGAATGTAGCGTTCGTCACGCAGGATTTGCCCATATGCCTTCGGTAGATAATCAGCTTAACTTTCTGGAAAAAAATCTTTTAAATATTTTTAGAAAATCTGTTCCACTAAAAACAGTCAAGCAAAATTTTAAGAAGACACCATGGTTTACTCCTGAAATTAAATCAGCAATTGTCCGTAGAGACTTTGCTTACAAACGTTGGAAGCTCTTCAAGACTGTCGATCAACAAACAGTATATCGCGATGCACGGAAAGTTGTAAATAGATTGATAAAAGCCGCAAAATCACAGTTTTATTCGAATCGTTTTACATCTGCATTGGGATCTAAGAAAACTTGGAAAGCCATTCGTGAGATAGGCGTTGGTAGACCCTCTGTTAATGTTATTGATAAAGATGTTGATGAAACTAATAAGTCTTTTACAAATCTCCCTGTTGTTCAATCAAATCTTGGTTTTTATGAACAAACTTCACATATTATGGATAATCCATTCTACTTTGATTGTGTATGCGAATCAGATGTACTATCTAGTTGCCTTGCAATTAAATCAAATGCTGTTGGGTTTGATAAGATTTATCCAAAGTTTTTAAAAATAATAATTTTGCGTATGCTGCCTTATATCACACATATATTTAACACTATAATAACAAAAAGTGTTTACCCAGAAAACTGGAAATTTGCAAAAATAATACCAATACCAAAATCTAAAAATGAATATCGCCCTATTGCCATTTTACCATATTTATTAAAAGTATTTGAACGTTTACTACATCACCAAATAGGCAAATACGTAAATGATGAATGTTTATTAACTAGAAAGCAATCTGGGTTTCGACCGAAACATAGTTGTATAACAGCCTTAATAGATGTTTCTGAAGAACTGCGACAGCGTATTGATGTTGGTGATGTTTCTTTCCTTGTACTTCTCGATCATTCTAAAGCCTTTGACACGGTAGATCATGATGTACTTCGTTTTAAGTTGCTAAAAATGTTCAATTTCTCTACGTCATCAACAACATTAATGATATCATATTTAACGGGACGCCGTCAGTCCGTCTTTGCCAACAACAATACTTCTTAATCTCTACCAGTTCTGAAAGGAGTGCCACAGGGATCAATACTAGGTCCATTACTCTTTACTATATATACCAATGACCTTCCCCAATATCTAAAGTAATGCAGTGTTCATATGTATGCTGATGATGTACAATTATATATTAGTAGTAGCCTTGATGACATGAGCCGATGCATTGAGAACTTAAATATGGATCTTGGCCGAATATATGAATGGGCAAGTGCAAATGGTTTGTGCATAAACCCTAAAAAATCCAAGTGTTTAGTTATTACAAAGAAGACAATTATTTTAAACGAAGAACCGGCAATATTGCTTAAATAATAAGAAAATCGAGATAGTATCTTCGCCAAAAAATCTTGGAATCACATTCAATCGTTGTCTTACATGGTCAGACTATATTAACGTCGCAACAGGGAAAACATATTTAATGTTACGAGCGTTGTGGCATACCCAGTATTTTACCCCACTAAAAATTCGAATTCTTCTAGCAAAAACATACCTCATGCCAACTTTGCTATATCGATGCGAGATATACGCAAACTGTGATTCTGCAAGTCGTAGAAAGCTTACATCTACCTTTAACTCAATATTGAGATATGTATTTAGTCTAGGGAAATATGACCATATTTCCCATTACACAACAAAAATATATGGAGTTACTTTTGTAGATCTTCTAAATATCAGAACATTAATTTTTTTACATAAGATCATTAACTCTCGACATCCAACTTACTTGTTTGAGAGATAATTGTTTACACTTTCTGAAAGAACAAATAATATCGTACATGTTATAGAAACTCTGTATCAAAATTGCAATTTTATATTCACTCAGTCCGTCTTTCGAATTCGCTACCCACGAATATTAAATTTATAAGCAACGCTCGGCAATTGAATCAAATTGAATTTTTTTTTATTTTATTTTATTTTTGATTTTCATTAATTTTTTATGTTTCATATTAAAATTATTTATATATTGTTTTATACTAGCAAAATTTGTGTTAGACAGTAATGTTTAAACTAATTCAATAATTGTATATTAATTTTTATTTTTTGTAATTTGTACCAAACAGATTATTAAAACTTTGTTATAATTTACGTTATAAAAATCCATTACTTTAATTATAAGATTTTTAATCTTGTTGTATTGGAAAGCAAATAAATAAATAAATAAGTCTTTCAGGCTTCGTTTCATTGACGACAATGAATTATTAATATCCTTTAATATCTCTGCCTGTTCATTACTGTGCTTTTGGAGCAATTCATAATGGTCGTTAGATGACCCCGGTTTCTTCACCGTAGATTCCTTTGCTTTTACATGGATGCAATTTTCGAGGCTCTGAGAAGAGGTTGAAGGTGTCAATATTTGATTTTAATTTTTTTCATTAAACTTACGTTTAGACAGCATTATTTTATTCTTAAAATTAAGTATTTGAATTTGTCACTATAATATTTTATTCTTAAAATTAAGTATTTGAATTTGTCACTATAATATTGTATACTAAAAATGAATTATTTGAATTTTTTTTTATTATTATTTTAACTAAAAATATTATTAAGTTTTGCGAAAAGACCTGAATTGTTATTATTGTAGAAATTCTTTATTTTATTTTGGTTATTATTATCCGTGTCAATATTTAAACCACGAATTCGTACTACCCTATTTAATAAGTTATCAGCAGTCAGATCCAGAGAGGAAGCATTCAGAAATTGGCGTGTCAATAAAACCGCCGATACTGAATTGCTACGCAAAATGGCAAGGTCGTCGTGTGCCAAAGTGCTAAGACGGGAAAAAACTCTTCACGAGCAACGTCTTCGTGCTGAAGTTCTTACTGCTCCCCGGGGCAGTAAAAGCTTCTGGTCATTCGTTAAAAGAGTAAGGGTTAATGCTAGTTCTTCAATACCAACTCTTTTAAAGGATGGCCAAACATTCACGAACCTGGTTGATAAGGCTAATTGTTTTGCCGAATTATTTGCAAATAATTCTAACTTACCAGATAGCAATCAACCACTACCCGAACTCGAAAAAGTATCCGTAACTATGCCTAAAATATTTTTTCGGGCTCGAGCTGTTAAAAAGGTTCTTGCGGATCTCGACATAAACAAGTCTCCTGGCACGGATGGTATACATGCACTGGTCTTGAAGCAGTGCTCTTCGACGCTAGCTCGTCCCTTAGCAAATCTTTTCAGCTCTCTATACCATGCTGGTGAATTTCCCGTCTGCTGGAAAGTTGATAATGTAACGCCAATTCCTAAAAAAGGAGTGGCTAATAACCCTGAAAATTACCGCCCAATTGCAATTTGTTCGGCACTTTCCAAAGTAATGGAGAGTATGGTAAATCACCATCTAGTAAAATTTTTAGAGTCAAATTACCTTCTAAGCGACCGCCAGTATGGCTTTCGTAGAGGTCGTTCTACTGGAGACCTACTGGCCCTGTTATCAGAAAAATGGTGTCGTTCCATTCACCATTTTGGCGAAAGTAAGGTAATTGCTTTAGATATTTCCAAGGCGTTTGACAGAGGTGGCATGGTGCACTCTTGTCTAAACTTATTGCATTTGGTGTCGGTGATAATTTCTCTCGATTTATATCGAGCTTTCTCAGAGATCGCACTATACGGGTTGTTATAGATGGGGTTTCATCAAACGAGTTCAAGATTCATTCAGGGGTACCGCAAGGCTCCGTTCTTTCTCCTACTCTATTTCTTATTTTTCTAAATGACCTCTTATGTCAAACTTCCAACCCTATCTATTCTTTTGCAGATGACAGCAACCTTTGCCATTCGTATTCATTTGGTTACAGACCAGGCGTGTCCGATGTTTGTGCTATGAGACAGAACATGAATGATACGCTTGGCCGTGACCTAGACATAATCTCAGAATGGGGTCGTGTGAATAGGGTCGAATTTAATGCCCGAAAGACCCAATGTTGCGTACTAACGCATAAACGCGCGACGGATCAAGGTGCCTCATCTGTATGTATGGGTGGTATAAATATTGAGGAAACAGAATCTCTTGATGTTCTGGGCATGAGGATACAATGTGATGTCCGATGGACAGAACATATATTCAAGGTGTCGAAAGAAGCATTCAAGTGCCTCGGTTTTTTGAAACGGTGTAAGATATACTTCACTCCATCTGATCTCCTTACTATTAATACCACCTATATCCGACCGCGAATGGAATACAACTCTCATGTGTGGGCCGGTGCTTCAAAGTCTATTTTGGAGCTTCTCGACCGCGTGCAGGAGAGGGCGAAGGTTCTCATTGGCGACAGTAGGGTATCCAATTCTATTGACTCCCTTGAGCACCGTCGCAATGTGGGTTGTACTTGCCTATTTTATCGTTACTACAATGGGATGTGTTCTGATGAAATTAGGGATTTGGTTCCCGAAACCCATAGCTTTGTTCGTAATACACGTTTTTCCTCAAGAGCACATCCTTTTGTGGTCGATTGGCCGGTGAATCGTACAACGCACTACAGGGAAAATTTGTTTTTTGGCCGGACTGTTCGTATGTGGAATAACCTTCCTGCTGAAGTCTTCCCTCTCACTTACAACATGAAAAAGTTCAAGTCGAATGTTCACAAACACTACTCCTTCTTTCCTCCTTCCCATAACCTATTTTCCTAGTTCCAACACAATGCATTGCATTAGTAGGGGTCATCCCCTGAGTGCTGGTCCCAACAAAAAAAAAAAGTTGTTGACGTATAGAGGGCGTTAGGGATTTAACTCTTTTTAAAATGTAATTATTATCTTTTTAAACACTTAAAATTACGGAATTATTCCAACCGTCTTCGGTTATCTGCAAGCCGCGGAAGGTAGAATAATTTTACATTAAACAAAGGAAATCGTTCAATTCTTGCCTAGCAACAGAACGAACAGGTTCATTAAAATCAACCATATTTAAATTAAATTCAAAACCCTAAAATTTTAAGATATCTAGACTTAACTAACTCCTAACCTAACAAGTGGTTTAAACGGTAACTTAAACTAAGTACAAGCTAAATTGTTCCAACCCCTCGCATCTCACTCTACTGTACTCTGAGGTAATATACTAACATTGGTTTTTTAAATAAAATTTTACGTTGAAAAGAGAAAAAACCTTAACTTTTGTTTTTTATTTCTTTTCACACTAAAATCCCTACCATTATAATCACTCTCTTCCCAAAGTCAATACACAAAAAGGTTGGTGCCCGGCGGTTCTGAGCCAACCAGAGGAAGATTTAAGAGTTCTGCCTGTGACCCTAAGAGCGGATTTAATTGAAGCAGGTTTGCACAGCTTCTTCTAGGGGGCTAAGTATTTGTTGTTTATAAATTCCGCCTCCAGTAGACGCGCACTCTGGCTAATTTTTTTTCACCTTAAATTTTAAATCCCGCCAAACCTTTAAGAAAAATTTATTTTGTCATTCAACAACCCTCTTAGCACTATTCAACCTACCTTTTGCCAACCGTCACCTGCTCTTTTCCTTGGGCCAAGGGCATTTAATATCGTTGAAATTCTTTCCCACTGCTCTTTAAAATCACAAGGAACACTGCCTTTTTGAAAATCTTTAGAAAGTGAAGGATTTTTTTCCATCTCTTTCACTAACTCATTGAATTGGCCACTGTTTGTATTTTTTTTTTCTTTTTCCATTTTGTTAATTCAATGAATTTTTTAATTATTAAATTTTTCTTTAATTCAGTTTAATTGTTGAACAAAATTTAAAACGAATACAACTGTTTCGACACCAATAAGACTGACGACGAAATCAGAGTCACTTTAAATCGATGCCGGCATTAACGTTGCGTACGGCATACCAAAAATACATTGGCGTATTTTTCGACATCGTTTCGTATTGATGACGCTATATGGAATAAGGTTAAACATTTTGCAATATTGATGTATGTATGATAACTTCACCATTGAATATAAACTATGTTAATATACATGTCGTATATATTAAAAAAACACGTTTTATTAAAATATCCTAAATTGGTTTCTTCGAATTTAAAGAAAAAAATGTTGAGATGGCTGAACTCTTTTACGGTGCAAATAAAAATGTTTGTGGCGGCAGCACGCTATTTTGAAACCGAGAACTACTTTGGTTTCTGCAATAACTATGAGAAAAAGAACAGACAATATCAGAAGCAAATTACATGTACGTTTGTGACCAAATATTATAAACCTTATGTAAAACAGCAATTTTGACAGAAATGCACAATTACATGTGACTTGAAAAGTTGAGAGGACAGATGAAAAAAACATGACGTGTACATGCACCTTAATAATTACTATAAAGTAGTTAAACATCCATTGAAATACAACGCTACAACGCTGGGTGGAAATGAGCGTTTTAAGTGCGACACTGTTACAAATATTCCATGCAATTACACCGCCTCTGATAAAATCCCAGACGACGTGAAAGATTTGTTCATCGATCAGTGCGGCCCAAGATTGTTGACTTTAGATGATATGGTTGATCCGATGTCGATAAGATGTGAAGGTGTTCAAATGTCGTCAACTGTTGCATCATCGTATTCGGTATATGGCGCCTTGGACAGAGAAGCATATGTACCAGGCAGCGGTGAGGAGCAGAAATTTGAATTAATGTTAACGATTTGCCACAGACGTCAAAAAAAATTACAGTGGCAGACATTGCATTGCGTAATTCTAGTTCGGCTTTGGATCGCACCGACACCTCAGTTCGATACGGTGCCTTGCTTGCGACCATGTTAATAAAAGATTTGAAATTGTCGATAACCGCAAAAGCTAAAGAAGAGTTATCTAAAGTAACAGCCGAAAAAATATATCAGTTCTTTGACGGGCTTATTATCAACAAAAACAAAAATTTAGAGATCGTGTAAAGTTTCGGCAAGAAGCAATGCTCGCTGCAAGGCATAAGGATTTATTAACGTGCATCTCTTTCGATGGCAAGAAAGAGCCAACTTTGAAAAGAGTAACGGAGGCAAATGTGACGCGAAATGTTGTGAATGAAGAACATATCACCATTGTGAAAGAACCAGATTCCGGCTATGCTACGGCCACTGCCAGCACTGCTTAGGCAATCCTGAGAAGCAGATTATTTGAGTCATGAAAACTTTAATATTGATCCCTTAATTGCTATAAGCTGCGATGGAACTCCTACCAACACTGGTTACAAAAAAAGGAGTGATTGCGAGAATTGAGCGCCATTTACAGAGACCATTGCATTATTCGTGTGCCTTTTCCACTTCAACCAGTTACCATTAAATGCGCTGTTGAGATCATTGCTTGGCAATAATTCGGGTTTATTTTTATTGATTATTCCGTTTAGTCAGGTAAGCAAAAATTTCGAAACCATTTCAATGGGAGAAATGCCAGCGAACATAGAAGGCTGGAATGTTCGAGGCGACCAGCTTTATCTGTACCGTATTGTTCGAGCCGTACATATCGGAGAATGCGATGAGAAGCCCGGTGCTATTAGCACAGCACGCTGGCTAACAACAGCCTCTCGAATACTCCATTCTGGATTCTTGTAAAAAGCCAATCACTGGCAATTCATAGAAATCGCAACGTTTTCCGATACATATCTTGGATTCGTCAGCTGCCGAAAGATTTTATCCGCACGCAATGAAGCAACAGGATGCATTCGTCAAATGTTCGGTCCGCAAGTTCATAATTTCATAAACTTCGAGAGTGACTCATACGTTGACATGATTAATTGGACGAAATTCGAATTAACTGAGCCGCCATGTTTGCAGTTCTATACGCAAGACCAGCTGGGAAAATTTCAATGTTCCAACGAAATAATCGAAATACCAGGTTAGCACAAGGAAAATAACTTCATTTGATACTCTTCTTTGCTAAATTTAATTATGATCACAGCTTAGCCATGCCATTCACAAAACACCGAGCGTTATGTTCATGTAGTACATCAATCTTCCAAGGCGGTCACCGATGACCAACGCATGGGTTATATTTTTGCCAAAAATACAGCCAACTTGAATCACGTCGAAATATGACTGATTAAAATTTCTAACATTTTATTTTATCTTAATTTTTTTAAATTATTTTTGTATAATAAAATGTTTTTGCTGGTATTATCGAATTACTTTCTTTGCAACAGTTTCTGGCGTGCTTTAATTTTCTGACATTAGGGTGGTACGAACAGAGATCTGGTGGATAAAAACTAGAACGAGATACTTGAGGTTAATGGCCCCTAAGGCTCTTCTCGAGACAAAAGCATTGTTATATCATACTTTAAGATCGGACTGTAAATGCCTAAGATATAACGAAAAATGTAAAAAGCGACCCCTACGTTCGGCAAAAAATAAATGTATATATATTTCGGAACTTCCTTGCAAAATACTTTATATTAGAGGTGATATAGCGCACTTTTTTTCCTTGTAAGGTGGCACGATCTAGTGTACATGTGTGTTTGCAAACAATGCAAGAAAAAACACAATTTGGGAGAATAACAAAAACCACTATTTAAACATGTCTGTGCGTGAGTTTGCAAGTCAATTTAAAATACTTTTTAAACACTTTATTGTGCATATCTGCACAAAAATACCTTTAAAGCGAAATATGTTTCATTAAAATCGGTGGACGATAAGATACTTAAAAATCTTTTTCCCGTATTAAGATAAAAGCTGCAACTTGTTCTGGCCAAGCTTTTAGTTAAATTATTTAAAGTATTGTTGTCATGTCTCTGTAACGGCTGAAGGTTGCATTTTAATGTTAATGGGATGGGATGGGAGAGGATTTTACATTAAAATGAAACCGTGCAAACTGCCAGCATTTAGACATCATACCCGCCTCATCGTTCATTCATACACGAAATCTCACTTCGCACGTACTTACGTTTTGTTACACCACCGACCTATAAACAGACGTGACTGGTTCCAAACCGACGGGAAAAAAGGAGGCAATTGGTGATCCCCCTCACATATAGTCCAGGACACCAGACCGAGCTCGGACTAGGTTTTTTTTTGCGGCGGTTTGTGCGCTTTGGGTAGGGGATAACCGTAATCTCGTTTTGATCCTGGGGGGTTTGTTTGAACGAACCGGTAGGACAGGAAGGACGCTATTTCGGGGTGAGTTTCTGGAGTTTGGAAATGTCCTGAAGAAAATAATGGAAATGGAGTGAGGAAAATAACAGGTAAGGGAGCTTAGTTTTTAACTTGTAGGGGTAAAAGCGCGTAAAGGGGCAAATCCATATATGGGCCAAGGATTTGCCAAGGTAGAGGGTGGGAAGGCCAGGCAGCAAATCTCCAGCTGGCGGCCAAGGAAGTGACGGGTCGCGATGGTCAGGAATCGAGTTATCGCAGGGAATTGGGAATATTGTAGGAGGTTAGGGTTTCTTCTTTTGCTTTAAAATAATAACAAATTTTCTTATAATTTACTTGTGCTTCAGTTTTGTATTTTTTTTTATATTTTTTATTGATTTTTTGTTTGCTTTTTTAAATACAATGTACATACATTATATTTCATAATTTTTTTTTTTGGACAATAGCTTGTAGATGGTTAGGAGGGCGGATTCACGCCACTCTACCGACCTAGCCTGGCGAAATTTTAAGATCTACGCGTTGACATCCTAATCATCCACCGGTCCCGACCAAAAGTTATTGACAGAAATGGCGCCCAAACGTGGGGCCCAAACCCACGACCCTGAGATTAAGAGTCTCATGCTCTACCGACTGAGCTAGCCGGGCGAAATTTTAAGATCTAAGCGATGCCATCCTAATTATGTTTTTTTTAAATGTTTTTTTTTTACAGGTAGGATTACCAATAATTTCCCAGGTCGGTTTTGAAAAAATGTCCTGTCCGTCGACTGTTCGCAAGAGTGTAGGTGTGTATGTGAATGGAGTACGTGTGCGTGTATGGGTGGATGGTGTCTGGATGATGTGGTGTGTATTAATGCAAGAGGTGTGTAGGGTGTAGAGATGTATGTGGGAGTATCCCGGGAGGAATGAATGATGGTGGTTGCTCTGTTGATGGGTGTGTGGAGGGATGATGTACTTCCGGATGATGCTGTGTATATGTATCACTGATGTGAATGTGGTGCATGCATGTATGTGGGAGTGTGGTATAAATATATGAGTGTTTGTTTGTGTGTGTAACTAATTTTCAATATTTATCTTTTAATAATTTTATTTATTTATTAATTGTCATAGGCACAAAAAAAACTCCCAAAACCAAAAAGAAAACTCAAAAAACAAATTCTGTTCTCAAAAATTTTCTTTTTTCTTCGGCACTTCAAACTTGAAAAAACTTCTTCCTCTTCTTTCTGTGCTTCTTCTCCCCATTTTCCCGCTTTTTTCCATCTTCTCGCGCCATCTTTTTTTTTACTTCCCCGCAGGTCCCTTACACCCCTCTGAACAGCTGTGCCAACTGTCAAAAATAATTCTAGCAGTTGCACGGTTGCATCTTAATGTAAATCCCTCTCCACTCCCATTTACATTAAAATACAACCTTCAGCCGTTACAGAGACATGACATTGTGTAGCAAATATCCTCAGAATATATGGGCGAGACCATTTTTGGATATGCTCTATTTTATTTGTAAAAATTACCTAAATATAGAGTATCTGAAAAACGGATATTGCCAAATGAGTAGGGTTTCTGTTGAACATTTTGTTACTTAGTTATTTTCATAAAAAATAAACACACCTTTAAAATACCAAAAAGTAGTGATCAAACGACAATATTTCTGACTATTTGTAAAGTGAATTTTTTTGCAAAATCACCTTTTCGATTTGCTTTCTAAAAAATTTTCGACTTTGAGCAGCTCCACCACCTATAATTTTTATCGTATTAAGGAAAACGTTTTTGAATTGTGATCAGTAAGTACCTCTTTATACGATGTATTCATTCATTTCACAAAATGTTGTCATCGAATTTTGTATTTTTGCCACGGTTTTTAGGAAAAGGCGCTACTGTGCGCCGATAATTTTAATATAGTTTTTTGAGAAAACAAATTAATTTTAAATGCTTATTTTTTACATAACAACTAATGGCAAAACACCAAACAAAATAATAATTAATAATTTAATAACAGAATTTAATTCTTAAGCTGGTCGGTTCACACCACGCGGTTTTCCTTTTTTCGAGACGCATTCTAAAGTACTCCTATTTCATGCTTTCGATACGTATATGCATTTTACGTATTTGCTGTGTAACTTGTCAAAACAATTTTACACAACGACTCTTTGGACTGATGCATAAACGCATTGAACGCTTGGTTTGGACCTGCAGCAGAATTTTCTAATAATTTTCAATGGTTTTTGTGAAAATAAAAATCACTTCGCTACAACTCTTGGGTTACTTCGAAGAGACCACAAAGTCCATAAGCAAAGTCACCGCTTAATTTTCTGCCGCTATTTCACTAGTGAGCAGTCTTCGAACATTTTATTAGAATATACGATAAATGAATAAACTGAGATGCAGAATAGTTCAGATTCCCAAAAATTGGCGGTTTACGTAGCATTAACTCTGAATAAAAAATCTGTTTGGAGAATAATGAAATCTATTGCTTATCTGCAATTCTCTACCTACGATACAAAGCTAAAAGATCTCTTTTTGAGCTACTCAACAGTGTGACAGACATGGTCACCCCTACACTTAGTAAAAGTTCTGATAAGTCTACAAGAATTGATGTTTGGAGCGTTTGTGAAAATCTGAAAAGAAAATTTGGAGAAGAATGATCCTCTGTCCATCCTACGCTATGGTTCAGCTAAATAAGAAGTCTAGATATAGATGTTCGGATATTTTTAGAGACGCTGGCGCTATTAAATATTATACTCAAAATTTAAGACCATCGCGCAGAAATACTTAATTTGTAATGAGTTCAGTCACATCTGAGAGACGATTTTTTACTGCAGGTCTGCTTCAAACGCAGTTGCGAAATTATCTCCGCAAAAGTTGAGAATACTTTGTTTTTTAAACCAAAATCTTATTAATTTTAATTTTGAATATTAATAAAAATAAACACAATTTTTTTTTTTTTTTTGCTTGAAAAATTAATTATACCATGAATTTAAATTCATTTCAAAAGTGATTTTCGGGAATATAAAATTTATTATTAATTTATTTCTTTATGACGTACTTAATTCCCAATTCTTATTTCTGGTGCCAGTTTCTATGCGCATTTCGCTGGTTGCTTAGGCCAGCTCCTAAAAAATCTTAAAATCAACATTAAATATTTATAAACTCTTACACTGCAATTTTGTTTAATAAAGAAATTACTCTACTTGAGTTTTATTAATTTTACTTTGAATTTATATTTAGATTATCGGTATCGGGGATATTTCTTTTTGAGTATCGGTATCGTATCGGCAAAAAGGCGTATCGTTGCGTCCCTAGTTTAAACCACCTATTTTTTAGTAATTATAAGATATAAATATAAAAAATTGCGCATAATCGACCTAGTTATGAGTGTCGCTGTCGTAGTCGAAAACCTGTCGTTTTAAATAACTTGTATTACGATTGTCGTAAACGACACAAATACGCAAAAACTCTCTATGTGTTTTGCCACGTCACTGTAATAAATAGATAATTGATATCGACAAAATTTTCTAACGACTCAGACATCGGTCACGACCACGACTCTCGTAATAAGGCTGAATATGTTATAAAACATAGCTTTAATAATTTGTTATAATAGGTGCGTTCGAGAACACAAAAGATTTTACTATTTTTACTGAACCTTACTGTATTGCGTTCGCGCACACAAATTACAGTAAATGTGAACAAAAATTGAGAGCGTAAAGTGACAGTTCTTGACTGAGTATTAACAAGTTTTTACTAAAGAACTTTTTGCAGTAAAATTTAGTAAAACAAAAAACAAATGTTTTAAAAGGTAAACAAGCAAAAAGAGTACAAATTGTAAAAAAATGGTTTAATAAAAGAAAAATTGCAATAAAAAAATAATGAATATATATATTTATTAAGTGAACTTATTTGTGAAGCATTTATATGGCTGAATGCCAACTGTTTAAGCTTTTTTTGTTATGTTAGTATTTTAGAGTTGTAGAAGTGTAAAGTATTTAGGTACTTAGAACTGCACTTGTTTTTTAAGTAATCAGTAGCAAAAATAAATTAGAAAAATCAAATAAAATAAAGACAAATTACATAAAATAATTTCTTTGGATTTTCCTGTTTGTGTTATAAAAAGTATTTAATCGAGTACCGATAAGAAAACGAGTAAATTAGTCAAACGTGTAAACCTTTTCCAACACTTAATTTATTTGCCATCAGCTGTTTTCTATATTTTACGTTCGTGTTCTTTTTTGGGAAACAACATTTTTGAGAGAAATTTTTCAGTTTACTCAGTAATACTCATTTACTGTAAAAGTACTTGAACGCACCTTATATGTATCGCTATGTTCTTAAATGCAGTACTGCCTGCGCTGCATCAGAATATCAAATTTATTTGATGCTGACGCAATTCTAATGAAACATGCACATGAATTGATGCATTTAACCACATTTAAGTCCACTGTTTAAGCACAGTAATGCATTTATGCGCGTCTTGTTTCTCTTAATATTTTATTAAAAATGGATTTTAAGAAATAAGTTTAATTATTAATATATTTAAAATGTTTGTTTTATTTATTTATATATTTTATACAAGCACACTTAAATTGATGATTGGACTTTTTGCTTCAGAAAATTACACATACTACGTTTATACGTAGTCTTTTCGCAAATAAAAATTATTTGCGATTACCTTGATTTCTGTTTATATGTATGTAAATTTTCTTACAGAAAATTCTTATTTTTATGTGATGCCGGATGAAAAATTTAATTATTTGCTAGCACCGTATGTATATAACATTTTTATTTTTTTAAATGAAAAATTTAAGAAATCTAAAATTATTGTGTATTGGTTAATATTATTTGCACAATTTCGATTTAATTTTATTTCTGTTGTCATCTGGTTAAAAGTGTGGCAATGTTTAAAATCTTATTTGCAAATAGTGTCGTTAATCAGAAATTGTTTTCCTGAGTTAGATATTCGCAAATAAAAATATTTTCACTGTTTATATGGCAATTTTCACTACTTGCAATATATTTATTTGCGAATTAGTCGTCCGTATATAGGAAGCAGCACATAATTTAAAAAATAATAATAAAAATTGTATTTCTCTTCAAATAATATATGTCAAAAAACGGGTTTGGTCTTAAGAGTGGATCCTGGTACCTTAAAGGGTGTATAATAAGATGAAATGAGTTAGATATCTGATAAAAATAACTAACTATCTCAAATCGCATCTCCCAACTGAAGGTGTGTTTACAGTGATAATGCGTTATGAAACTTTAAGTGCGTTTTTCTCAAAACTTCATTTTCACACACTAGGTCCCTGTATTTTTCACTGATTTAACAGATTTAAATACTGACATGTTAAGAAAGAAATTAACCATTTATTTCTATTGTTTCCCAAAAAGGGTATTTATCAATATATATATATATATATTGATAAATACCCTAAATACACATATATATATATATATGTTGGTAATAACTTTTTTGTAACTGAGGTTCACGATCTTTTGACATATAAGATGATCCACGGGTCATAATACAGCCCTAAAATTTATTTTTTACTGATTTATACGCCGATCTGCTTCAGAATAAATTTACCATTTACTTGGGTTACCAAACTTGAACTAGGGGAGATTAATGGTTCCCGAAAATGGGTGTGTTTAAAAAAATATTTGATATTGTGGGAATAACTCTTTAATTTCTGGAAAAAAAAAATTTTGACTTTTTTGGGAATATATTTTTTTATCGTGGTAGTTGTACATTTAGATTCATAACACTTATCTTACTGAAACGATTTTGCTGGACTTCAATCCCAATTTGACAGCAATATTGTTCTTTTCATTTTAGTTGCTTGAACAGGCGTACAGACAGGCGGACATGGCTAAAAGAATGAATATATATTCTTTATGGGACCTGGGATAAATAATAATAAAATTGCAGACGGAATGACAAACTTAGTATACCCTCATTCAACACTAGTAGTCGAGGGTATAAAAAAAATTATAAATATTGAGCAGTGTTGTCAGATGAGTGTTGTCTCGCCAAATGTGGCGATTTATAAATTCTTTGTTTGGCGACATGTCGATTTTTGGCCATATTTCAAAAAGTTTTTGATTATTTTGCCGATTTCTTAACGTTTTTAAACTTCTTGTCTGCTAATTTTAATTTTAACTAAAATTATGAATACGTGTAGAGTTTTTTCTTTAAAACATGTATAGTTTTGCGATAATACATTAAAAAATTCTTGCTATAGAAATTTGCAATAACGTTTAAGCTTTCTTAGATCTCAGATATTGTCATTATCAGAAGTTACCATTTGTTCAAGTATTAAGATCAGGGACCTTAACGGTTATAAGGTTTGTTTTAAAAATATCTTCTTAACCATTATTTATTGAATTTTATTTTTCGCTTAAGGTATGCTCACACCTATTAAATATTTGACGTCCTGCATGTAACCACTAGATTTATTACTTTTGCAAATTGTTTGCTGGATCAAACATTTTTTTAACAGTTTCTTAATTGAATTAAACAATTATGTTCTTACAAATAAAGATAAGGAAGTCAATAAAAAATTTTAAAAAAAAAGCTAAAGTTTGATAAATTTGCTTGCTGGTCATGCTTTTTATTGGTTTTTTTCGTCAAATATTTGTTAGGTCTGAACATACCTTTAGAAAATAAAACTTATTTATTGAGTTTAATTTATGCCTCAGAAATAAAAGTATAAACAAAAAAGAAATTGAAAACGAACTTATTTATCCAAATTCATTAAATCTACCAAACTTCACATTTCTTCACAGGGTTCATGCGTGTACCAACGGAACACTGGAAATCGCGGGAGAAATCTTTTATGTTGCTAAGGGAACCCAAAACGCGGAATTCATCGGGTGGGTGAAATGCACTTTTAATCGAACTGCCAGCTGCTGCAATAATATTTCCAATTAATTACTAAATACATTACAAAATCTATAAATTAACCTTTGAGTTTAGCACAAAATCGTTGGGCAGAATATATCCAAAACATTTGTTCAGATGTGTAACTCAACCCAGGCAATTTTTGTTCTTCACGAGTTTGATCCACCCACTGCTTATAAGCCAAATAGGATGCCTTAAAGCCGGCAATGTCAGCAATATTTTCAACCAGAGTACTTTTGCCAGTTACCTTAAATGGTAAAAAATAAAAAATTCATCATTTATAGTAAATACTTACAATTGTGCAACAAATTTTAACTTTTTTTTTAAAGTTTGGGATTTTTGAAGAGGCTGTCCCACCGATTTTATCATAACTTAGGCAGGGCTTATCGGATTTTATTACAAATTTTATTACACGGAAAATAACTTGAAATAAAATTATCTTTATTCGTACGAATATATTTTTTTATATAATCAATGGCCTCGGAATAATTCTGACCGCAAAGATGAATAACATCATTTTTTTTTTGAAAAATTGGGAAATTTTAATTTTTTAAAAACTTATAAAAAATTTAGAATTGGAAACACTTATCTCTTTATAATTTGATTTTATTGACAATAAAGTGAAACATCCTGAGTTTAGCAAAAATTAAGTTTTGAAGAGAGTGCCCCACGGATTTTTTTATAACTTGAGACATACTCGTCCAAATTTGTTAAAAATTAATTTAAGTAATTCGAATTGTAGTCGTCATTAATCGACTTTAAAGATATTACTTATATATTTAAATGTTCTCAAGTTATTTTCGACGAAATAAAACGGTCTATGAAAATATAAAGATATTTCTATTTTCTCCGCCTTTGGAATAGCCGAGATCAAAGTAAACATAATGTTAAAAACGATTGGCCGACAAGAACCCGAACATTATTAGAAAATAAATTAATAATCTGAGATAGAGAATAGTTCAGAGGCCCAAAAATTGGCGACTTACTTAGAATAAGTTCTGAATTAAAGAGTTGAGGGTTAAGAGAATAATGAAACAACCTATTGTTTATCTAAAACTCTTCGAATATTTTAAAGACAATTGGCTTCAATGGTATCGTCTTAATGTCTTACTGAGGTACTATGACTATGCATTTTAAAATTATGGAAGACACGGTCACCCCTACACTTAGTAAAAGTTCTGCACGGTCTAAAAGGCGTTTGTCAACAAATTATAAGCAAATCCGAGTAGGATGTTAATATATCTGGAGCTAAGGGCCGGTTCACACTGTTCAAGTTTAAGCCGTCAAGTCTTGAGCTTTTAGAAGAGAAGGGAAAAGAGAATGCCATTTATTTTCTTCTCTTTCCTAAAAACTAAAGACTTGTCGACTAACAGCCGTACCTAAACAAGAGCGGAAGGCGGAACGTTTTCTTCAGTGTAGCTTTTACGCTGATATGCCATACCTAATTAAGAGCGTCAGCGTAGTGTTAACTTTCGTGCCGACTAAAACCCTCATAAAAGACATAAGAAATTGAATTAAAACCGCTAGTTTGACCTAAAAATAGCTAATTTGCCCTTATTTCTTATCAAACAATAAAAACAGGGGTTTCAAAACAACAAATATAGCAGCCCTGCTTATTTTAACGCGCTGTCAAAATCGAATTTTCCAATTGCAAAGCGTTGACTCCGCGCTATTTAGGGATGATTCATACAAATTGTATGGGCATGAGGATTTTTGACAGCTAGAAAACGCGTTCCGCTCTTGTTTAGGTATGGCTGTAAGACTTGAACAGTGTGAATCAGCACTTACTATTTGTCATCTGATGAGGACTCTTGTGATGAAGATGGTACTTATACAACGATGCGAAATTTCAATTCGAAAGTCCGAATCAATTGGTGGTGATAATCAGGAAGATATAGAAAATTTATTGCTAGAACACATGAACATTGCAAGACGTTTTAATAACTCTTCAGATAATTTCAATATTCACTGCATTAGGCCTAATACAACTATACCGTTTAGTGCGCAATCGTCTATGTAGCGAAAAATTAGATTCCTTGTATGCAGAAGTTTCACTCTGCCTCAGGTTCCACAAAGAAAGCAAGACCATAAAAATGTAATGAAAAGAAAGTAACAGTAAAGCAGTATATAGTGGACAACAGAACCTAAAAACCCCGATGAATGAAATTTCAGTTATTCTTTGCATCCTAATTTTTTACAGAATATGCTTCAGTTACTTCAGTTAGTTCAAATGAAAGCGATCTTTACAAATCAATAGTTTAGATACGATATTTCGTCATATACATTTTATGGATAATGCAAAACAACAAGATGATGATAAAATCTGGAAACTTCTTTATTTTGTTTTCTGTAAAAAAAACACGTTAAATTAAACAAAATCATTGTTGTGAAAACTCAAGTTAATGCTACAACGCCGAAAAAATTATTTCGATTAGATCAGTACTAACTGAAAGCATTAGAAAAAAAATTGTCTTCAAAACGAAAAAGTATAAAATCACGACTGCCATAATTTGCCTCCAGTCTCCACTTAATTAACTTGAAGTTAATGTTCAAGTTAGTCATTTTATGTTAGGTGGAGACCGCAAGTAAGGAGCAATATGGTATACTTGAATTACACAGTACAACACATGATTTCGGGACTCAATTCTGATAATTGATTATGAAAGTAGACCCAAAAAGAAGAACTTCTGCATCATTAGTTTGGTCAAGGGACATCAAATAATAATTTAAAAATTAATTTGAAGTTAGTAAGTATCGTATAGGGGAATTTGTCACGTTTAAGGCTCTTTTCTTTGTCATAACTCGAGAACCACTAGTCCGAATAAGCTGAAACAAATTTAAAAAAATTAAGAATTACAATTCCTTTAATCTGTTCATACAACGTTGAACAGTTTCGCAGTTGTAAATAAATGTATGAAGAAAAAAAATATTTTTTGCCCAAAAAATTTAAATTTTTATTTTTAATTCATAAAAAATCCTTTGGAAAAAATATTGATGACTTTTTTATTGATTCTTTATTTTGCATGAAAATAAACATTCCGATTCATATTACAGCTATTCTTACACAGAAAATATGCGATTTTTATATGTTATCTATGCATGGAAACAAAATTTAGAACATTTTCAATTATTGTCACTATCCATCCTCGTTCAAAGTTGACGCTTGTGGTTCTGATGACCTTATTTTCTTCGTAGGTTGTTCATATTCATGTTCAGAGTCTGCATCATCATCCGAGATAGACGTTATATTCAAGGGCATGTTTTGTTCAGTGTGTCCACAAATTACAAACTGCATAATTTGAGAACTCCACCAACAAACCTCCGCAAGCAATGCGTCCAATTTTTTGCCTTTGAATCGCTTTTCCATTGGCATGGTCACCTGGTGGAACCTCTCTTCTTGTTCGTCCGATTCCTGAGGTAATTGTGCCAAAAAGGTTTCAAGGTGGAAATGCAAGAAATGAAATTTTAACGTCATGGGTGCATTGATTTTTTTCAAAATAATACAGCAAGTTGTCCACTCGTGTCTGTATGTCATCTCGCAGTACACGGTTCTTTCCTAAAACGCCTTCGATGACTTGTTTCAATGCGTCCCATGCACATAGGTGGTTATAATGGTTCGAAAGCATATTTGTGAAAAATTCGCTTTTCATTAATTTTGAGAATACCTGTTTGAAATATAAAAAAAACATTTACGAAAAAATTATTGGTAATGCGAATATATCGAAGTGAACAAATTTAGATATGATAATATTAAAATACTTACAACGATACGTTCCTTTTCTAATTTTAGCTTCACTGAGTTTTGGAAAGATGGATTTCAAACAGTCATAGGCGTCATCAATATCTTTGACTACCACTTCGACGAATTTCCCAGCTATTCCTAATTTCATTTGGAGCGATGGCAACAAAATATCGTCTAGATCCTTAACCAAATTTCAATTGTTTCTCGAGCGCGGGAGTTCTTACATTCTTTACATTGATATTGATTTCCTGTGTATCGAGAATCCCAATTACAAAGAAAGCAGAAGTATTTTGGAAAACCGCCCCTTAATGCAATGCCTGATATTATGTTGACAACCTTTAGATCGCAACAAATCTTCCATTTGTGTACATTGTAGTTGATTTTCTCCAAAATTTCGCCCAATGTGTCATACGTTTCCTTCATAGTTGTGCTGAATCCCAATGGAATGGACGGTTTTTTGTTCGTTTTGTGCAATAGCACAGCCTTAAAAATTGAAACTGAACCATCGATGAATAAACGCCAGTCGCCAGCGATATAATCCATTCCCAATTTTTTCACTAAACCTGGGATATCATGGGAGTAGGTGAACGTATTTGATTTCTGAAAATCAGCTTGGCGTTGTCGGTATGATGTTGCGCTGACATTTTGCTGTGTCAGTTTTCTGCTTTTCAAAAATTATGTCAACATTTCGGAGTTTTCTTGTGATAGTCCCATCTTAGCCACAATGTAATCCATTTCGATTTGTGTAAGCGGTTGGGGTCCATTATTTTCAATATCGGGTTTCCAATCAGCATTGTTGAGGGATGAACTTGAATAATAAATTCTCAACTTACACTGTTCAATATCTGTTTTTACTTTTAAAACAAAACTAAGTTAGTATGTGTTTTTTTTTCTTTTAAACTTTTTTATTTCAATTTAGTTTTTTCTTTTGTTTAATTTCAAGATTGTGTATGTTTTAATTTTTATTTGTGACAAATTATATTTTATATTTAAATGCTACACTTTAATCACTTATTTTACTATTTGCGATGCTGGCGCGATGACAATCGAAACTAGAGTAAGTTTTAAATGTTTTTCAATATACAAAAAGGGTCACATATTATAAAAGAATTTTTGTACTAAATATAACGGGATATACTGAGTGCAAATGTAACAACAATTTAACTTTATAATGTTTACATATGAATATGAATATGCAGATTAAAGAAAATAAAATATAACAAGTTGTTGGTAGGCAGGGTCGTCGCTGTTGGCAGGGGTCATCTCTAAACATTCCGCCCCCCATGATATGGTGATATATTCAACTGGGCTCAAGTTCTTCAAGGGGTCCGGAAAATAAACAGCCGCATTATAGCACCTTGTTTTTGGGTTTCATCACGTATAATGCTGGAGTACAGATGATGTTACTAGGGGGTGAACTGTGTGCCATAGTATTAGATGTGGAGTTGTTGAAAAATAGTAAACTGAGATGAGACCATACGACCAATGCCATAAAGTTATTTGTGTTTTTCTTGGGTGACTTTTACTGGAATTATACAAAATAATTATTAGAAATGTGTATTTAATTATTAAATAACAGTACGAGTTTCGTTATGGGTCTCGTAATAATTCCATTTGTAGTTCGAATATCTGCCACCCTAATGTTGTGATCAGATCCGGAGTAGGTTTTCGTAACGCGACCCAATTTCCATTCATCGGGCGGTAAATTGTTCTCTTTGATAACGACTAGATCATTCACTTTGACATTTTCCTGTGGAAACTTCCACTTGTACCTTCTATGGAGTTCGGCAAGGTATTCTGTTTTCCATCTTTGGCAAAAGGAATTATAGATAATTTTAAGGCGTTTCCAGCGATTGGCAAGTGTCATATTTTCATTTGTTAAGTCTGGTTCTGCTGGGGTCATTAGTGGAGTACCAATTAAAAAGTGTCCTGGGGTCAATGGGGTCAAATCGTTAGGGTCATCGCTAGCAGGGCTTAGGGGTCTAGAATTCAGGCAAGATTCAATACGGGCTAAAATTGTGGATAACTCTTCAAACGTGACTTTCATATTCGGCAATAATTTTTTCAGGTGTGTTTTAAACGACTTTACGCCTGCTTCCCAAAGTCCACCCATGTGTGGAGCCCCGGT
This sequence comes from Pollenia amentaria, assembly GCA_943735925.1. Lineage (NCBI taxonomy): Eukaryota > Metazoa > Arthropoda > Insecta > Diptera > Polleniidae > Pollenia > Pollenia amentaria. The sequence continues at coordinate 26,516,556 of OX031006.1, forward strand.
AGGAATGAATTTCCAGTTGATGTTTTGATGGCTATATTGTTGAATAAGTTGATTCTGAAGAGTCTTTTGGAATTCTAAACGATCTTTCTTTAGAAGCTCTGCTGCTCCGACGAAGTTTTTCCCATTGTCTGAGTACATGACGGCAGGACATCCTCGGCGACCTATAAAGCGAGAAAAGGCCGCCAAAAAAGCTTGGGTTGTTAGGTCGCTTACAGCCTCTAAATGTATGGCTTTAGTGGCGAAGCAGATGAAGAGGCAGACATAACCCTTTGTTATGAGGCAGGCTCGACCCGTGAAGTTGCGTATATCAAAGGGTCCAGCGTAATCAACACCTGTAACTGTAAAAGGTCTTGATATTGTTGTGCGCTCAGGTGGCAGGGACGCCATGATCTGACTTTGAGTATGTTTTTTGAAAAGGACACATGTCTTGCAATTATTTATGACGGTTTTAACTAAGGGCTTTAGTCGAAATATCCAAAATTCTGTTCTTATGACTCGGGTCATGAGCTGATTTCCTCCATGCAAGGTAATTTTATGCACAAATTCTGTAATCATTCTGGCCAATTTTGATTCGTATGGCAACAGAATTGGACAGCGTTCATTATACGTTAATGCTGGGGACTGCGCTAAACGCCCATTGGCCCTTATAATCCCATTGCGATCGAGAAATGGCGTAAGGGTTAAGAGTTTACTTCGAGGGGAAATTGGACGCTTGTGAAGTAAAGCAGTATATTCGTCAGGAAATAAAGTTTTTTGTGTCCAAATTATGATGCGATTTTTTGCAGATTGTATTTCTTCTGGTGTTGGTTCTATGGATGAGATTTTACTTCTTGGTGTGAGTCTTCCGAAACGTAAAACATAGGCTATGACTCGATAGGCACGGGGTAGAGATGAAAATCGGCTTAACGGGTCTTCAGTGTTTGTGGCTGTAAGAATTTTGATTGTCTTGGCTTCTATATTTGTATCCTGAGGAATACGTGGCGATGGCCATTGCTGTTTTGGCAATTTTAACCACGAAGGTCCACTCCACCATAGGCTATGTGATTCTAACTCACTTGGTGAACAACCTCTGCTTGCTAGGTCAGCGGGATTCATTTTTGAGTCAACATGATGCCAGTTTTGAGTCCCGACTTTTTGTATTATTTCCGACACTCGATTTCCAACAAACGTGTTCCAGGTACATGGCGGTTTCTTAAGCCACGATAATACTATTGTCGAGTCAGTCCAATAGTGGGTTACTACATTTTGAAATTCATAGGTTTTTAATAGACTTGATGCCAAATTAGCTAGCAATACAGCTCCACAAAGTTCTAAGCGTGGTAGCGATAAGCTTTTGAGGGGGGCTACTCGAGTCTTCGAAACCAAAAGAGTTGTGTGTATAGATGTTTCGTCATTTTGTATTCGAATGTATAATGCAGCAGCATAAGCTTTTTCTGAAGCGTCGCTGAAGCCATGTATTTCGATGTGACTTAAGGGTGTATATTTTATCCAACGGGGTATTTTTATAATTTTAATATTGGGAAAACTGCTTACGAATCTTTTCCATTTATGTTGAGAAATTGGTTTTAAAATGTCATCCCAGTTTGTCTTATCTAACCATATTTGCTGCATGATTACTTTAGCGTCTATTATTATTGGAGCTATCCATCCACATGGGTCAAACAATTTGGCAATTGTAGACAAAACTTCTCTCTTTGTATACGCCTCTTTAACTTTTATATCTGGGGCTGTGAATGTAAAGGAGTCCGATGAAATGTTCCATTTTATACCTAGAGTCTTGGTCCCGTCATTTTCGGACAGATTTAACCAGTCGAGTGGTAGTAGAGTCTCACTAGGTAAATCCTGAATGACTTGTGGCTCATTAGAGTTCCATTTCATCAGATCGAAGCCTGCTGATTTTAAGACAGAAGTTAATTCTTTTCTAGATTTGATAGCTTCTTCTATAGTGTGACCTCCTGCTAAGACATCATCCACATACATATTTTGTTTAAGAATCGTGGACGCTAAGGGATGAGTAATTTGCACCTCTTCAGCTAATTGAAGAAGCGTTCTGATGGCTAAAAATGGGGCGCAATTAACTCCAAATGTGACGGTGAGAAGCTCGTAATCTTCTATCGGGTCATTTTTGGATTTTCTGAATAATATTCTTTGAAACTTTGTTTGAGTTGGGTCGATTAGTATTTGACGATACATTTTAGTAATGTCGGCGTTGAATACAAAGCGGAAAAATCTCCATTTTGCTATCAGAAGAACAAGATCTTGCTGAAGAATGGGTCCTGGATATAAAATGTCATTAAGACTATTCTTATTTGACGTTGGGCTAGAGGCATTAAAAACCACTCTAAGTTTAGTGGTCAATCGGTCAGGTTTTATTATTGCGTGATGCGGCAGATAATAGTTCGGTGCTTTGTTTATATCCGAGGGTGCGATTTTTCTCATGTGGCCTAACTCAAGATATTCCAAAATGACATTGTCATATAATTGCTTTATTTCGGGTTTCTGGCTGAGCATGCGTTCCATTCGTAGGTACTGAGCCATAGCAATATTGCGAGAAGAGCCTATTTCTTCTGTTTTTTTGAAGGGCAGGGTAACTATATACCTTCCCGAGTCGTTTCTACGTGTTGTTTTCTTGAAATTGTGTTCCACAATGGTGTCCTCGTCTGACTTCAAAATCTGTTTTGGGGTTTCCTCCACCTCCCAAAAGCGTGTGAGGATTTGGTCAAGGGACGATGTATTTAATAAAGAAATTGTTGTTCTGGGTTGAGTAGTTTTTGGTGTTGGTCCCCCCACAATCCAGCCAAATACTGTTTTTTGTGCCAAAAGGGATCCTATAGACCGCATCGGTGTGTCCATGCAATAAATCGAGGGGCCTACGTCAAGGCCTATTAGCATGTCGATGGGTCTACTTTGATTGAAATGAGGGTCTGCAAGTTGCAATTTTGCAGTCTCACTGAGCTTTTGCATGTCTAGTGTTTGAGGTGGTAAATTAGAGGGAAGGGTCTTGAGAACTGGGGCCCAAACTTCTAACTTAAACGATGTGTCCACCCGTGAGCAAAGGTTAAGCAAACATGCTTTAGTTGAAGTTTCAGAAACTGTTTGACTCAAACCAGAAACGTGAACTATGTTTCTTTTTGTGGGTAATTTTAATCGGTTTTTTAGTTTGTCCGATATAAAGGTTGATTGGGATCCAGGGTCGATGATAGCTCTCGCCTGGTATCTTTGACCTCTAGTTTCTATTTCGACAATAGCAGTGAAAAGCAAGGTTTCTCGGTCGGTTTGATTTGTCGATGTTTGTATGTTTTCGCGCAGGGTCAGGGAAGTAAAGTTAGGAATACTTGATTTTGAAGTGGACTGTATGAATTGGGCTTGAGCTGCGGCACTTGTGCTTGGTTGCTCGTCAGCGTTATTTTGTGGCAAGTTTGTAGGCTGGGTCACCGTTGCCTTGTGCAACAAAGTGTTGTGTTTTTGTTTACACAGCCTACAACTGTATTTACTAGGGCACTCCCTGACACTATGATTGATCGACAGACAGTTGTAACATGAATTTGTGACTCTTACGATATGAATTCGATCACTTACATTTTTTTCTAAAAATGTGGGGCATGATCGTAGGGTGTGTGACTCGCTACAATGTTGGCACGTTATGGGGTTATTATTAGAGCTTCTGACGGGTTTACTTTTGTTCTGATTGTGAATTTCAGATTTCGCAATATTCGTTTGAAATGAATTAATGTTCCGTCTATTTTGGTTGGTTTTTGCGACTTCTGACTTGGGCGGTATGGATTTGTCCTTTGATGATTTGATATTGCCTACTGATTCTAGGGTCTTAAATTTGCGGGTCAAAAACTTGTCGAATTCTTGCCATTTGGGTACTTCGGCACAATCTTCACGAGAATTTTCAAATTCTTGAACAAGGGCTCTGGGAAGTTTTTGAGAGCAAATGTAAATTAAAAAGGACTCCCATGTTGAAGTGTCAATTCCTAGTGTGCCTAATGTCTGCCTACAATCGTTTATTGTCCTTTGTAATTTTTTAATTGAGGCTCCAGAGTCCATAGAGGCATGAGGCAGATCCAAAATAATTTTATATTGCTCATTAACCTGCATCCATTTATTTTCGTACCGGTCAACTAAATTTTTCCAAGCCATGATAAACCCATCATTTGTTAAAGGGACATGCGAAATTGCGTCTCTGGCTTCTCCCCCTGTTTTTTGAGTCAGATAAAAAAGCCTTTCAACATAGCTAATTTTAGGATTTCTAATGTATATGGCTGTGAACAAGTCACGGAAACTGGGCCATAATTTATAATCCCCAAAAAAGGTGTCGGTGTCGCAAGGAGGGAGTCTTATTGATGAGACCTCTCTTTCTAATGGAATATTTGACTGGCGTTCAACTGGTTCTATGGCTGTGTCCGTAAGCGCATGGATTTCAGCATTGATGGACGACAAACAATTTTTATAGGCTGTTAGGGCTCTTTGGTATCGCTCCCGTAATTTATTTTTGTCAATTGGTTTATCACCATCCTGATCTACGTCCCTACATTCTTCATATGACCTTTTTACCTGGGTCCATATGGAGTCTAATTCTACTCGAATTATTTCTAACGCGTGTACATTATCTTCAGCGCTCGCTTCTGCTTGAATCTTTTCGAAGTCGACTAAATCGTTTGTGCAATTGACGAATTTTTTCAGGGACATGTTTGTAGATTGAAAAAGTGTCAGAATAATAATAAATTGAGTCAACAAAATTGCCAGCTAGCGATAAAACAAATTGTGTCTTAAAAATTTCGAGTCAAATGTTGTATTAATTTCCCCGGTTAATTTTTCAAAAATAGACGTAATGGTAACTCGGTTTTTATTTATTTAGATAGTGACGTCACGGTTATTTTCTCTTAAAAATTGCAGCGGCAAAAATTAAAGAGTAACACAACAAGCAAGAATATTTACTTCTTGTTGTATTGTATAATTTGACTTACTTGTTGTGTTGTTGTTGTTGTAGTTGCAGTTTGTTTCTTTGCTGTCCCTGCTCCAACTTCTCTGCTGCTGAGCTTTGATCTGCCGGTGGTGGTTTACCGTTAGTAATTTTAATTTTTGTAATTTTTGTTGACTGTTCTTTTTTTTTCAAATTTCAGGGTCACTTTTTTTTACCACTTTTTTTTCAAAAATATTTGTTCTTTTAAATTGTTGTTGCTTAGAGTCACAAAATTTTTTTTAAAAATTTTTAAATACACACAATGTTTTTGTTGTTTTAAAATTTAGAGTCACAAACACAATTTTTTGTAAAATAAAATTTACACACACGGTAGGTAATTGTCGTTTTATTTTTTGTAAAAATTATCCGGTTCGTTTGGACCAAATGTTGAGGGATGAACTTGAATAATAAATTCTCAACTTACACTGTTCAATATCTGTTTTTACTTTTAAAACAAAACTAAGTAAGTATGTGTTTTTTTTTTCTTTTAAACTTTTTTATTTCAATTTAGTTTTTTCTTTTGTTTAATTTCAAGATTGTGTATGTTTTAATTTTTATTTGTGACAAATTATATTTTATATTTAAATGCTACACTTTAATCACTTATTTTACTATTTGCGATGCTGGCGCGACGACAATCGAAACTAGAGTAAGTTTTAAATGTTTTTCAATATACAAAAAGGGTCACATATTATAAAAGAATTTTTGTACTAAATATAACGGGATATACTGAGTGCAAATGTAACAACAATTTAACTTTATAATGTTTACATATGAATATGAATATGCAGATTAAAGAAAATAAAATATAACAAGTTGTTGGTAGGCAGGGTCGTCGCTGTTGGCAGGGGTCATCTCTAAACAAGCATCATTCAAATTGGTCGGATTGGTGAAAACGGTTTCGGCTTGCAGTGACACAGTATCTAGACTCGGAGGTTTAGGTGTATCGGTACCAGCAGCGCGTTTAACTGGAAGTGTGGCAGTAAAAGCAGCAATGTATACTTTTGTTTTCTGATTAATCCATGACGAGAATTTATGCATGCGTAGCACCTGGATTCATCATGTCCAGTTAGGTCTTCCACCCAAATTACTGGCTTCATAAAAGAAAACTGTCCACCTTTTCCATGTATCCACATTATAAGGGTATTATAACAATTCCTGCACACTGTGTTCGGCGTAAAATTTGCATCACTTAAATCTGCTACATCAAAATAATGACAATACGATGTTTTGAATTCCTCAGTAATCAATTTTTTTCGATCCAGTTGGCCTCTTTTTGGGACGATATGACCACAAACGTAACAAAAATTATCCAATTGTGGGCACTTGTTATTTTCCATATATTATTTGTTTTGTTGTTATTCACTTTTAAAACCGGAGAAAAATTCACTTGTACTTCTCGCGTTCGTCGACTCTTGTTAAATGACAAAAATCGATCAAAGAGCACCTATAAATACTACAAATATTTCAAATATTATGAAATATGTTTTCGGAACGTTCCAAAACATGAGCACTCATAATTGTGGGTGCAAGTTCTGTAAAAAAAATCATGCAGGTAAATAACGGAAGAACCCAAATAATTAAAAAAGTGCACTTTCCTTTTTTCCTTTTAATTGTCCACTCACATTTATTAACGCTTATTATTTTGCTACCGCAATCATAAAAATTAAATAATCTTTTGTTTCTTCCTTTTTTTTTAATTCTGAGAATCATAAAAAGTTCATCAATGTTTTTTCCAAAGAATTTTGTGGATATCTCGAGCAAATTTTTGAAATTCATACCTTTACTTAATTGTGAATAAAAGCGAAACGCGTTCATCGATTTTCATGAGTTATGGCTCATTTTATTAATAGGTTATGCGACTTTACGTGAAAGTAATAGGTCTTGACACTTTTTTAACGTTTTGGATTTTTTATGAATTAAAAATAAAAAATTTCAATTTTTTGGGCAAAAAATATTTTTTTCTTCCTACATTTATTTATAACTGCGAAATTGTTGCTTATGCAGCGAAACGTTGTATGAACAGATTAAAGGAATTGTAATTCTTAATTTTTTTTGTTTCAGCTTATTCGGAGTGGTTCTCGAGGTATGACAAAAAAAAAGACTCTAAAACGTGACAAATTCCCCTATACGAAACTTACTAACTTCAAATTAATTTTGAAATTATTATTTGATGTACCTTGACCAAACTAATGATGCAGAAGTTCTTCTTTTTGGGTCTACTTTCATAAACAATTATCAGAATTGAGTCCCGAATCAATCACCTGAAAAATGTTGTACTGGGTTATGTTTCCGACATTTAGTTCTATTTTTTTTTTTTTTTTTTTTTTTTTTTTTGTTTTAAAATTTCAAAATAAGTGTTATTTATTTTCGGTACAACGAACAACGCGTACTTAGAACCACGTACCTTTGAATTTACTCTGGTTTTAACTGGCGCTAATCATATCATAGTATTGAGCGAATCGAGAAGGTATCGCTACTTTTTGTTCGATACCGAGTAGGTATCGATACTTTGCTGCCGTATTATATCCCAAGTATCGATACCCAATTGGTTTTATTTCATCCGCGCTTATTCCTTCAGCAATGGGAAGGCAAAAACACTACACTGCCCATGTTCTGTAAGTGCTACTTCACACTCTTCAAGTCTTGTGCTTTTAGGTGAGAAGGGAAAATGGAATGCCCCTCTCCTAAAAACTCAAGACTTGATGGCAAAAACTTAAAGAGTGTGAACGCACTAACTCCTGCGTCGATATGTTACATATATTGCGAGTTACATAAGGAAATTTCTCGCAAATTTACAGAAAGTAAAATTTTTGTGAGAAAGTTCCCGCTGTGAAATGTCAATAACCTCACGAATAAAAACGGGGTAAAAAACTTTTGAACACTAAAAAACATATAAAAAATGCAAAGATCAGTAACACGGAAGTGGTAAGTATTTTGTTCTTGGCTGATTTCTTCATTGTTTAAAAATTTTGCTTTTAACATTTGATAAAAATATACGAAATTTTTCAAAGCTACGAGTATTGTAATTGCAAATAACAAATAAATGAGGTCGCACTATACTTATTTTTACACTTTAGTAAATTTTGGTCGGCGTAAACGATATATGTGATTGGCGTTCTCAAAGTCGGAAATTTCACATCGGCCTCGAGTGGAATATTATGACATTTATAACGTAACGACGTAATTTCTTTTGATAGTTTTCGACATGAGTTACAGACACACTTTTTTCTCACTTTTCGAGAAACGATGGAATATTTTGTTTCACATCTTTTCGATGTAAAAGTTACAGAACATGGGTACAGAACATTTAAATATAATGCATGTCTTCAGAATCACAACAATTGTACTATTTGATAAAATATAAAATAGCTATTGACGGTATTAAAGGTTGTATACTAAGCCACATACAATAAAAAATAAATATCGTTTCCGGGTGTGTATTACCTACACTGCTTCCTACGCTGTCATTTGGAATGTTTCTCGTCAAATCTGGGTGAAGTCAGCAACGAGCACGGTGAACGATATTACCAACTACTTAATGACTTTGCAGGGAAGCTTTAAGGTATGCTGAAATCTAACAAGTATTTGGCGAAAAAATCCAAAACAAAGCGTGACCAGTACATTGATTAAAGTTTAACTTTATTTACAACGATTTCTTTTGATTTATTAAACATTATTTTTAAGAAGATAATGGTATAATGTAATTAAGATACAGTTAAATTATGTTTAATCTAGCCAAGCGTTTTGCAAAAGCAAATAATTTTTAATAAAATTAGGGGTTACGTGTAGGACGTTAAATATTTAATAGGCATGAAAATAGCATTAGTTAGCGAAGCCGGTGTTTCTAATACTATAGAGGAGAAAACCCTTGCGCCCGGCTGCAAGCCGCAAATGCAAAGAAGCTCTATTTGTCAGGGATTATTGAGCTTAAATATGATGGGAGATATTATTTGGTTCCTTATACAAGAATCAAACCCACATTAAACAAATAACAAGTCGAAAACATTTTGAGATCATTTATTTAACATTGTAAAACTTATTTAATAAAAACAGCTAAGCTGCTTTTTATGTACAGAAAACAGAAAAACTTCACTTTGTTTGGATAAAATCACCGTATGTTAATAGATTTTCGGTGGAATCTAAAATAGTCAATTTAAGGTATACGTCGTTTCATGATCCAGTATTAAAAAAAAATTTGTATTTATTGTTATTTATGAATTTTTAAAAATTCAAAACTGTAAAAAATTTTCGTCGAAAATAACTTTTAATCAAATAAAAAATAACGTTAAAGTAGCTTAAAGACGACTAAAATTCTCATAATTTAATCTATTTGGACAAATCCGTCGCAAGTAAAAATGAGGATATTTCACTTTATTGTTATGTTTGTTTTATTTAGAAAATACGCAATGCTAAGATCATCACCCTTATTCCATTTAGCGTCAGCAATATGAAACTAAATCGTTCTGTGTCGATTGTTGTAAATCGGTATGCCCATTGTCAATATTAAGTTTTATCGACCAGCGTCGATGTATTTTTTGTATGCCGTACGCAACGTTAACATATGCATCGATATAAATTGACACTGATTTTATCGTCAGTCTTATTGGTGTCGAAACAGCTTTATTTCTTTTTAATTTTTTAATAATAATAATGTTGATTTAAAAATGGAAAAAGAGCAACAAAGCTAAGCGAAAATTGCAAAAAAAGCGAAAATTCGCGAAAACAACACATAAAATGGATTGGAAGATCCTAACACCATAAGGAATGGCAAAAATTCTAAAAAATGGCTTAATTAGCGGAAGTTTAAAATATTTTTCCTCATTGCGGTCGAATTATTCCTAAACTGTTCAGTACATAATAAAATAATATTAGCACGACTCAAAGACAATATTATTTCAAGTTATCTTGTAATAAAATCGGATAATACCTTCCAAAGTCATAATAATATCGGTGGAACAGTCCTTTCCAAAACCGAATAGATTAGAAAAAAAAACTTTTTTTTAAATTTATCAATAGAATCTTAAATTTTGACTGCTTTTGTAGTTATAGATAGTACCATAAGAAATCAACAAATACAGCTTTACTCCTTTTAATTGTTCTTGTTGCTTAGTGTAATTAAAAAAACTTTAAATTTGTACCTTTAATTGTATTGAAAACTTACTCTAAGTCTACTTTGTTTGGCTCTGTAGAAATTGTCAAATTGATCTATTACACATTGAGCCTTTTCCACGTATTGTTTTCGTGTAGTTTTTTGCCACCAATCAACTGGTTTACCATAACCATCATGTAGACTACCATCGGCAATAAAACCATGAGCGATTTCATGACCAATAACCGCACCAGCTGCACCATAATTCATGTAGTTTTGACGGCGAATGTTAAAAAAGAGGTCTTGCAAAATACCG